>CM027849.1:14581999-14976238 GCA_016097595.1 Eucalyptus pumila | reverse complement strand
TAGGAAAATGCTCATAGTTCATAAAATATGAAGTTTCAAAAGGTAAGGTTGCAAATTGAACAAAAGCAACAGAGTAGATCAATTGCAAATGTTCACATCTAGGTTCTAAATCAATCAAATATATATTGAACCGTACCAAATTAGTTGTTCTTAGTAAGCCAAAGATCAAATATTTAATTTCCCAGAGATGAACAACAAGCAAAGCATCACAAAGGAGGATCTATGCATATATGTATTCTAGCAACACATTTTTTCCCAAGACAAACAAGGTTAATATATACCATTTATACTTTTAACAAACCAAACCCAAGAACTTCGCATTCATCACATTGCACCTACTAATGATTTCACCCAACAAAACAACTATGATGAAGAAGACAAGCAAGCAATACCCTAGGCAAAGGGAACCTATAAATCCAATTACCCAATAATAATCAGGCTGTGAATATAAGTATCATCTTCAAGCTTCTCCAACATCAACCAAATAAGCATTGAACATCAATGACTCACTAGAACAAATAACTTCATCATTCTTCAAAATCCTACTTTCTAACAACGCACATTGCCATTATACACCATTGATCACAACATGGACTAATCTCCCGACAACAAGCTCAATCATGGAGAGTACTACAACCAAAAACACAGAACGGAACAATTCATGATGATAGACATAATAAAATATCAAGCAACATTGAGTGGTTGCCATTCAATTCAATCGAGCAAGCTAAATTCGGGAAAAATGGTAACAAATCTGTTGTCACTACACTTTTGACATAGATTAGCCAATCAAACCGAATCACGTCCTAACCCAATCAAAGGCAACTAAATTGCCATTCAGGTTGAGCTAGACATCCGTGCCGGACATTAGTACGGCGAAGGTAGGTACTTTAGATGGAGGTGCAAAGAGAGGAAGCCATTGCGTGAGACCTTGCGCTTTAGCTTCGCAGTGCTTCATGAAGATGACATTCCATTACTTTGGAGCTTCCATGGTCATTGCGAGTTGGGATTAAGAAGATTTCTAGGGTTGTGTTCAAAGCCTAGGTGACAGCTTTGAGGCTGCCAAACCTCGGGGGACGTGCTAATTGCATGACCTCCGTGAGCCTCATGAATACTCCCCGACTAGTCTACATGATTTCTCTCCGTGCGTTTCTCGAAACTAAGTGGCAATCGACAAATCCATCAAAAAATCACAACAAATCAAAATACCAAATGTAACTACCCCTCACTCATCCCTTGTCAAACCATACCACAATCACCAAATAGAAAATTTGGGAAGAAAAGAAGGAAGCAGATGGAAACCTACTTGCAAAGAGCAAACAAGCCATCTTGTTGGTGAGCATGCCAAGAATGATCATGCAATCGACCGGTGGGGGTTGGGAGAAGATGATGCCAAAGCGATCGAGACCTTCCGGGCGGCGTGGAGGTGTGCATCATCTTGACAGCCTAGTTCATGAGGTCATCGACCTTAGAAATCACGTACCGCCGCCCTTGGAGAGGCTTAGGGTGAGGAGGTGGAGGGAGGAGGCCATGGCGGGCGTAGGGGCCGGGAGGGACGGCGGCCCCTCGGTGGCAGCGGTCTTTGTGAGGAGAGCCATGGTCACACTTAGAGAGAAGATGTGATTTAAGAAAGGGGCAAATGTTGAATAATAATTAGTGAGTGAGGATAATATTGGAAATTCAAAAAAATCATTAAACCGTGCCTCTTACATGTCAAGAAAGCTAGAAAGCCAAAGCAGGTGGGAGGAGCCTTGGGCTAATGATCTTTAAAAGGCCTTGGAAATGCTACCATTTTCGGAAATGGGCTACCAAAAATAGATGCCAAACACATTAGCATTTGCTCAAGGGCCTTTAGAGGGTCCAAAAGAGCTTGGTAAATGGGTTCCTAAACGAGCTTAAGTACTACATTAGCCAAGAGAGAACTCTTTAAATGATTTATAAGTCAATACTCAACCCTACATTACTAGATCTTTATATATGGTACTAAAGTAGGATACATAGCAGGAGTGTGGTTTGTAAACAAACTAAGCTTGTATCAAATTGGACAAGGTGTGGTATAGTGTCGAGATGAGAGGTTGAATAAGATACAGCTCTTGACAAACTTCTAAGATAGAGGAGAATTGGAATGAATTAGAGCACACATTGAATAAAAAGAGTCCCTAAATAGTCACCAACATTGTGTGATTACTCAAAGTACCATTTTGAGGAGGTTTAGTCCATGTAGAATGTGTTTGGTCATTACAATACTAGAGTTTCGTACAACTTGCTTATTATGAAAATTTTACTATTGATTCGATGACTCATTCTAACATTACCATAATTTTTACGAAATTTATCTAATCAAAATGACGACATGAAATAAGGTACGTTGTACGACGTTTCGTACTATGTTTGTCTCTTACCTATGTAACACGGGAAGCTAAAGGGCAGCAGCGCGCTCACTATCAATCAAGCACCAAGTTAAGGTCAAATCGATGATAATGGAGGCGGTTCCATGCTCATAGATCCGCTTGAAAGCTCATATTTATTTTTTAATTAACATTCACTACAGTCCTCTCATATTTAACCCACGAACTCTTTTCTAATATCCCATGCAGGACACTTCACACGCAAGTACGTTACCAACCGGCCAGCAGCCGTATATTATTCTTAAAACTAAAGTAAAAACATGTTAACCAAAAGCCACAACCCAAAAGTCAAACCAAACATCCATTTCATTTGCACTTTTTGCGCGACATTAACTTCTGAGTTTGATCCTTGGTGTCGGTTCAGGGTACAGAGACCATATACGCCTGTCACACTACCAAACATCCATTTCATTTGCACTTTTTGCGCGACATTAACTTCTGGTTTGATCCTTTGGCGTCGGTTAGGGTAACAGGGTGATATTCCACCAAACAGAGACCATATGCGCCTGTCCACTAATGTAACGGATTGCCAGACTATATATATTTATTTTAACGTATCAATACTCCGCACTCTATTCTCCCTTATAGGCTCTGCATCTAGCTCCACCCTGTCTGTATTTAACATTCAAGATGCGTAGATCCACACAAGATCTTACAAATAAACTGTTTAAAGGCTTCCTCAGATCCGAATCTCTAATGGGAACTTTTATTCAATGTCAACTGCCTCAAACTTTCAATACAAGAAATGCCACCATTTGAAAATTCTACCTAAGATCTTTGTACAATCCGAAACGCAATGATTGTTTTGATGTAAGAATAGGGTTGCGGTGCTGGAGTTTAGAGAGAAAAAAGCGCTCTCACAATCTCTTTCCCCCAATTATCATACAAGAGCGAGGTTCACACTGTGTGGGTTGAAAATAGCTCGAAAATGACCGTGAAAGATATATAAATCTTGAGTTGAGAATGAACCATGGATGTGACCTGTCGTTAATTTCCTCCAGGCTTTTTGCGCATAGATAGCCCACAAATTAGTGGAGTGGTCCTAAGAAATTTCACCACGCATTTGCCAATTCCTATTATTTTCTTTATGAAATTTGAGTGCCAAGTTGAGTTCAAGTAATCATCCGATCAGCAACAAATACAAGCGTACACGGTACATCATCCACATGTGAATCAAGCGGGAATTCTTTTGACCTATTTGAGTCTAGTAGTCTTAGGGTGCTGTTTAGTGAACCATTCTACTCCCCTTAACAATTTCCTCGATAAAAAATTATTCTTTTTTATCTCTATTCCTAATAATTTCTGAAATAAAAAACGCGTTTATTGAATCGCAAAAATTTACGGGATTACGAATAAAAAAAGAACAGAATGCATTTGGTAACTACATAAAATTTCTATTCGTTAAAATTTTATCAAATCATAGAAATTCTATTGATTAATTATATTTATACTAAGTAATAAACATGTTAACTAATCGATTTTTCATTAAATAGTAAATAATAAACTATAGTATAAACTATAAATATAAATACTAAATAATAAATTAAAATACAAAATTAAATATGTATTCTATATATAGCAAAATTTCAATTCATACTTCAAATTATTTTTTATTTTTTTAAGTAATTATATTAAATTTTTCCTTTTTTTTCCTTTCTTCCTCCCCTTCGTCTTCTTCTTCTTCTTCTTCTTCTTCTTCTTCAAGGTGGCCGGCAACCTCACTAAAGCGCCGGGCCCTCTGGGCGAGGCCATGCCTCATCACCGATCCTTGGTCAGGGTGAGCAAATTTCACTTAGATCCAGCAGGCCGAGCCCTCGGTATCACCAGGTGCCCGACTCATAGGGCTTGCTCCGGGCTAGGCGAGGCTCGTCGATGGCTAGGGGGAGGCCCACCCAGCCACCGACAAGGCGAGCCTTCCGGTGAGCTCGCCGGGCCTCACGGCACGCTTAGCCGCCAACAAGCTTGTCGATGGCCGGGTAGCCTCCAGCAGTGGGCGGTGGCGGCGAGACGATAATAAGGTCGGGGGCGGCGGGGCGGGGGACGGCGGCGGCGGCGTATGATAGCAACAAACGAAACAAGAGAGGGAAAAGAAATAAGAGAAGAAAGAGGAGGAAAAAAGAAAAAAAGTAGGTAAACTTGATTTTAGAATTGTTCTGAACAAAGAATCAACTTTTTTTTTTTTATTCTTGACATGCTCCAAATCGTTCCCGAGGTGAACAAAATTTACCAAACACATTGTCTAAAACTACTCTTAACAAAAGAATAGAATTTAGCATTATTTGGATGGTTACCAAATATGCCCTTATTCTAATAGCCCCGAGCAATCCCAAAAAAGAAACAAGAAAATCAACCACGGAACCACAATAACCTAAATGGTTGACCAATGATGTTCACATTGGCAAAGAAATTCAAACAACCAATCATTTGCCAACACAAACAAAAGTTTCACATGCTCATTGCATCTCGATACCGATCTCCCTTCCTCCCTACCCATGTGAAGAATGGTCATCGCTAACGCATAGAATAGTCATTGTTAACGCATGCACTTTGCACTACCTATTCAATCGAATCCTCCACTTTAAAACAAAAAATCTGATGCAATTATCGCCTATATTTACTGTTAAAATATGTCTCGAGTTTGGCCATCTGCGAAATTCCGAATATTCCAAATTGGATATGTTAGATGTTCGAAATCGAGCAAAGAAGATCCGAATATCAACTTCCCAAATTTGATCTGTGATTGAGAGTTTGGCCGCTAAAATAGGAAAGTCAACTTTCACTTGGACTTGGATTTTGTTTAAAATATACAGAAATATGTTTTGGATATAATCAAGTAAGTTATGAAATATATAGACTTGTGGCCATGGATGGAAAGAAAGTTGATCATGAAGAATTGGTCTTGAAACATCGTCTCGTCACCGAGTCTTTGGGAGGGATTTTTTTGTTGTTCTTGTCCGTGAATTACATCCAAGAAAGATTAGTGTTTATAGCCGATTTAAATCTTGTGATAAGATTTGCATGTAATTTCTTTCATGAGATTGGAGAGATTATTTCTTGAGAAATTTTGGGGCTAAACATTCGTCGTTATTGGGTGTAATCGGGGATTGGAAAATACCGAGAGAGTGTTTGAGTGACTCGAGAGTATAATCTCTTTGCGCTAATCTATAGTGAAATTCACGAAGCATTTCCCCGTTGGATTCTGAGGTCTTTACAAATTAACCATGTAAATCGGTGTCCCATTTATTTTCTTCTTCTATCTATATTATTGTTCGATCGCCGCTTTATCACAACAAGTGGTATCAGAGCTGTGCTTGGCTAAGTTGAAGCGAATCAATGGCGACAGAAGAAGTAAAAGTGAGAATCACAGATTTGATGGGAATGATTTTAGTTTCCGGAATATGTAAGATTAAAGATTATCTTTACCAGCATTAAACTACACTTGCCTTTATCCGGGGAGAAACTAGAGATGATGAAGCAAGCCGATTGGGATTTGGCTGGATAGACGAGCTATGGGTGTTAATTCGGTTGATGTTGGCTCGTAATGTCGCGTTTAACATCTTGAAGGAGAATACCATTGCTGATTTGATGCAAGCCCTATCGGATATGTACGAGAAGCCCTTTGTGATTAACAAGATCTATTTGATGCGACATTTGTTTAATTTGAAGATGAGCGAAGGTGCGCGTTGTAAGATCATGTCAATGAATTCAATGTGATTGTTAGTCAATTGAGTTCAACTTGAGATTGACTTTGAAAATGAGGCACGTGCTTTGATTGCGTTTATCCTCATTGCACGATGTTAGAGTACTACTATTACCGTCGTTGTTAGTGATTCCTCCTCGGGTCAATAAGTTTGACGTTTGGATGGGGTTTGAGATTTGATTCTGAGCGAGGACATTCGTAGAAGAGAATCTAGCGAACATGTATCTTGCTTTAGTAGGTGAAAATAGAGGAAGATCTAGAACACATGTAGGTAATAGTAGTACTAATATAAACGGGCGTAATTAGTTTAGGGACTGGTAATGTTGTCTATTGTTTGTGGCAAGAGGGGGCATCATTGAAGGAATTGCCTTAAGCTGAAGAATAAGAAGGGTAAGGAAATTAGTTGATTCCTTTGAGATAATGTTGTAACTCAGAGCAGTATAATGCCAATTATGTCTTATCTCGTCACTAATGATTCATCGTTTGATAGATGGATTATGAATTCTAGTTGTTCTTTTCATGTCACACCAAATAGAAACTGGTTTATCACTTATCGATTATACGAGTAGTGGTAAAGTCCAATTAGGGGGAACAACAATGAATGTGATGTCATCGGTGTTGGCAATGTTAAAATCAGAATGCATGATGGTATCGTGAGGACATTGGCGGAGTGAGGCATATTCCAGATTTGAAAAAAGAACTTAATTTCCTTGGGTGCCCTAGATTCAGCTTATTGCAATTATTTTTTAGAAGGTGGAGTTCTGAAGATTGTTCGAGGTGCCTTGGTGATAATGAAGGGAATCAAGCACGTAGACCCGTATGAACTTCAAGGTGAGACAGTGACAAATTTTGCCGCAAGAAGTTGGATGCATATGTTCAAGAGTCTTTGACCGCCGAGAAAGACCTAGGTGTTTATGCCAATGCACAAGTTTGATGCTAGTGTCGGGATCACGTGTCGAGAACTTTGATCGAGACGAGACTGGTAGTTGATCAAGCATGTGCGAACCGGGCACAAGATGGCAGTTCACTGTTGGCAAATAAATTCTACATGAAAGATGGCATAGTGAAACATCGCACCAGTGTTAGTAAATCACAACAATTTGCAGAATTGATGAGCAGAATATTACTAGAGACGGCCCGTAAAATTATCTCTCGGTGGCTGGTATTGCTAATAGAATCCTAGGCGATGTGTTTAGTACGATAAGTTGCCTAATGAATAGATCCCCATCAACTGCATTGAATGGCGGACTCCTAAAGAAATGTGGTCAAGTAATGTTGCTAGTTATTCTATTATTAGAATATTTGGTTGCTTGTGTTATTTCCGAGTGAGTGATGGTAAGCTCGATTGGAAGGCAAGGTGCATATTCCATGGCTATGCATAAGGTGAGTGGGGCAATCTAGGTTGTGGTGCACGGATATAAATTCACACGTTAACAGCAGAGAGTTACCCTTGATGAGTCTCTAGCACTTTTGGCTAAGAGTGTTTGTGGTATTATTAATACGGATCTGGACGATGTTCAACTTGAGGTGGAGTTGCGAATTTAAACTCCCGAGGTAGCGAATACGGGGTACTAGCAAAGTGATCGATACGCGTATGGTGCTTGTAGCGAGGTGGGATATAGAGCCAATAGTTGGGCCGTAATCTGCTGACACTAACAAGGTATGTATTCAATCTCCCCGACAAATATAGATGCAACAATGTTTTTGCTTTATCCGCTTAAGGAGGTTTGTCAAAAAATCCTTACGGGTAGTTAAAAGTGCATGTGGAGCTGGTATTCGATGAGGTCCTCGACTATGATAAAGTTAATGCAACTGGACTTGAATCTTAATGGCGGTTGAGACATTGGGAGGCCCAATGGAAGAGCAAAGCATCAAAGTTTGAATTTTTGCGAAGCGATTGAAACTCTGACTCAAACGCGAGCCAATGTGGAAATTGTTAAAATATGTCTTGAGTTTGAGCCTAATGTGAAATTCCATATGTTGCGGATGTTGAAATCAAGCAAAGAAGATCCAAAGATCAACTTCCCAAATTTGAATCTGCGTTTGAGAGTCCGCCGCTAAAATAGGAAAGTCCAACTTTCACTTCGACTTGATTTTGTTGAAAATATACAAAGATATGTTTTGGATAAAATCGGGTAAGATAGGAAACAGAATCCTATGAGAAGTTGGCAAAAGAATAAAGGGTTTCACTTATATATATATATATATATATATATATAGACTTTGTGGCCGTGGATGGAATGAAAGTTGTTCATGAAGAATTGGTCTTGAAACGCCGTCTCGTCGTCGAGAGCTTGGGAGGATTTTCTTTTTGTCGTTTTGTCTATGAATTACATCAAGAAAGATTAGTGTTTGTAGTTGATTTAAATCTTGTGATAATATTTACTTGTAATTCTTGCGTGAGATTGAGAGATTATTTCTTGAGGAATTTCGGAGCTAAACACTGCGTGCATTATTGGGTGTAATTGGGGCTTGAGAAACACTGCGAGAGAGTGTTTGAGTGACTCAAGTGTATAATCTCTTTGTATTGCTTGATCTATAGTGAAATTCGCTGTCGCTTCCTCCTTGTGGACGTAGGTTTTTATGACTGAACCCACGTAACCGGTGTCCGATTTATTTTCTTCTTCTATTTATATTATTGTTCGACGTCACTTTATCGCAACATTTACCAACCTTCTTGCCTTTGCTTGCCTCTCTCACGGGTTTTTACCCAATTAGCTTACTTGCCACAAAGAAGAATAATACATGTGATTTTATTTAAAAAGAATAATACTTGGTATATCTCTAATATCGTGGAAGAGTTTTTTTTTTTAGTTAGTATAACTAGTGTGCATATCCGAGCGATGTGTTCCCAACCTAGAACCGAGAACCGCCCGCCAAGGATCGGTTCAAAATATGGGTGGGATCCACCCATTTGTGCATGGATCTACCCGGGAACCGGACCACCGATAAATTCAGTTCTCGAGTGGATCTATGGAACCATTAGCTCGGTTGGTCACCACAAGGCCATCGACAAAGACATCGTCCCCAAAGTAGGGAGTTATTGCGCACGAAGGAAAAATAGAACAAGCTCATCATCATCGCTATTGGGCTTCCCGAATTAGGGCAGCGGCGAAATCAACGTCATCGGAGGCACCCACTCGGCGAATGAGAGTAGAGGCTCGCAAGGCAAAGAATTTTGTTGTGCGGGGCAGCAATTCGCTTGGTTGGTGTCGCAATTTGGTGAGGTGGAAAAACGGCGGTGAGGTGTTGGATGGACACTAGTGTGGAGCTCCGGCGAGCAGATCGGCGGAGGTGTGGCATTAGCAGCAAGGTGAACTAGCAATGGACAGGGAAACCGGCCGTAGGGCTGCAGGATCGCACGAAGGGGCAACGAAGTAGTGACGGAGGTGCAGCGACTTGTTCGAATTTGTTGGCGTCGGTCGTCGTGGGCGTAGGGCTGCAACGACGTGGTTTGGCGGAGGGGCTGGCGAAGCAACGGCGATGGTGCTGACAGAAAGCAGCGTGTTTAAGGCGTCGCGTGACGAGCGAACGCGGCGGGCGCCGTGGGTCGGGCAACATGATGGCGGTGGCGGAGGCGGCTACAAGGCCAAAATCCCTCTTGTGCGTGCGAAGGTTATGGCGGCCAGCACGAGGGGGCGACAGCAACGGAGGAGCACCCGCGGCAGCATCAATGCTTGGGGAGGAATCGAAAATGGCGATAGAGGCGAGGAAGAGACAAAGAGAGAGAGAGAGAGAAGAGAGAGCCGAAGACAAAGAGATAGTGAGATGAGATCTAGGGTTTGTTTTAGTAATTTTTTTTAATATTAAAAATTAATCGGTCTAGTCCGGGTGGGTGGGCGAACGAATCCGCCATGGAATTAGGAACCGGACGGTACCCATCGAGTTCCATAAATTGGCCCGAGAACCGAACCGATTCCCTCAAGAACCGCCGGTTCCACAGCGGTTCAATTCAACTCCGAGTGGTCCGGCGAATCCCGATTCTTTTGCACACCCCTAAGTATAACACTGTTAGTTCTCTTGTAGCTATTAGGGAATATTAGGAAGATTTGCTTGTCGTTTCTATTGGGCAATACCTTGCAATGACAAATAACAAAAGGCAATTGTGATTTTTGTTATGGTTAGAGCAAAGAGATCAAAACCCGCTAGATAATTTGATCGGCGATTGCACTATCTTACCATATTATCTTAACACATTCGACAATCCTCATTTCATGTATGCTAAGTGCGTATAACTAGGCAACATGGTCAAAAGGGACCAGATGTGCATTGCAAGCAAAAGCAAACTTCGACTTTATTGTTGGATCGCTATAGAAGTCGGATCCAACAACATGAATTGCATGTTAACTTAATGGATTTTCAATTATCTCGATAGTAGTTTATAAGGAAGCATGATATATGTAAATGAAGCAAAGGTAATGTTGAACAAGCTAAAGTAGAGATCCACCTAAGGGAACAGACCTCGCGTCCACAAGACCAAAATCGAGATTAGGTTGGTATAGGCAAGGACGACTACCGATAGTGGAATATTACACCAAGTTGAAGGTCTTATGGGATGAACTCAATGGCTATGAGGATATCCCAAAATGTACCTATGTTGCAATCACGAAGTATGTAAAAGGAGGTAGAGAAAGATCTACTGGTTTCTTAAGTGTCTCAAATTGGAGATCCGTGGGAATGCTCATTCTGAAACCTGTCCAATCGTTCCCTATGGTCACCTAGGATGAGCCAACAATCAATTGCTCAAGGCAAGAGTGTCACATTCTAGTTTCAATGAGTAAGCCCTAAGAAGGGCTTTCCTTTGAGAACCCCAATATGACCACTATGGAAAGGTCGAGTACACAAGAAGAGTTACCGACATGAATTGATTGAAATCCCGAAATGGACACGAGGCGAGGCGAAAAGGTACACAAATCGAGTCCTCCCACAAGGTCCATACCCTCACCACATACCAACGGTGATAATGCTGGCATTATTACAGCCTATAATCAACATGATTGTAACCGGAGTCGTTGGAGGTTTGTTTGTTAAAACAAACAGTGTTTTTCTTTATTCCACATAGGAAAAGTGGGAGGAAGTGGCTAATTTAAAAGTGCGGGTTTTTCTTTATGTACTTAAAGAATGATTGGGTGGGGTAGGCCCCGCCATACCGCACCTCGGGTGCACAAATAATCGCGTAATTTTGCGCGATTATTTGGTGCACTTAGCACTTAGCGCGTCGTGGTTTAATTAACACTAATCCCTTTGTTATTTATTCTAATTTTTATTTCTTTGTTATTAATTTTTTTGTACATTCAAAGGTTACCTTTTATTTTGAGAATTTCGGAAATAAAATATATAAAATGAAAATTCGAAATTCTATTTAAAAAAATATTATTATTCTGAATTTTGTTTGTGTCTTTTCAAGACAACCTTTTGAAAATTACTTATTCGGGTTTTAACTTTTCCCGAAGAGTTACAATTGTTCGATTTTTTCGACTTCTTCCGAAAAATCGCATTTGTTTATCCGAACAATTTTCTAGGACATGTTTGTTCTTTTTTGGCAATTTTCTTGAAGAGTTGTAAAGATCGTTTCGTATATACTTTATTTTTCTGGAAAGAGATGTGTGGCCATTTTTTCGAGTCTTTTTTCTGAAAAATATGCAACCAATTTTTCGGATTGTTTAAAAAAGGACCTGGAGAAATACTTCGGTGCTATCTAAGTATTCTCATCCGAGACTTTGTTATATTCTCGGAGGATTTTTGCCGGTGACCATTAGACAGCGCCATGGGACAAAAAATAAATCCTAAAGTGATGTCAGTCACGCCACGTCCGAAGTTGTTTCTTGTCGATTTATTGCTCTACCCAATTCAAGTCATATTTTCCAAACAAGAGTTTCATGGGGACACATACGATATCAGCAACCAGCAGGTATCAATATAAGCAATATAATTCAATTATTTTTTATACGACGTTTTAGTAAAAAAATCTTGTGATTCGAATGATTCTTCGTTTCGTGCGTAAGTTTCCTCCTCTAATATATTGGTTATAAATAATAATCATCTTGTCTGCTGCTCCACAAAGTCAAAAGTCAAATCAGCATCGGGCCGCCAGTACCTGGTACAGGTTGTTCGCGACGGCGTGCTGCACGAGGGCGGCGAGTTCCATGGCACCTATGCTCTCGTGCATTACGTTCAGATCATCGTTAATTTTTATGTTTCAATCCTTCTATATCCTCTTTATATGAGGGAGGAAGATACAAATCACTAATCGGATTGGATAAAAATCGACTGAGTGTTTGTCATTTACGAGGTAGGTCTCTAGCTCTTTTTATTGACTCGAACTATCGATTGGCCCCTACAAATACATAAATACCTTTATCCCTCACATCGGAATTCATAACCAGGTCTCACCGAATGGCTCCCGTCGACTCGAAGAAATTTGGAAGCGAAGAGGAATCGAAGCAGGGGATACCCACCCCTAAAGCACGGTTTGGTCTGCTGGTGATTTTTTTCTTTTGGGTCGAATAGAGATTTGGCGAGCTAGGATCTTACGCTTTTCTTGAATAAGAGGAGTAAGGGGAGACATGATGGCTATGTGTGATAACATGAGGGACTAGTCCTTTGAATCTCTTTAGTACTATACCTACATCAATTCGTCAGGGACTCTTAGTATTATTTTAGGAAAAATTACCAAAAAATCATAAATTTATTGTACTTATACCAATTTAGTCTTTAAACATTTTAATTTGACAAATTTAATCCTAAATATTTTGATAATTTACTCAATATAATCCATTCGACTAATCTTGGATCGAAAATCACTAACATGAATATTGACTATTCTATGTGGTATAATCGACATTGACGTTGATAGTTTTTGAAATTTTTTAAAATTTTTCTGAATTTTTTAATTTTTTCTTTCTTTTTTCTTTCCATTTTCCTTTTGCCCGTTGTCAAGTTTTTCCTGGGTAGAAAGAGCGCCAATGGGGGCACCATTGCCAAATCAAAGTTAGTCCAACCCTTGCCCGCAAAGGTCCCACGCCACCCATCACCTTTGGTGTGGTTGATAACTAGTTGCTGACCACTAGCAAAGAGAAAATGGAAAAACTAAAATAAGGAAAAATAAAAATAAATAAAAAAATGTCCATACTAGCATTAACCATCGATCGTATTATATAAGCATCACTCAAGATCTACGTTAACGATTTTCGTTGAAAACAGACGAAAACAATGCTGAATACTTTAAGGTTAAGTCCGCAAATTCCAAGATCGTAAGTGACGTCGATCGAGATTCTTAAATCTTGACATGCTTGCAGGGCTGGTCTTTCCAACGATTGCGCACGATCCATTGCAATAGCGGCGGCTTGAGGGGTCGGAAAGTGATGAGCCCAGCAATTCAGGGACTCAAGGTCCAATCAAATATTCAATGCCAAACATTTCTAGTATCAATGAGTCATCCATGTGTTTCAGCATGGGCATCTCGGCCGGCCAGAAGTAAAGAAATCGATTTGGAGGGATCGCCTTACTATTTTTTTCTGGTACGTCCTTATATCGTGGGGGTCGGGTGGGTCACTGGATCAGATGACAACGAAAGGTCGCCCCGTTTCCACAAACCTAATCCTGCGCCACATTTAAACGCCGGCGGTTCTGTTTCCTTCCCACCCAATTCGTCATTTAATGTTGTCGAAGGCGCGCGGGGGGGCATCATCACCAATGAGCATCTATGCTCGATCGAATTTGACAAATCTGCTATAGGCATATCTGAACTTTATGCGACACATAAAGTCAAAATCACCCGTAAGTAGCCCGACATGGTACTTCGTGCACGCATCCCATTCGTCGACCGTACGATTTCAGTATGCAAAGTAATCGGACAAGCTTTTTGGCACTCCACTGGTTTCTCTCCGGTGCGCCATTTCTCTCGTTCCTAAGGATGGAACGGTCATCGCAGGCCGTGCTCTTGAGTGCGCCCTCATGAGACCCACACGAATACATCGGTCCACCTGCGACTCGTTATGGGTAAAAGCAGTACGCTTATGGTGCGGCTTGGCCAGCGGGTTTGGATTAATTTAGGCGTAACATACATGCGTTCAAGCTGAGCATGTGAAAGCAAGGCTTTAAATATAATAAATACAAGCAGAAATCAAAACCCACTTTTGTGGTTTTCTTGATATCATAAATACGAGATCCGAACGACTTATAGTCTAGAATAGAGGACCCAAGCTAGGCATTGGTGTTTGATAAGTCATTGTAATATAATTCAAAAGCTTTATACACTTTTTTTTTTTAAATAACTTCAACAAGTTATTGTCTTCCTTTGTCTTTATTTTTTTTTAATTCCTATAATTGAACGTTCCACAATTTATTCTAAAAAAATTTAGATTGTTAAAAAACCAGCATAATTTATATCTGATTTCCCAATATGCATGCATGTCTTGGTGTACTTTAATTGAAGAAGTTAATACAGACTTGCTTTCTATAATGTTGCATTAGAGATTGGTGAGAGCAAGATGCCTCCCCATTACTCTTTGATTAAATGGGTTGAAAGCGGGTTGTCTCTTAACCCATCTTAAACCTATCATTAATTGGTTTTTGGTTTATTGGACTCATTCTTACCTATATTTCAAAAATGAGGTAACTCAAATATCACCGACGAGATTAATTACTAGTTAAAATATGGGTCCACCATCGATCTTGCCACATCTACATGAGACCACGTATGAATCGATAAGCGAATGGCGGGGAACACTCGAATGGATTCAAAAGTTATTTCAGTTATGAGCGTGGAAAGCCATATTGATACGGCACCAGTAGCCCGTCTTTCCTTGTCGTCCTCGACATCGCTAAGTTCAAGGACATGGCCCAGTTGCTTTACTGAAAAGTCGAGACAAAACATGAAGATATTGTATTCCCGGGTCGAGAGTGTCTCGCGGTTCGACTTTCCACAAAGGCAGGCGTAAGTCTCAAGCGCGGGACCTTGAGACCCCCATTAAAAACTGGGTTCTTATGCGCACTTC
Source organism: Eucalyptus pumila (assembly GCA_016097595.1). Lineage (NCBI taxonomy): Eukaryota > Viridiplantae > Streptophyta > Magnoliopsida > Myrtales > Myrtaceae > Eucalyptus > Eucalyptus pumila. The sequence goes on along the minus strand of CM027849.1, from coordinate 14,961,131 downwards.
GCGGCTCACGAGCCTCGTGAAATGCAGGTGATAATGATTGAGGCCCGAGCTAGGTTCTCCAGAACCGAAGGCACGAAATAGAAGGGATGTGTAGGCATTGTATCGTTCACGATCCACCCTCACTTGTACAAATTTTCGCCACGTTTCGAGGAGTTTGGTGGGTGGAGGGGGCGTTGTTTGACCGTGCCTTGAGGCTGGCGAGGGAGGGACGCAGGATTCTCGGTCGAAATTTCTTCGCGTCTTGTCAGCAACTTCGAGAAGACCGGAGATCTAAAAGTGCTGAGAGCGTTGGAAGAGTGCCAAGTGCGTGACACTTATGGAGGAAGGAGATCCTAGAGGGAAGTCATGACTTCGAAGCCATCGACAGCCCAGTTGACCTTGCTTTACGGAAGAAGAAAAATAACGCTTGACCTATCATGTTTACCGCAGGAGAATAATGCACAAAAGGGCCGCTGATTAGTCTCGCTGATTTTGACATAGAAAAGTACAGTTAACTACTCAATCGAATCCTCACATCAATCAGAATTTTCAATTATTTTAACTTGTCGTGTGAACCACGTTAATAGATTTTCATAACAAAAAGTTAACGTTTTTCACCAGTAATCTTCTAGTCATAATTTAACAAAATATTTAAATTTGCAATGAATATTGTTCTTACATTTATTAAGCATATATACATGACTTTTAATAAAATCCTGTCCCCTTTCACACCTTCACTAAACTTTTAGAAGATGCTCGTTCTTTTAAAGTATAATGTAGTATGCATGTATCGGGCACATGCCTTAATGTACTCTAGAAAGATTACTTTGATTTTCAATTTGGTTAACATCTTTTCATTTATTAATCAACAAAATGCCAATCCAATTGTCATTTATAAATCAAAGTTATGGTAGCGTCACAACCTATCAACGCACAAAAATGTAGTTTTCTTTGATTTATTTTTAGATATCAGGTAAATGTGAGTTTTTTTAACAAAATCTTGTAATTCAAAAGGTCATCTTTTTTTGTAAGTTTTCTGTTCAAAATATGGTCGAAGTATATCTACATGGTAACCAGAAATTTTCGGAAGGTATTATCAAAGTAAAGCCAAAATTTTGTCCGCGTACTTTTAGAAGATTGATGGTATTTACTTATTTGTATCCACAATCATGTAATTTCAATCCTTTATCGGTATCATAGGAAAGGACTCATGCTATGATTAACACTAATTTGTTGCCTAGATCACCCATGACTTGAATTATATGGAGAGTGCGAACATCTTTCATCATTATTACAAGTATATGTCACAATTAGGAAGCCACATATGGTGAAATCATAATAGCAAGACTATAAGTAATTTGATGCGCATTTTAATTGGAATTGAATTCTCAAGAACCTTATTCTTATTTTGTAGGATGTACTTTCATAAGGTTGTAATTGATTCTTTGAACTTAGATCCCATTTCCCGTGAAACCAAGCGATGCTACTATGGTGATGCGATTCTACATAATGTGTGGCCAAATAAGCGTGTTTGTATATTTTCTCGTTTTCATTTCTCATTTGTCTTACAAATACAAATACATTTATATCAGACTCTAGGCTGGTGACCAATGTACAACGGTATACTTTTGAGCTTGCGGGATTGAGTTGATGAAAGCTATTAGAGTGGTCAAGTTTGTATGCATGTTCGGTATTGCTACCCAATCAGAAGGAAAAAAAGCCATGGCTCTTATTAGGGATGATAGGATGATATATGTTATTTTACTTTTGTTTGGCAAACCCTAAAGTACTTCTTTAAATGAGATAAAGAAAGTAGGAAGAAGCTGCATGACCCAAAACATTGGGTATAAATAGAGTCCCTTTCTTCTCCTGAAGACCACAACAACACTTGGTTTTGGAGAGAGCTTGATTATTTTCTCAACAACTCTCACATATCCCTCACAGTCAAAGGGGTGTCTCTCTCTGTCTGTCTGTCTGATAAGTTCATGCGTTAGCCATGCTAAACCAAGATCGCTGTGGGATATATTTTGATATCTATAATTTGATAACCATACATGGTGACATAACCTTAGAGAACAAGCATAGTTCATGGATATATGTGACCGTGTTCATCGATGACTTTTGGTTTGTGGCAACTGGCAACTCATTCATCATTTCTTGTGCGGGTTGTTTTGCTTGTTCGTTTGCATGATCATCAGGAAGGACAGTACAGAGAGTTCCGTGCATAATCAGCTGAACGAAGAGAGAAAAAGAAGACCTCAGCATGTGGAGGCTGAGATAGCAGAGAGGATGGCCCCTACTTGTACAGCACCAACAACGTGGGGAGGCAGACTTGGGAGTTTGACCCCTGAGGCCGGCAACGCTGAGAGCATGCCGACGTTGAGGCCACCTGCCAGCACTTCTACGACCAGCGCCACCAAGTCAAGGCCTGTAACGACCTCTCCCTGGCGCGTACAGGTACATAACATTAGGGTGAGCATAGTTCTAGGTAAAATCTGGAACTGAGAATCAGACGGTGGAAACTTGCAGGTTCCAGGTTCCAAGGTATGTAGGGTAGATTTAGTTAAAAATGAGAAATCTATTTCGACTAATAGATTCCAAGTTCTTACTTGGAGGAATATGAAACTTGGAGGAATATGAAACTTGGAATCTATAACCTATAACCTAAAACCTACAATAGGTTTTAATATTTTTTGTTCATGTTTTCATGCGATCTTACGATATTTCATACTATTTGATGATAAGTGTATAATCTAGAAATATTAATTTAAGCTTCAGTGTATAACCGAGACTTTTACTTTATTAATGTTCATATTTTTCTTGTCTTTATGGTCAGTAAATTGTAACGGCAAGTTGTGGTCATTAAAAGTTTTAATTCATTACAATAATTTAATCGATAATATAGGTGAAACTTGAGTAGACCCTGGAACTAATCTTAAAACCTATAACAAGATAGGTTCCAAGTTCTAAGGTATCGAGAATAGGTTTTAATTTCCAAAAATTGAGGAAGCTTTTTCAACGAATATGTTTCAGATTATTATAAAAATCTTTAAAACCTGAAAATCTTTCCATAATATATACACCACATACTTTAACACACATACATGCCTACTCGTTCTCATGTAGCAATAGGCACTAAGAGGCAACTGTACATTGTACACGGGCATACATATCAAACTTGACATGGATAGGTAGAATCAATTCCCAATAATTTGTTAGCTAATTTTGTATTTAGTCTCAGTGACGGAATGGCGTGCTATCCAGTTGTTGTCAGACTCACTTCGAAAGGAAGATCCATGGCCCCACCACTCTCCTCGGCTCTTCCCTTTCAGAAATTTCGCTCTAGCTCAATCCCTCAAGTCCAAAACGTGAAAATTCTTGGTTATGTTGTTATTAGACTTGTCACCATATTCTAGAGAAATGCTAGATCTATTACATTAGTCAGGCTGAGCCATCGTAACGATCTCGAGACTAGGGGGTTGTAGATAACTAGTCTATATCCTCTGCTGCCCCTAGTAACGATGAGGGACATCGTTTTGAAAGCTGTTTACAAAATGATAAATCATATCATAAACACACTTATGGAGGAACGGAATTATGTCTTACATACAAAAATCACTTTAGAACCTTGGTATATCATTTTGTAAACTAATAGGAGAGTTGGCGAATCCCTGTCATAATCAAAATTTAATTGTGTTCTGAAAATGAGAAAGACAGTAACTCTCTGTTACAATAGTGAATTTACTGTTGCTTGTCATTAAGTTTAAAATTTGTTAATGTGTGGCAATACAGAAATGACTGGGCAATCTACAGCTGATGCATGATGCCTCGTTTCTGGGCAGTTTCTGAGGAGAAGCAGTTCAGGCAGACGATCTCGCCAGTGAGGGTGGAGGACGGCGAGGAAGTCACGTACGACAAAGCGTCCACCGCCCTGGGGAGGACTGTCCACTTCTTCTCCGCACTGCAGGCCAGTGATGGCCACTGGCCTGCCGAGATTGCCGGGCTCTTTACTTCCTCCTCCCCTAGTCATGTGTCTACATCACCGGCCACCTCACGCCGTCTTCCCTGCCGAGCATCTCAAAGGAAATTCTCCGCTACCTCTACAACCCATCAGGTTACTCTTTTATTCGCAAAAAAGGAAGACACTCAAACCTGGAGAAAATAGCAGAGGAACTTTGAAAGACTTAGTCTTGAAACTGTTTTGTGTTTGCATTAATTTTGTTGCAGAATGGAGATGGTGGGTGGGGCTTCCACATTGAAAGGTCACAGCACCATGTTCTGCACGGCCCTGGGCTTACATGCATGCGCATTCTCGGGAAGGGCCTGATGGTGTGGGATAATGCTTGTACTCGGGCCAGGAAGTGGATTCTTGACCGTGGTGGGGGTCACCCCTACATACCCTCCTGGGGCAAGACTTGGCTCTCGACACTCTCTCACTCTTCCTTCGTAATTGACAAAAAATTGTGCTCCAGATTGTTCTGCGCAGGTGTTTGGGTGGTGGATATGTGACATTGTGCTTGTGCATGTGTGTTGGCTTGTCACATGCTGTGTGAATTTTCAGCCTTTCGATTGGTCTGGAACCAACCCAATGCCTCTGAGTTCTGGATCTTGCCTTCATTCCACCTTATGCACCCAGGTTTGTTTTGCCAGATTTTCTTGATCTTGTCCTTGATGGTATTCTATAGTAGTCCTAGCATATATATATTTTGGACTATTTCAAATTGAACAAGGCGTTTTTGCTGAACAGAACAAGAATATGGCATTGGCTTGTTATTGAAATGGCCATCCTTAGGAATTCCCCGAAATATAGGGTTTCAGCTTCTGTTTCGACCGTGACTACGTTTCTCCTCAGTTATGGATATGTCGTCTGAATGTCCTGTTTTGGATGATGTAGCTAAGATGTGGTGCTACCAACGGATGGTGTACATGCCCATGTCGTACTTGTATGGGAAAAGATTCGTCATTCATCACCACCACTTGTTCAACAGTTGAGAGAAGAACTTCATACTCAACCCTACGACACGATTACTGGAGAAAAGTCTGCCATCTTTGTGAAGGCAAGTATCCATAACAGGTCCAAGATATCGTTCTAAGCGAATCAGATGGATTACGGTCAGAAAATTTTTAACAAAATGGCCTCGAATTATTTGTTGCCCAGGAGGATCTCTACTATCCCCATCCCCTAGTACAGGATCTGATCTGGGATAGTCTTTACATATTTGCAGAGCCTCTTCTTAACCGTTGGCCCGTTTAATAAACTTGAAAAGGCTCTTCAGGTGACGATGAAACACATTCACTACGAAGATGAGAACAGTCGATACTTATATCACAATCGGATGTGTAGAAAAGGTAATGAGTGCATAAATTTGAGGGAAAAGACACATTAAGTGTAAAATTCTTGCATCGTTAGAGCTTACTAAGAATTTGTCGTTTGCTTTGGACTCAGGCAGGTTTTATGCATGCTTGCTTGCTGGGTAAAGACCCAGACAGTGATTATTTCAAGAAGCATCTTGCTAGGATGGGATTACCTCTGGGTTGCGAAGATGAATGAAGATGCAGGTTAGTAGTAGTGTCCGCGGAACTATGACAGAATTAGGCTTAATTCGAAATGATAGTTGTATGCTGCATATTTGAGGTGGAAGCATTCTTACAATAAGGAGAAGATTAATTTAGTAAAGTGGAACCGTCTAGAGTGAAGCTTAGTTTTAGTTGTTGGCTCATTCATATGCAGAGTTTTGGTTGCAAGAGTTGGACACGGGCTTTGCCATCCAAGCTTTGCTTGCCAGTAATATGACTGAGGAGATAGCACCGGTATTAGCTAGAGGACACGACTTCATAAAAAAATCTCAAGGTTTGATCTTTGATTGTTGCGAGCATCGCTTATCTCCAAACATCTTGCTAGTTTCTTTTGCTTCTCGCATAAACTGAAGTGCATCGATCTGTTCATAATATTCCAGGTCAAGGACAATCCTTCTGGTGATTTCCAAAGCATGCACCGTCATATTACTAAAGGATCCTGGACATTTTCGGATCAAGATCTGGCAACCGTCTCCGATTTTCAGAAGGTCTGAAGGTAATACTCCGATGAATGCCTTCACTGTATCTGCAGGTTCAATCCAATCCTAAATTGTGCAGTTTCTCACTGAATTTTCCCCTGTTTATTCAGTGTTGCTTGCTTTTCTCAATGATGCCACCTGAAATTGTTGGTGAGAAGATGGAGCCAGAGGAATTGGATGACGCTGTCAACATTTTGCGCTTTCTCTACAAGTTATACCATTGTTTTTTCTTCTTTGAGAAAGACTTGAGAAAATCTTTGATCAAACAAGAAATATTGGCTAAGCTTTGTTTGCTCTATGCATCCCAAAATCACGTTGCCAGTTAATTCTTTGGTTGAGTTTGATTATAAATTGTAATATTATTACATCGTCTGTGAATGCCACTTGTTCCAGAGTAAAAATGGCGGATTGCCAGCATGGGAGCCTGCAGGAGCTCCAGCTTGGCTAGAAGTAAGTACTTGATAATTTTTTTGGAATTCTTAGTGGTCCTCACGGACTAAGACATGTCTGTTGTTCATAAGTACTATAGAGGCTTCTTCCTCATCATTTGTCGCAGCTCTAAATCCGACAGAGTTCTTTGAGGACATTGTCATCGAGCATGAATATATTGAATACACGTCCTCAATATTCAAGCTTTAACCTGTTCAAGGAAGTTGTATCCTGGGCACAGGAAGAAAGGAGATTGCAGATTTTATATCAAATTCCGTAGAGTATCTGGAGGGAATGTACAAAAGCCAGATGGCTCGTGGTATGTTCCTCTTCCAGTGGGCATTGCCGAGAATTCAGATAAATGAAAGAAACAGCTGACTAACTGAGCAATTCTTACAGGTATGGGTGCTGGGGAGTTTGTTTTTATGGCTCGTGGTTTGCGCTTGGAGGACTGGCGGCTGCTGGTAAGACATATAGCAATTGCACAGCTATGCGCGAAGGAGTCGCTTTTCTTCTACGAACACAGTTGCAGGATGGCGGGTGGGGAAGGTTCTTTCTTGCCCTTGAAGGTAATTTCTAGAGGAACCTTCCACCCATGTTTGGCTTTAGCAGTTTTAGTTGCACGCTTTTCTGGCAACACGGGGAAATCTTAAATTTTCTGTTTGCCAAATGATTGACGTATGAATACACGTACCGCTTGAAGAGAAACAGATCCAAATCTGGTGCAAACCGCTTGAGCTATGATGGGTCTGATTCACGCGGGGCAGGTCAGTTGATGATTGTGTCGTTTTGGTCTCCAAGGCATTAAACATTCTTTGGTGATAGTAAAAATCAATATTCAATGTGAAGTTTCAGACTGGTTTCGCTCTACTATCAGGCAGAGAGGGATCCGACTCCCCTGCACCATGCCGCAAAGCTGCTAATCAATTCTCAAATGGAAGACGGTGATTATCCTCAACAGGTTTGTACCTTTCAGAAAGTTGATTTCATACAGGGTTAAAATCTCAGGGAAATAAGAGTGCATACCAATATCTTGGGAAAGAATTTCCTGCGAACTAATCCATGCAACTAGGAATGTAGAGATGACCTGGTCCATAATTATCTTACAAACAATTGGTTCAACTCCTCAAAACATCGTCAGGGACTAGTGCAAATAAAGAAAACTGATTGAGAGGGAAACTGATTCGGTAAGAATTGCCTTACAACCAAACAACATGATCTAAGCATGAACTTTGCATTGCAGGAAATCACTGGGGTTTTCAACAAGAACTGCATGTTGCACTATGCCAATTACAGGAACATTTACCCATTGTGGGGCTCTCGCAGAGTATTGTAGGCGGGTTCCTCACCGTCAACAGCCCTTTGATGAAACAAGGCATACCATCACAGCTTGCATATTGAGAAAACATAGATTTCACTGGAACAGTAATCAAAATTAATGTATTTGGTTTTTCTAGTATGATAGATGTAGATCCGAAGGACTTTGGTCTTAGAATAGTGGATTGTCACACACCCAACTCTACAAGTACAAGGGCAATAACATGGCCATCCTTTCACTCAAAAGATGCTACCTTAAGCATAACTACTATCAATATGTACGATAAAGAGTTATCTGGTTACGATATTAGAGTTTTTATAATCCATCAAAAGAATAGGTATATGTTAATTAACAACTAAACTCAGGAGTTCATTTGAGATATAATATCCAAAATGCCATCCCAATAATGTAAATCTATTTTACTTGTATGGCTAGTTGAAGAACTTGAAAAGCAAGTAAGATGAATAAAATGAGCAAAATCACAGCCCAATAAGTAGTACATCTTTTAAATGGACATTATTATAAATTAATATCATAAACTCACAACCCAAATCCAATATAAGATATAAGTAAATTATGAAAAGTGGGTAATATCTTTCCAACGAAAATTTTTACGTATAAGATCAATCAATAATATCAACTCATAATAACAAGTTGACTATTAATGGTATATTCCATTGATTAATCTCAAACAAGTCAAATGTTAATGATCCATTCCATGGATTGATCTAATACTTGGTGTCTAACTACAGTCAAATTTAACGCCTGTGACATAGGCAATCAAGTTCCCTTGGTTAGGTTTTTCCTTTCTTTATTCTCCCTGTGCATGTTCACTGTTCTTTCCTTATAATGTTCTTGATCCTTCTCGTTTGTTATTAACGAAGAAGGGAAGAAGTCCTTCTTAAGTAATATATGGGCTAAGGCTAACATAATAATGGGCTTAAGTAGTATAACAGATCATTATTACAAAGATAACCGCGTGTCCATAATTTTATTGTTATGTAATCTAATTTGGTGTTGAAATAAATGGAAATGGTCAAATACAAAAGTGGTAAAAATTGTTTATGTAATTTTGCCCTTTTAATTAGAATAACGCACTGATGCAAGATTCACAGATATTTATTCATTTTAATTTTATTGTCGTTCTTTAATGACCAACTCTTTTCTCTTATCCTCTTAATGATACGAGGCAAAATAGTTCTTTTATTTATCATATGTAGATATAGCCCACTTCATCTATATAAGATTCTATTATAACTGCTTTTAGATCCATTAACATGCGTATGCATAGATGAAAGTGTATTTATTTATTTTAATGAATCAATTTAGTGATTGAGTTCCTCTTATGACATTTCATTAGATCGGCTTCATAAATAGGAAAGGTCCTCCTTAACTAGGTATTATCAATTGCTTCTTTTAACTTTGGATGTCTAATATGGGACTACTTTATTTTCATACCACTCACTTGAGCACTCAACATTTTCCCCCTCACATGTGAGTCTCTACCACATTGGGCCAGTTCCCTCAATCCAACCCCGATGTTCCTTTGCACCGACAAATTTTGACCCAAATCTCCAATCATTGCCAATCGATGCAAACATGCTTTTCACCCATGGTCTCCTCATGGCCTAACCGTGATGGCAATACGTACTTGATAATCACGGAGATCCATGAGATCCATTATATAATCCAGGATACCAATGCACATTGAGTTGCCATTGATTAATCATCGATTATTATATCAAGTGCCGTAAAAGTGCGCTACCTTCGTAATACCAAAATCAAGAGGAAGCCCAAAATTTAAGCCTATTGACAATTTAGTTAAACCTATCTTCACTAACAAATACAATTCACTAAGTCGTCGGTCAATTAGAAATTATTGATTATTTCATCTTTCTTTTGACATCCAATATGGGTCCTTGTCTTTTTCACACCACCAACATACGCATTTCCTCATCTCAAACGCGTGCTTACGTTTGGGGAAGTGCCCAATGCTCGGGTCTTGGACCGACGTCAAACACGCGAGGTTTAAATTTGCTTTTTGACCTATTTAAAGCAAATAAGAGTGTTGGGATTTCTCTTTATGATTTTTCTGATGAACTCTTTATGAGATATTGTGAAATAAACATTGTGAGTTTGTTTTGAGACTAATCCGACACTGCCAAAGACTTTAGCAATTGAGTGATTATAATTTTGTAATTCTCAAAATTCATAGTGAATTTCCTTCATGGTTGAGTCTCTAGATAGCAACACTTAGACTGAACTGCCTCAATTTCCAATGTTCTCATTGTCCCTTATTGAGTTCTTTGCAATTTCATCTCCTTTTGTTTAATATTGAATTGCACGGTCCATTAGCTTACACATTATTTTACAACAAAACAGTTGTTTATGTTGAACGATAAAGGTTAGGAATCCTTTTTTTTTCTTTCTATATTTAAGTTGTATAAATATGTGTTGAGGCTAACAATACAAATTAAACGGATAATTTGTTTTAAATGATTTTGATAATTATTTGAGGAATACTTCATATTAAACTCTGGTAGATGCAGAATCAATTTAACAATAGCAAATGCAAGTAATTCTATTAAGAGATAATAAAACAAATGAAGAGATAATAGATATTGTAAACACATTCAGTGATTTAGCTTACGTAAGTCTACATTCACTCTCCTAGGCCGAATGGAAGTCAACTTTTCGTTGTCTTGGGTGGAGAGGATTAGACTTTTATTTTTTATTTATATAAATTATCAATAGGTGCATTCCATCAAAGTATATTGTATCTTCATAAGAGTCCAACATTTTCATAAGTATTACACATTCTAATAAAAACTACACCTTTTCATAAGATTCGCACTTTCACGGATAATGTTTTTATAGCATTCAAAATTATTAAATCATTAATTAATGATATCATGTGTGTCACAGAAATTGATTCTTACAAGTCTCTTGAGGCCTCCCCATACACCGGAGGTTGCAGGTCAAGTCTGATCGTGTTCCATCTTCAATAAGGATAATAAATCTGTGTTGTCAATGAATCTAATCTGCCAAAAGTAAAATTGAGATATCATTCGATCAAAAGTCAAAAAATCGCTAACACAGGGAAGGTAGTTGGATCATTCTCCATATCTACAGTGATGAACTTGCAACTAAAAGCCCGAAATGGAATGACATCATGACTAATCCAAGTAGGAAGAATGACATTAAGAGAACTACTCACTTGAGGGAAGAGCTGCCAAGACTTGAGAAATAATTTTAACTAATTGAAAAGGGAAGAAAAGGACGAAGACAAACAAACCACCGCCAACTTATCTACAATGTCTGAAGATACCCTTTAATGGACGCATTTCAACACGGTAATGTCAGATATCATGAATTTAACGGCAGCTCAAATAGGGATTCTCTCGTAGATCTATACATCCAATGATTTGGACTCAGATTCACCTTGAACATCAGTTCTGTCCACTTCTTCAGCATAGAACAATACCAAGTCCTGGAAGGCTGCTTCCCTAATAAAGACAATAGAAAATGACGTATGGTGAAAAGCTAGGTTAGGTGCTGATTTAAACCACCAAATAGTGCACATATTTGTCCATGCCATAGATTTTAGAGGACTCTTTTTTGTTGAGGGGAGGAACGCTAAGCAGTAAAAACAGTCCTGGGGCGTGCCGCACAATTTGCTAATAAACCGAAGGAAGTGAGCAGCTCAACTTGCATTGAAAAAATAGGATGGAGTAAAAGTTACAAAAAGAAAATAGTGGTTTGGTTTGGTAAACCGTATTAATGCAGTTTGTTCGGCCCGGTGCCCAACTAAATGAAAAAGGGCCGTGCTCACCTCCACTATCAACGGTGCAATGTACATCGACCGACAACTTAAATGGATAGATCAATGAAGGTATAAAGTTAAAAGAGCAGCACATTCATGAATTTGAATACTGATTGGTAGATTGCAGAGGAGGATGGACACCCTGTCTACAACACTTCAATGGAGGTTTATCGGGAGCCAATGTCTTGCAACAAACCGTGGCCCAAGAGCTGAACCTCCGATCTCCAAACTAAAGTACTTGAGTAAAGCGATCCACAAGAGAAGTAAGAAAGGGGCTTAATATGCAAATTAAGCCGTCAAACATAATCAAGTTAATCAATCCGTAGTGTTCGATGCAAATCGCCAAGCACACTAAAAGAAAACCAACGATCAAAAACCGAATTTCATGTCGACATTAATCGGAAAACCTGGAAGAAAGTTTTGAAATTACTGCATCTCGTAGTCGGAATGGTACACGGTCATTTCATGAATAACATGTAAACGAGCTCTCCATCTTTTCAATTAAACCAATTCAATTTGTCATCGCTTTTCCTGCTTTACTAAGACAATGCTGGCATTTACGTAAAACTGACATAGGCATCTACGACAGTTGTTAACACCCTAAATTTTAGTGACCCGCTTAATTATTTATCACATTAAAAAATTAGGATTAATTTTAACCCTAAAAAATATTAGTTAATTAATTAATTGCATAGCATATAGTTTTTAGGTGCATGTATTTTAATTTGCATTTACGTTGGCCGTGACAAATGAGTTCAAATTGATTGTTCAAAATATTGTTTGGTGACCTGGACAAGCGCGAAAGAATGCATCCGATCCAGAATTTCAGTATGTGGAAAGATTTTCTGGATTCGATTTATGCGCATTTCAAATTTTAGAAGAATCTTCTTGCAATCCTAATGCAAATATTGCATTTGGAAAAAAGGAATTTCGTGGATACTGATTTGGAAAAATTAAAGCTAACTGTGGCCTATAAATAGATTAAATGCGTAGAGTTTGGGGGTGGCCACACAATTGAATACGAGGCCACGCGATGGAGATATTCGGTCACGTTGGGAAAAAAATTCCAAGAGAAACGTGAGAGGGTTTCCTTCGGTTCTTTGAGGGTCAAGAGAAAAACATAATAAATAAATTAAAAAAAAAAAAAAGGGACAAGTAAAAAGCTTAAAAAGGCAGCAGAAGACTTTCTTCTGCTACAGCAGAGCGCAGAAAGAACGGGGACGAGGGAGGAGACGTTTGACCAGAAGAGAAAAAGGGAAAAGAAAAGGAGAAACAGCCGTTCGTCTTCTTCCGAGAATTCTTTCGCCGGCATCCCTTGCTATCGATCCCTTCGCTGGCCACGTTCGCCAGCAGAGCGCCCCCGCAATGCCGCCGCATCCCGTGAACGCCCCCCGTCGCTCGTGCCGCCGGTCTCGCAGCAACTCGCCCTCTGCCGGTCGCCGCCTCCTGCGCTTGAGTGACCAACGCCAGTCACCGCCGCTGCTGACTGCTGCTCCGCTCAGCGTCTAACGCAGCTCCTGCCTTCGCGGAGATCTGCTCCTGCTCAGTCCAGCGCCCAACATCGCCTGTCGCGTCATCGCCGCTCGACCACCCTTGCCGAGCACCCTCCGCCGTCGACCTTGCAGAACCGGAGCTCGAGCCGGTCACCGGCCTCTGGGCCGCGATCTGCAGATCCTGAGTCGCCGATCGCTTCTGCTTCGCATCCAGTCACCGCACTCTTGGCACCGTCGCCGCACCGCCAGACGCTCGCAGCCCAGTTCCGCCCCGCGTCCGCCACCACTCCTGCCGGCTTGCGACGCCAGATCCGGTTGCTTCTCCGGAGCGAACCAGTCACAGCAGCGACAACCCAGAACCAGCCCGTGCTGCAGCCACAGCCCGACGGGCCCCTCTCCCGGCGACCCGATGCATGCCCGAGCGACGAACCAACTGCGGCTTGCTCCTAAACGCCGGACAGCAGCCCCGCCCGCTGGTCAATCATTGTTGCCGCCGGTCCACCCATAACCCTCGCCGGAGCTCCGAATGGCGACCCATCATATCCGCCGGCTAACCCTAGTTTAGGAGGCCCAAAACCTAATTAGGTAGATTTCCTATTTTATTTTATTTTTTATTTATTGATTTAGTTTTTATTATTCATTTGTTTCTTTATTTGATGATGAGATGTTAGATCATAAACAACATGTGAAATCTAATGTTTAATAGTCGATTTTATGCTTGTACAAATCATTTATGATCTGTCCCGGCGGAAAATCGATCAATCCGTCCTAAACCGGCATTCGATCTTGCGACATTTATTTAAAAATTGCCCAACCCGATTTAAATACATGAGATATTGTCGTTTGTTTGTAACAACATCGATCATATCTTATCTAATTTGTCGTCACATTAATTGAATCAATTTTATTTTGTTAAATAAAAAAATCAAAAAAATATTTGAGTTAGGGTTAGATTTGTTTTAGAATATTTCGTTATCTTGCATATTTAGAATAAAGATTTTATTTCGAATTTCAAAAATCAAAAAATCAAATCAATAAATTTAGGTTGCTAGTGTTTTTTTACTTAGGTTGCATGTTTAATAATTTGACAATTCTTAATTTCGAAATTAATATAAAAAAAAAATCATCATGCATGTATCCTGTAGAGTTAGGGTACATTTTGCACGTCATTGCATATTAGGATAAATTGCACTTAGTTTAATTTAGATAATTTTTTTAATTTATTATAAGTTTAGGTATTATTTTTAGATATATTGCATTTTAGGATTATTTTGGTTAAGATAATATTTTAGTTTAAATTAGGATGTGGCTCAACCTAATTCCTAATATAAATTAAATAGGATCTTAATCTAATTAGGTAATTTTCATTTCATCAAATTTCGAATTTCTTGAAAAATGCAGAAAATGTCATAGGTTAAATTAGTTTTATTATTTAGGATAAAATGCATTCTTTTAGGAAAAATTGTCATATGCACGTCATTAGGGTTAGATTCATTGAGATGCATGTCATTTAGTATTTTTGCTAGGCCCATTTAATTAAAAATTACATGTCATTAGAATTAGGTCATTCAATTAACATTGCATTACATATTGCATGATTTTCATTAATTAAGTGAAAATAAAACAAAATTGTGTGTTAATTAAACCATATCTAGGGGTGATGATGTGGGTTGCAGATCTTTACGTTCTTTTTGAGGTAAGTTTTTTTTTTTTTTGCAATTTATTTATTGTTTATTTGGGTGTTAAATCGGTGGTTTGTCTGTTGTAGCATGATAACCTCTGAAGTTAGGGAAATAAATTTAGAATCCAATTCAAGTAACTTTTGCCAAACGTTTTCAAAATAAAGAAAATGCAAGAAAGGCGTTAGAAATTAGCGTAGCGATCACGAACTCAGTAAATCTCTTGTTGGTAGGAGTAAAGTAAAGCTCCGTTATTTTGATTTGTCGGCGCACCAAAAATAAATTAGTGGCGACTCAATTAAAAATCAATTGCATGTTAAAAAACTTGAACTAAAGTCGCGAATTGGTATGGGCTTGAGGAAAGCAGAGTTAAGTCTAGGCTTAACAATCCATTAGCCAAAACTCTGAGTGGTTCACCCCGAAAAAATTGAAGGTTCTTGACAGTTGACAAAATCGATTCCAAAAAAGAAAAAAAAAAAAGAAGCGAGGCCTATGACTCCTGCTATACCTGGAGAGCAACAATGGCCAAATTCCCGAAGCCGACCTTTCACCGTGACCATGTCGTGGCGAAATTACGAATGGCCTTGACGTGCTCTCAATCTCGCCTTAAAGAGAATGGAGTTATGATTCCGACTTCCACAACCCGGTAGTGCCCGACCGTGCGGCCCTCATTCGGGCCGGGTTCGCGATTGTGTCCTTCTCCAACTCCTCCATCGCCTTGAATGTGGTTTGGAACCGAGGCTCCATCTCCTCCACGAACTCGTCCATGAACCCGATTCGGCTCACGTCCAAGGAAAAGCCCTAGCTTTGGTGCTGGTGTAGCCAGTACACGTACCTCATTCACAACGAGCGGGAATCCTTCTCCAGCCGTCTAGCCCGCGCCTCTTCTTCTTCGTCGCGCGTCGACCACCTAGGTTCGCTGAGATCTCCCTCATGACCGATCGGGCCAGCGATAGGGACAGCACCCGTCAACGGTGGGGAGCTTGGTGCCGCTCGGGAACGAGATTGAGGCCGCCTCCCTCTTGTCGAAGGCCAACGGCTTCGTGGTGGAGGCCGGCGATGTCTTCGGCGAGGGAGGAAAGGATGAGCAGATGCTAGAGGTGGAGGATGCCATCTTTGGCGGCGGTAGTGGCTGGTCGGAGTTGATGACGGTTCGTCGAACGGAGAACGGACGGAGACGAAGTTGCGAGAAAGCTTATGCTTGATCTCCACGTTGGAAATGATCGAAAGACAAGGGGATCGGGGAATCAATTACGGCTGCTGGCGAGCTCTTGGGGAGGCAATGTCGAAGGTAGATGTGAGGCAAGGCTTATAGGAGGCGGAGGTGGAGGAGTGGGATCTTGGAGAAGAAACAAATGAAGTGTGGCTTGTTCTGCAGCCACATTTTCTTCCCACGAGGAGAGAGAAAGACAAAACCTAGAAAATTCAA
This sequence comes from Eucalyptus pumila, assembly GCA_016097595.1. Taxonomy (NCBI): domain Eukaryota; kingdom Viridiplantae; phylum Streptophyta; class Magnoliopsida; order Myrtales; family Myrtaceae; genus Eucalyptus; species Eucalyptus pumila. The sequence continues at coordinate 14,944,925 of CM027849.1, read as the reverse complement.
GTGAGGAGAGAGAAATTTTAATCGGGAGTGTTGCACATTTACTACCCATTGACGTCCTTTCTTCTGACCAAGGCTGAGCCACTAGGCGAGTCAGCCTTTCCAATTTCCAATGGGTCACTCACGACACGTGTCGATATTTGAGTGAAATCCTTCCCACATCAGCGAGATGGCGTGTCGCGCTTATACCACTGAATATTTTCTCTCCATGCGGACAATAGAGGAGGATGATGTGATCCGTGGCCATGACCATCAAATGACTTAAATTATATTAAGGATAGACATTAATTATAATAATATTGAAGAGAAGCTTGAAAATGATGTACTGCATGATAGACTACTAACATAACTATCAAATGGCATGGAATTATATTGAGAATAAACGTTAATTATAATAATATTGAAGAGAGAATCGAATGATGTAACTGCATGATAGACTATTGACATAACTGTCAAATGACACAAATTATATTAAAGATAGACATTAAAGGAGGATATTGGTTGTCATTTAAAAAGAAAATGGTATAAGAAACAGTGGAGCTCCAGATGTACAATGTCATGTCCCCAATGCAATCAAAACTTTCTCAAAATCACTTAATTTTGAGATCATGATAAACTGCGTGTTGAAGAGAATTGCAAAATTCTATCATAATTTTATATATTCCTGTGTATTATAATGAATAGTACATTAGTATTGGCTTTTTAAGATAAATATCAATTCTAATCAAGCAATCGCATGCATAATTAATGGATATAGATACGTAACCTTAACAGATATGAGGAATTAAGATATATATATATATATATATATATATATATATATATATATATATATATATATATATATAATTATCTTTAACAAAACGTGAAAGTAAAAAAGAAAAAAAATGGCAAACGTGTTTGTGCATTTCCCTCTAACCTAGGTTACAACAAATCAATACTAACTTGTGAGCATGAACTTCCTTTGCTATTAATATAGAAGATGAAATAACACCATGTGGGATACGGATGGATATATACTGTCACTTTCCCGAAGTGCGAGACAAAATAAGGCGTTAGCTTTAATAACATATAAGAATGATGTTATCATAGGTTTATACCAACTATATTATAAATAAGAAAACTTGCATACATGTGGAGGACCTTTCAAATTACAAGATTCTGTGAAAATCTCGCATCTATTCATTAAAATGTGTGGTTACTTTGGTATTTAACAGAAAATCAAGAAAGCTATATTTTTGCATGTTAATATAAGTCGTGATATAATCATCGCTGTTGTCGCCACTTCGGACATTGTCAAATCGCTCTGCATTGCTGTCACTGATTAAGGCCGTCGACTCTCTTGCTGTCGAAACGATCCTGCACCGAGCCATGAGAACATATTACGTGGTCTGAAAATTGAAGACAATTTTCAGATCTATCTCAGTGGGACACCCTCTGACATGGCTTCACCAGTCGCTCGATGAGTGCAGCTAGACTATACTAATGTGGTTGAGTGGGACCACCTAATATTTTTCTCGAGATCATTGGACCAAAAATAGCATTGCTAGCTAACGGTACTATATTTAGATAAGATGTTGAGAGAGCATTAATTCTATTTCAAGAAATGGATATCCATATCATTCAAGATGGAGAATTGAAAACGGATAAGCCACCGTTTCGTTTGAAGGACTAACGGTACTGTCAGCTCACCATTTCCTAAAATGAATTGATTTTCCACATCTACTACTTTGAAGGAATAACCAAACTGTCATCAAAAGATAAATGAAAAGAACTCGCCAAATTGCATTAGATTCAATTTTACTCAAAAGGTAATTCCGTGAATTAGGTTGCCCCCTTCTCAATACAAATGGTTGCCAATGATCAAAGCAAGTTAAGGATTAACATGAACTTAAAAGTAACAATGATGGCTTGGCAATGCGATAGCTTGGTCGACAACAAGAGTATATGAGGTTGTGTCAAAGTTAGTGACTTGTGTGACAATGCAAGCGGTTCAAAAATGTCAAAAATGTGGACTTTGTCTCTTTGTGGAGACATAAGTACAGTGAAATTATTTATTAGATGTGAGATTTTCTACGCGATCATGTAATGTGAAGGGTTGCATAGATTCTTTCTCATTTATAATTGTAGTAGAATAAACCTATAATAACATCATTCACGATATATTATTAAAGTAATGCTTAGAGGTTTCAGTCCTGCGTACTTTTTTGAAAATTGGCGGTATACATCCGTCACGTATCTCGCATCGTGTAATTTCCATCCTGTAACTAACGAAAGGATCTCATGCCCATGGGTTGGTCACTAATTCGTTGCAACCTAGGCTAGAGGGAATATAGGACCCGAATCAGCGTGACTTGAATGTTTCTTCGGGCAAAGCTTTTTGGCACTCCACTGGTTTCTCTCCGGTGCACCATTTTCTCGTTCCTCAGGATGGAACAGTCTCACGGGCCGTGCTCTTGAGTGCGCCCTCATGAGACTACCCTCGTGAGACTACACGAATGCATGTCTTGGTGGTACTTTAATTGAAGAAGTTAATACAGCTTGCTTTCTATAATGTTGCAGTAAGAGTGTGAAGCAAGATGCCTCCCCATTACTCTTTGATTAAATGGGTTGAAAGCAGGTTCTCTCTTAACCCATCACTAAACCTATCATTAACTGGTTTTTGGTTTATTAGAACTCATTTCCTATATTTCAAATATTAGATAACTGATATATCACCGACGATATTAATTACTAGTTAAAATATGGGTCCACCATCGATCTTGCCACATCTACATGAGACCACGGATGAATCAATAAGCGATTGGCATGGGACACTCGGATGGATTCAAAGTTATTTCAGTTATGAGTATGGAAAGCCATATTGATAAGGCACCAGTAGCCCGTCTTTCCTTGTCGCCCTCGACGTCGCTAAGTTCAAGGACATGGCCCAGTTGCTTTACTGAAAAGTCGAGACAAAACATGAAAATATTGTGCCGGGTCGAAAGTCTCTCGCGCTTCGACTTTCCACAAAGGCAGGCGTAAGTTTCAGGTGCGGGACCTTGAAAGCCCCATTAAAAAATGGGTTCTTATGCGCACTTCGCGCCTCACGAGCCTCGTGAAATGCAGGTGATGAACTGAAGGCGCGAAATAGAAAGGATATGTAGGCATTGTATCGTTCCCGATCCACCGTCACTTGTACGAATTTTCGCTACGTTTCGAGGAGTTTGGTGGGTGGAGGGGGCTTTGTTTGACCGTGCCTTGAGGCTGGCGAGGAGGACGCAGGATTCTCAGTCGAAATTTCTTCGTGTCTTGTCAGCAACTTCGAGAAGACCGGAGATAAAATGTGCTGAGTAGCGTTGAAGAGTGCCAAGTGCGTGACTTTTATGGAGGGAAGGAGATCCTAGAGGAAGTCAACGACTTTTCGAAGCCATCGACAGCCCAGTTGACCTTGCTTTTTTACGGGAAGAAAATAACGCTCGACTTATCGAGTCATAGGCCAATGCGGCATCATCGATTGCTTCTTTTGAACTTTGGATATTTTGACATTCGACTTCTTTTCTTTACACCATTCGCATCGACGGGTGATGTCGACATCAGAAATTTGATGTTTATTTGAGTTTGGACAATATTCAGTGAAGTAAATCAAAGATATCCACGCAACCACGAGGACTAATTCCACACCTTCCCATACCGAGGTCAGATTTTTCTCGCCCGCTAGGACCTTTAACACGCACATTACTTACTCTTACATGTTTACCACAGGAGAATAATGCACCAAAAGGGCCACTGATTAGTCTCGCTGATTTTGACATAGAAAAGTACAGTTAACTACTCGATCGAATCCTCACATCAATCGAATTTTCAATTATTTTGACTTGTGTGAACCACGTTAATAGATTTTCATAACAAAAAGTTAACGTTTTTCACCAGTAATCTTCTGGTCATAATTTAACAAAATATTTAAATTTGCAATGAATATTGTTCTTACTTTTATTAAGCATATATACATGACTTTTAATAAAATCATGTCCCCTTTCACACCTTCACTAAACTTTTAGAAGATACTGTTCTTTTAAAGTATAATGTGTATGCATGTATTGGAGCACATACCTTGTACTTCTGGAAAGATTACTTCGATTTTCAATTTAGTTAACATCTTTTCATTTATTAATCAACAAAATGCCAATTCAATTGTCATTTATAAATTAAAGTCATGGTAGCGTCACGACATGTCAATGCACAAAATTGTAGTTTTCTTTGATTTATTGTTAGATAGCCAGTGCAAATGAGTTTTTTAACAAATTCAGCAATTCAAAAGGTCTTTTTTTGGTAAGTTTTTTCTCATTCATAATATGGTCAGTATATCTACATGATAACAGAATTGTAGAGTATTATCAAAGTAAAGCCAAAATTTTGTCACGTACTTTTAAGTGTGATAGTATTTACTTGTTGATTCACAATCATATACCATCCTCAATCTTTTATATCGCAACAGAGGAAAGGGAGCTCATGCCCGCAGATTACCATTAATTTGTTGCCTAGATCACCCATGACTCATATTATACGGAGAGTACGCGAACATCTTTCATCATTTATTACAAGAAGTATACATGTCACAATTAGAAGCCACGGAATTGAAATCATAATAAAAGACTATGAGAGCAATTTGATGCCGCATTTTAATTGGAATTGAATTCTCAAGAACCTTATTCTTATTTTGTAGGATGTACTTTCAAAAGGCTGTAATTACATTCTTTTGAACCAGATCCCATTTCTGGTGAAGCAAAACGGTGCTTCTATGGTGATGTGATTCTACATAATGTGGCCAAATAAACGTGTTGTACTATAATGTTTTCATTTCTATGACTGTCTTACAATACAAATACATTTATATCAGACTCTGATTGGTGACCATGATATTACAACTTGATATGGAAGCTCCACAGGATTGAGAGCTGATGAAAGCTATTCATGGTCAAGTTTGTATGCCTGTTCCGCATATTGCTACCCAATCAGAGGATGGAAAAAGCCATGGCTCATATTAGGGATGATAGGATGATATATCTCCTTTTTTTTTTGTTTGGCAAACCCTAAAGTACTATTGTAAATGAGATAAAGAAAGTAGGAAGAAGCTGGCGACCCAAAAAACGTGGGTATAAATAGAGGTCCCTTTCTTCTCTAAAGACCACAGCAACACTTGGTTTTGGAGAGGAGCTTGATTATTTTCTCAACAACTCTCACATATCCCTCACAGTCAAAAGAGGTGTCTCTCTGTCTGTCTGTCTGATAAGTTCATGCTTTAGCCATGCTAAACCAAGATCGCTGCGTGGATATATTTTGATATCTATCATGCGATATGCATGCACATGTTGACATAACCTTAGAGAACAAGCATAGTTCATGGATATATAGCGACCGTGTTCATCGATGACTTTTGGTTTGTGGCAACTGGCAACTCATTCGTCATTTTCTTGTGCGGGTTGTTTTGCTTGTTCGTTTGCATGATCATCAGGAAGAACAGTGCAGGAGAGTTCCGATATAATCAGCTGAACGAAGAGAGAAAAGAGAAGACCTTTAGCATGGAGGCTGAAGATAGCAGAAGGAGAGGATGGCCCTACTTGTACAGCACCAACAACTACGTGGGGAGGCAGACTTGGGAGTTCGACCCTGAGGCCGGCAACGCTGAGGAGCATGCCGACGTTGAGGCCACTCAGCACTTCTACGACCACCGCCACCAAGTCAAGGCCTGTGGCGACCTCCTTTGGCGCATGCAGGTACATAACATTAGGAGTGGAGCATAGTCCTAGGGTAAAATGTAGAACTGAGAATCAGACTGGAAGGAAACTTGCGGGTTCCGGTTTAGAGTATGTAGGGTAGACTTAGGTTCCAAAAATGGTATTTCGACTAGTAGATTCCAAGTTCTTGCGGAGGGGAATATGAAACTTGGAATCTATAACCTATAACCTAAAACCTACAATAGGTTTTAATATTTTTGGTTGTGTTTTAGATGCGATGCTACGATATTTCACTCTTATTAGATGATAAGTGTATAATCTAGAAATATTGTTAAACTTCCAGTGTATAACAGAGACTTTTACTTTATTAATGTTCATATTTTCTTGTCTTTATGGTCAGTAAATTGTAACGGCAAGTTGTGGTCATTAAAAGTTTTAATTCATTACAATAATTTAATCGATAATATAGGTGAAACTTGAGTAGACCCTGGAACTAATCTTAAACCTATAACAAGATAGGTTCCAAGTTCTAAGGTATCAGAATAGGTTTTAATTTCCAAAAATTGAGGAAGCTTTTTGAATATGTTTTAGTTAAATATAAAATACATCTGAAAGCACAGCTATTTCACTTAATCACATGTATACACCACGTCTTTTTAACACATGCATTGCTACTCGTTTCTCATGTAGGGACTAAGAGGCAACTGTACATTGTACACGGGCATACATATCAAACTTGACATGGATAGGTAGAATCAATTCCCAATTATGTTAGCTAATTTTGTATTTAGTCTCAGTGACGGAGATAGCGTGCTGTCTAGTTGCTGTCAGGCCTCCTGAAGGAGAAGATCCATGGCCACACGCCCTCTCCTCTGGGCTCTTCTTCCTTTCCAAGAAATTTCGCTCTAGCTCAATCTCCAAGTCCACCAAAACGTGAAAATTCTTAGTTGTGTTGTTAATATGACCTCGTCAGGGCCCATTTTGTCTATTGGGGATGGGGGTGCTTGCTAAATAGCAGAAAGGTCTTCTATTCTCTCTTTTGGAGTCGTTGTTGCCCTATTGACGAGGTATTTCCCCAGCTTAGATTTGACCGTGAAAAAAAAAAGGGAAAGCCTTTTGTTTTCGACTTTAGATGTGGCTAATCCTATGATGGCCTTCCTATACGATTCTTAGTTGCATTGTAATTTAGTGCCGATCTTTTTGTTGAATTAGAGCGAGTAGTCTGCAAGTACACTAGACTTTGTTGCACGCAAATTTGCCACATTTCACTTGAATTCATAGACCATTCTATTTTTTTATGCATTGTGAGGTTTCTCTATGTTTGAAGATCCTAGATCAATTTATGGAAAAATAAATCAAAAAAATAAAAGTAGGCCGGTTCCTAGATCAACTACTTTGGTTATCGGTTATAAAAAGAGGAGAACCAATCATTACATAATAAGTTCCTAATTCTTTGTTTAGAACCCATTTATCTTAAAACCAATCATCCTAGTAAGTCCCTCTAGAACATTCCAAATGAGTAATATCCTGTTTTACTCGAATTGTTGGACCATTAATCCTAGAAAGTATATTCCCTTTCACCTATGATTCATTTTCTCACTTCAAAGCTTCAAAATTGACCAGTCTTTACTTGAAAGAAAAGGAAAGTAAATGAGGAATTAAAAAGTACGGTGAGAGTTTGAGCATTTTAACTATATCACTACATTTTACCTGCTCACAACTCATGACAATTTCAAACATCGCAATATAAAACATGCCAAAGTCCATAGTATGATACGTCCTAGGATCTTTTACATGATATCCAATAGTAAGAAAAAAAAAATATAAATCGATCTTATAACACACTCATGAAAACAATCGAATAAATTGGGCCATACACGCATATTAGGAGAGTCACCTAGCTTTATATCACTCATTTCTTACACCTCTTTCTTTACAAACTATAAATTGATTTCTTCAAAATGTGATTAATCAATTTAACCTAAATTATCACAAATTTATCCAATTATCGTATTCTGCTTCCATTTCAGGGTTGTTCCTTTGCGTGTGCTTCTTGTGTCTTTATGCTTGTATTCAATAATCTCAATAAGAAGAAAAAGATTGCATAAAGAGAGAGCACTAAGGAGCATCTGCTCCTCTGTTTGGTGCCATCTAATAGCTCTATTTTATAGACAAGATATCAATCAACTTTTTTAGATTTGAAAATTTGAATTGAAAGGCTCGGTGATAGCATACTAATTCAAAATAAATTCATTTTACATGGAATTGTAGCATGTGGTGCCAACGTGAAATAGATAAAAGATAAATAACCATGAGCATTTGTTTATTTATACCTCACATCTCCACCTCATTAAGAATATGACAATTTTAAACAAAATTAAAATATAAAATCACATCCACAATTACTAGCTCGGTTCTTTCTTGAAGTCTTTCATACATTTCAATTCTGTTTCAACTCGATTATTATTTTTAAATGACTTATCAAATTCCGAGTTTCAATAACCAAATAAAAACCAAACGTATGCTTATATTTTAATTGAATGCAGTATACTTGTACACAGATTCTAGTTCTTTATAGCCCAATTGAATAATTAATGTACACAGTACTCCGGTGGATCAAACCAACAAGTGTGACTTGAAGAGTTTGAAGTCCAAAAGAAGATAAGGCGGGGCTAAAAGCATCTGCAACTGCTCCTAGTCAATCAACTACCAATTAATTAAAGATTTCATGTTCGTTTTCCTTGTGTGGTAATGGATTTACGTTCATTATTGTTCGTGGAGATTAGTTCATCGATCCTTTTTATGCAGCAAAAAGCATCTTTTGTTCCAACTTTCGCCCTCAAATTGCCATACATCTTTCATTCCCTTTTTACTTTCAATTCATGTTCATGAAAGTTTCTACGTGTAGTGAATTCATAATTCAAAAGCCTTTTGGGCATTACCTCACTAAAAATCACTGCTTCCTTCTAAAAGTAAGCCTAGACACGGGGCCAACACGAAATAAATAAGAGAGAAATGACAAAGACCGTTTGTTCATCTCTACCTTGCATTTCCAACCTCATTAAGAATATGTCAATTTTAAATAAAATTAAAATATGAAATCACTAAATTTGGACGAAAACATCAAAGAACTGAAGTAAACGACCCGAAACAAATAGCGAGGCAACATTCACACAAAAAGAGAAAATAACATAGGAGGGAGGGAGAGGAAGCAAGAACAAAGACGGTCTAAGATTCATTGAAGTTAAGCAAGAGGGAGGGTACCTTGTTCCAAGTCATTGGAAGAGAGAAGAGAGAAGCTCGAGTTTTCTTGGAGAAATAAGTTAAAAGTCGTTGAAATATGTTTGGATACATGTTGGGTGGAAATGGCGTAAATGGAACTTAATTTCATTGATAGACTTAATTATCGTTCATTCTATTCATCCTTAAATAGGAAGTAAGGCCAATTGGAAGAAAAGTGTAATTTTTGCATTTCCTCTCCTTTCTATGCACTTATAGAAAGAAATAAAATGTGGGCCCAAAAGGAAGTATTTCCCTTTCATTTAGAATCATTTTCATCAACTTCCTTCATAATCAAAACAACTGATCAATTGAAAAATTTTCCTCGATTAATGTTTTAGATTTAGTTAATTTTACATATGAGCAATGTCTAAAACTTGAAACCCGCCAAATTAAAAACGTGATTGATGGAAATTCCCTCCAATTAGGAAAGTGCACACATCTAGAGGATGTGGTTTATTGTGTAACAATTACATGACACTTCATTAGTTTGGCCAATGGACATGGGATTAGACAGAAAGGGTTGTGAAAATGAAGTGGTGGAGATAGTTAGGGTTGTTTATATATTAGGATAAAAATAATAAGAGTAAGGTCGAAGATCATAACAAGAATTAGGCATCGTGTGGGCTTATATTCAGAGGAAGATGCTTCCATAAAGTTCTATACATAATATCAATATCTTACCTTGAACTAAAAGAATCCGCCTTTAAATATCATACACATGCATGAAGTTCTGTAATTGTTCAAATGTGCTTTAAGTAAGTCGATTAATTGCAATGCAATTTGTGTAATTTCAAATTTGGGTTTCTAAACAAGTAAATGATGTGGGCTTTTTGGGGGCTTCTTCAGGGCCACCTAATCTTCTGCAGTGAAATGACGTTAGCTTACTTAACTGAAGGTTGTGTCTTTATTACCTAGGGAATTAACGAACACGTTATTCGAAGCCAACAAGCATTTGCAGAAAAGCATCCTGAAAGCGTCTTTTGTTGTTCAACAATCCTTTTAAGCAGCAAAAAGAGCGTCTTTCTTTTCAACTTTCCCCCTCAGATTGCCATGGACAGAGGGCAAGCTCAGGGAAAGAGAAAGAGGGCAGAGGAAGAGAGCACTGAAGGAGCATCCACTTCTTCATTCATCTATCCAGAAGCCACAGGTGTAGGTAGCGGTCAATACGACGTATTCTTGAGCTTTAGAGGCTCGGATACTCGCAATACATTTACCGATCACCTCTATCATAGTCTGATCAAGGTAGGGACTGTACCATTTTGCGTGTTTAGGGACGAGAACAACATCCCAATTGGTGAGGAATTTGGTTCAGAGATTTTCGATGCCATCACACAGTCTAAGATTTCGATTCTCGTCATCTCTGAAAATTATGCTTCGAGCAAATGGTGCCTTCGCGAGCTTGTTCATATCATGGACCATAAGAAGAGCGCATCACACATAGTGTTGCCTATATTTTACAAAGTAGCCCCATCGGATGTGCGGCATCTAAAAGGAAATTTTGGAAATGCCTTCCATTCAAGTCAGGAGCATTTTGATGAGAAGGATATCCAGAAATGGCAACGAGCACTTAATGAAGTCAGTTACCTAAATGGATAGGAATCTAAAAAAATTACGGACGGGTACTTTACTGAACTTTTCTTTTTTGATAAGCAAGTTTTCTTCTTTTCGCAGAATCGAGGAAATGCAGATGAATTACTTTTACTACAAGCTCAGAAAAGATCGCCAAAATAAAAAGCCGTAATGCCTTGAGAAGACAACAAACACTAGTACACCCCAAGATGTCCTTGAAAACTAAACCAACGACAACTGAAACCAAAGCATCCCATTGTGCCTAAGAATTTACATTTTCCTATGGTATAGAGCCAAAAAAACAAAGAAACAACAATACCTCCAGCCAATAGTATCAATCACTAAACAATAGGCCTTCAAATGACTCCAATGCTTGGTCTTCAAATTTTGATCACCACCGGATAAAATCGACCTCCTATATAGCCAACAAGGGTTAGGTTAGTTGATAAGGATAGAATACTTCGCATACACTATGTCCAAGTTCATAACTTCTCATTGTTTTTGTTGTTTGACAGGCATGAGGGAAAATTAATAGAACGTGTGGTTGAAACTGTTATAAGCAAGTTACAGAAAGATTTTCAGCTGGATGTGCCCGAGCAACTAGTTGGAATTGATTATCGTATGAAAGAAATGATGAATTGGATCGACAATCCTTCCATCAATGCTCGAATGATTGGAATTTATGGCATGGGCGGGATAGGCAAGACAACTCTTGCCAAGTGCATCTATAATCAACTCTCAAATAAATTTGTGCATATCAGCTTCCTTCCAGACGTTCGAGAAACTACCAGCGCCATTGTATTACGTATTTACAGAGTCAACTTATATCGGATTTACTAAATGAAAAAAAGGAAGTTTCTAGAATTGATGATGGAATTAATATAATCAAATCTAGATTCAGACAAAAAAAGGTTCTCATTCTTTTGGATGATATAGACGACAAGAATCAACTAGATGCATTGGTTAGGAAACATAATTGGTTTATGGCAGGAAGCTTGATCATTGTTACCACTAGAAACAAAGCTGTTCTTGATCAATCTGAATTTGAGGTAGACTACAAGTATGAATTGAATGAATTGCATGAGGTGCAAGCTTTGCTTTTGTTTAATAGACATGCATTTCGAATGGACCATTCTCCGGGGGACTTTGACGGCATATCTCGTGATATCATATCCACCATGGGTGGGCTTCCCTTGGCACTTCAGGTTGTAGGTTCATACTTGTATGGGAAAATGAATAAAAAAGTATGGGAAGATGTGCAGAAGCAAGTAAAAAAGCAACCACATATAAATGTCCAAAAGATATTGCGAATAAGTTATGATGCATTAGAAGAAGGACATAAGCAGATTTTTCTCGATATTGTTTGTTTCTTTATTGGCATACATGACGATGGCAAAGCTGCACGATTCGCCATGTACATGTGGGAGGACTGTGGGTTTTATCCAAATCAAGGAATTGAAGAGTTGAAGTTGAGGTGCTTAATTAAAATTGGAGATGATGGTGAATTTATGGTGCATGATCAACTGAGAGATCTTGGAAGGAGTATTTTTTGCCAAGGACAATTGCTTGAGAAATGTAGTGGACCATGGGACAACAACTATGAGGGAGTCCCAAGAGTACTAAGACATCCAGAGGTAAAATATGGCACTTTTTTTTTTTTCTCTCCCTCTTATTTAATATATTAATTTGATCTATTCTAATATTTCATTGAGCATGAAAAGATGCTCTTACTTTCTAGGAAAAAAAAATCTATTTAAACATCCATTTATGTACATCGTAGATTAATTGTGACACTAAATAAATCATAAGTATCTTAAGGATGAAAAAGTTATATCATTGATTCAATTTCATTGATATAAATTACATATGTAAAAATTTGTTTGGCAATCAATTCAAGATCCTTTAACTACAATTTTAGACTATAAATCTCATTTACTTAAAGCATGCAATTGTCATATCTAGTTGAAAATATTGATAATTAGAAGGACTATAATTATGAATGAAGACAAAGTATAAACATCATAGATCAAATAAATGAAGATTTCTTGGTTAAGAAAAAAGGAGATAATATAATAACTGATAAATAATTCAAAGCAATAAGATTGGAATTTTTTTTCACACTTATCACATATGTTTGCTTTCTAGTACGGCCGAATGTATTGTGGTTCTCTTGTGATTTAGAAATCGGATGTTTGATATTTTTTTTCTCAGTTTTGATTTTGAAGATACCGGTCCCTCAACTAGTTATTTATATCTATCTCATTTCATTGTTATCTCCTCTTAATAGATAGCAAAAATCCCTTAAAAATATATACAGGCAAATCTTACTATTTTTTAGGGTTTTATCCCATTGACCTTGCTTATTTAATGGATTAGGTTAGGCGTATAATAAAGAGTGGATTTCCTTATAACAAACATCTCTATCTGCTATAAGTTGTTTTATATTATTTATATTTTTTGGGCACTGCCTCTTTTGTGCCAGAATTCGCTAGACTAACTTGACTATTTTTAAGATAAAAAAAGAAAACTTGACTAATCGGAGGAAATGTCATGCTTATTATTATATCCATAACCTTGTATTCATTATATATGATTTTCAGCATGAAGCCAATTTTTTCAACTACGTTTTATCTTGAACTTAAATTATCAATGTTGATGTCATTTTATTATATATTGTCCATCTGAAAAGCTTTACAGTTTCATGGCTGATCAATGTCAAGGAATTAACCCTAGAAATTGACCAAGGGATGTTGGGCAAACAAAGCAGCCTTATATTCTTGATATAATTTCAAATAGTTCGTTCCTATGATTTAATATCACACTCTTTTGTTAATCCAATAACTTCTTAGCATTAGCAAAAAAATCACACCATACAGGTATTTGGAACAATGAAAAAGAAAAGTCAATCCTGTTTTGAATGGACGAAAATGCTAAAAGATGATAAGTAGTGTCGAAAAAAAATGAAATGATTGTACCATTCGAGAGATTTTTATTTAACTTTGGAAATTGAAATACTTGTGGGACTAATTTCCAATTGTCTTGACTATTTCAAATATGATTATGTCTATTTTGTTATATCCTATTTCTTTAGTTAATTTTGGTGAAATATATGCAAATTGTGTGGAAACTTTTGACGAAAGTTTTAGGTTTGAAATCCCCTTTTCATACAGTAGATTTTTTTAATGTAATACATGGCATAGATCGATGTACAAGCGAAAATTATTAAAGATAGTATGGGATATGATTACAACAATTTAGCGACTTTTCAGACGAACAGACCTAAGAAAATTTATATCCATTGCGTTTCATTGGTTAATATTTAAAGCAGATATAACGACAAACGTGTCAAACCATAAAAGTGAATTTCTACCCAATTAAAATTTTGGGGGAAAATATAGGTATTATTATAAAAGTCAAATAAAGCCATAAGGTAATTCCTTTCACCGTCTTCAACTAATTAAATGATCTGTTTTAGCAGGAAAGTTAAACAGTATGCTTTTTGATATATAAGATGGAAAAAGAAACGATGCCCTTCTTATGGAAACCGACATATGATGATTAAACAATGTTGCCACGGCACTTTAGTTAATCGGTTCATTTTCTAGTTATTCTGAAAGCGTTTTATTTTTTTCAATCCCGGTCAAAACTGCTAACTAGTGTCATCACGTCACTTTTTAAACATACTTTACCGAAAAAAAAAAAACGTTTCAATTGTCAAAGAAATGAGTAAACACTTCACGCAAATAGTTAGTGACATTAAAGATATTTAGATAACTTCTAGAGATAAGGATATTTCTTTTAATTTTCTATCTATTTTGATAATGTATATCATATTTGATTTCTTTTAATTCCCTCCACCTGAACTTTTATATATCTGAATATATTAAAAATTTACAATTACTAAACATGAAAATGTGCTTCGTTGTAAAATGGTTTCATGACACTCTTTAACAAATTCTTTTAAAAGATTATACGTAAGTCATTTAAAAATTTAAAGTAAAAATCGTTGTAAACTGGTTTTTATGTATTTCTTCTTAAACAAGTGAAAATTTTTTAAAAAGAAGCAAGAGATAAAACATTGAGGTGCATTTGCCTTAGTTGTTTTAAAGCAATAATTATTTTTTTATTTATCTTCGGGTCATTTGTTTAATAATCAAAAGGTTGTAAAAAAGAAGAAGAAATAAATGTGAGTTTACATATCCATACATGTATAGGGGAAGGATAAAAAGTAAATCATGCAAATCCAAGATTTTAAAAAAGCAAAAACTAAAAAGTTAAAATCTTGCAGAGACACCCTTGGTTCCACGACTTTTTGGGGGCAGCTTCAAGTGGACATTCCAAGTTTTCTGAAGTGAGATGGCTTAAGTGGAACGTTCCTAGAAATGATGCGTCTCTTTTGATGATCAACTTGCATTTGCCAAAATTATCGGTGCTGGACTTAGAGATGAGTAAGATCACAGAGGATTGGAAAGGATGGAATTTATTCATGGTAAGATTGAGAAAAGAAGACACCCTCTTTGCAATCTTGGGTTTGTTTTTTTGTTTAGCCAATCAACTTCTTCTTTGACGGATTATTCTTCTTTTGTTTTAGGTGTCAAAGCAACTTAAAGTTCTCAATCTTCAATGTTGTGTTAATTTAAGATGTACTCCTAAGCTCTCAGCTTTCACACAGTTGAAGATTCTTATATTGAGCTATTGTTATGTATTGGAGTATCTCCACCCTTCTCTCCAACACCTTGACCTTGGACTTGCGATTGTGGAGTCTCAAGGAGCTACCGTTGAGGAGGTGGGTGGATTCCAAAAGATTTAGAAGAACTTGATTTAGATGAGCTGGTATTACAAAGAATTCCTTCATCTATTCCAACACCTTGGGAAATTGAAGACACCGAGTGCCTTCATTCTGTCCAAGTCTTGACTAAGAGAAATCCCCGAGCTCAATTGGGGATTTACAAAATTCTCTCAACACCTTAACCTATCATGGTGTTACAATCTCTGCGATTGAAAAGCTTCCAACAGTGATTGGAGGGTTGAAAAATCTGCCTTTCTAGATCTCTTCTTCTCTCGAACACCTTGACCTATCAATGTGTTACAAGGGGCAATTCCAAGTGAACCTCGGTGACCTTGCCTTCCCTCGAGACTATCGGTTCCTTCTTCTCACACCTTCGATATCTGCGACTTCCTTCTTTTCTGCTGACCTAAAAGCATCCGGTTCTTGCCAGAGCTTCCTTCTTCTCTCCAAAGCCTTTACCTAAAGGGCTGTAAGGAGCTCCGGTCGCTGCCAAAGCTTCCTTCTTCTCTCCAAAGCCTTGACCTAAGGGGCTATAAGGAGCTCCGGTCGCTACCAGAGCTTCCTTTGGGCTTAACATGTCTGTCGGTCACTTGTCAGAGTCTTGGACTGCCACAGCTCCTTCGCCTCATCCACCTAGAAAGACTCGATCTTGAGGTACGCCATTTACTTGAAGACATCCGCGAGCTTTCCTCAATAACATTGAAACTCTGTTTTGAGGAGTGGGATAAGCTGACATCACTTTCGCTCAGCGGACTCACGCACTTGGAAGAGCTTTCAATGAAAATGTGCAGTTCCATTAAAACATTGGGCCTTTCAGGATTTATTCATCTGAAACGATTACGCATTGAGCATTGCGATAGCCTAGTTGAAATTGAGGGCTGTAATAATTTGGAGTCCTTGGAGGTCATATATTTATATTTTTGCAAGTGTTTGAAGAAATTCAAGGCTTCTTGGTGCGGCAATCTAATTGAAATTCAAGGTCTTGACGGTGCGAAGTCCTTAGAAGAGTTGGATTTTACAGGATGCAAATCAATGGAGACTTTGCCAGATTTGACGGGATGTGAGAAATTACGATCTCTAATAGTTCAAGACTGCAAGAAACTTACTCAGCTTCGGGGACTTAAAATGTTGAATTTAACTTATTTGGATATTTCTGGTTGTGACTCATTGGAAGCAATACCTAAATTATTTTTATATGAATGCAAGCGTTTGAAGACATTCAAGGCTTCTGGGTGCAGCAATCTAGTTGAAATTCAAGGTC
The DNA here is from genome assembly GCA_016097595.1 of Eucalyptus pumila. Classification (NCBI taxonomy): domain Eukaryota; kingdom Viridiplantae; phylum Streptophyta; class Magnoliopsida; order Myrtales; family Myrtaceae; genus Eucalyptus; species Eucalyptus pumila. The sequence continues at coordinate 14,928,310 of CM027849.1, read as the reverse complement.
TTGATGGTGCGAAGTCCTTAGAAGAGTTGGATTTTATAGGATGCAAATCAATGGAGACTTTGCCAGATTTGACGGGATGTGAGAAATTACGATCTCTAGTAGTTCGAGACTGCAAGAAACTTACTCAGCTTCGAGGACTTAAAATGTTGAATTTAACTTATTTGGATATTTCTGGTTGTGACTCATTGGAAGCAATACCTAAATTATTTTTATATGAATGCAAGCGTTTGAAGACATTCAAGGCTTCTGGGTGCGGCAATCTAGTTGAAATTCAAGGTCTTGATGGTGCGAAGTTCTTAGAAATGTTGGATCTTACAGGATGCAAATCAATGGAGGCTTTGCCAGATTTGACAGGATTTGAGAAGCTACGATCTTTAATAGTTCGAGACTGCAAGAAACTTGCTCCACTTCGGGGACTTGAAATGTTGAATTTAACTTATTTGGATATTTCTGGTTGTGACTCATTGGAAGCAATATACCTATATTATTTTTATATGAATGCAAGCGTTTGAAGACATTCAAGGCTTCTGGGTACGGCAATCTAGTTGAAATTCAAGGTCTTGACGGTGCGAAGTTCTTAGAAATGTTGGATCTTACAGGATGCAAATCAATGGAGGCTTTGCCAGATTTGATAGGAATTGAGAAGCTACGATCTCTAATAGTTCGAGACTGCAAGAAATTTGCTCAGCTTCGGGGACTTGAAATGTTGAATTTAACTTATTTGGATATTTCTGGTTGTGACTCATTGGAAGCAATACCTAACTTATCTGGAACGCGCGTCAATAGAAATTATGACCTACATCCTTGGTTAAGGTTTTAGTTCTCTTTGGAAACATTATCTTGCGGTGATAATGATGTAATAAATCTTACACCCGTATTAGAACAGTGATAGGAGTAATGTTTCTTCAACAAAGGTAAATAAGCAATGAACAATCATTTTTCTTCTGAGATTCATGACCAACTTTACATCACCATCTTCTTCTGACAAGAAGGCTTTCCATGACAGGGTCTAAATTGCTAGTCTTACATAATTGAAGGAGTGGGGGGAGTTGGCCAGAAGCTGACGTGATGCTTCAGCCAAGATCAAAATGTAGACCCAATAGAAGGCATAGTAAGATTCTTCATCCTTGAAATGCCGGCATGAGCGAAAAGAGAAATTTTTAGAATGATTTGCTCTACAATGGGTATCTATTTGATTGATTTTGGAAACTCCGGATTTGCCTCTCTATAATTGCTGTTGATTATGTTATAGCAATGTTTTTTGTTTATTCTTCCATTGCTAGCTTATGTAGAATGCAAACATATAGCAGCTTGCGAGGCAAGAATATAAATACCAACAAAGATAAACATGAATTACCCAATAATTAACATTTTCCTTATCGAAAAACCTGGGATTTGAAATTTTCATCGAGAGGCTGATGAACTTCTACTACTCATTATTGTATACTACACCCAGAATTTCCCAATGTCCAATGTTCATATTTTCTTTGAAAAAAATCCTTGGCCATTTTGAGTTCCTTTGTAAGTTCTTTTGTATGTCAAATTTGATTAATGGCAGATATCCTGTTTTGGACAAACACTTTTTGATTTTCTGTGATGAACAAAACCCCCGTCAAGTTTCTTATTGTTCTCTTGATGTCCCTCATTAACCTTCTAAGAAGAGCATCACTTCTCGGAATATGATGAATTGAGATAAAATAAAATTCAAGGTTCAAGTGTTTATGTTTGGTGACAAAGAAAATGTTGAAAGTTGTTTTGGCTAGTCTGTCATATATGAATGTAGACCCCCTTAACATTACCAGCAGTCATACTGTTGTTTTGAAATATATCAAGCAAGGTAAACTTGTGCTGCTTCTATGACAGGTTTGGTTGGTCTATGCAATGATCAAGAATTACTTTGGGACTTCAATTTAGTCAACCGTGTCGATGACCGTTTGCATAATTAGACAATTTTTGCCTAGTCTGTGAAACAAGGTGGGATGAGGGGCTCAAGAATTTGCTAATTGGTTTGCATCACATTTGATCCTATTGCTGCCATGGAATTGTTTTATCATTTGATTTGGGTGTGGCTAACTTGGCTGAGGAACTTCAAATTCCATACTTGAGACCAATCAAAATGAAGAAAATGGATTTTGTGGAGGAAGCATCAGCAACAGCTGAGGACCATCTTGTGTGCCAACCTTGAAGACGTTCTAGGGGCAACTGGAGTGTCCAAAGGAAGGTTTGATTTGTGTGAATGTTCAAACATTTGATCTTGTCTCAACAACACATACCTGAACGATTGTAAATGTACTTATTTTAATTAAATAGGCTTTATGTATGCTCATTAGGTTCTACCTCTCCGTTAATCAAACACATAGCTTCTGACTTTTTATATGTTGCCTTGATGCAGAGTTGCTTGATACAGTCGCATTCTAATGATATCACTCCTGAACTTGACGAGGCTCTGAAGGGGGAGGTATGCACTGCTAGTCGTACCATGAAAGAATAATTTGTGTGTTGATACTCTATGAGATGTGGAATTTCACTTGAAATTAGGACACAAGTATGCATGATGACAATTTCCTCATTCTCGTCGTTTACTAGTGTGATACTATCCTATAAATGTTCTCAGATAGGTTTCTGATTTGATAGGCTCAGCTCTCATGTATGCGGCATTGGATTTGTAAAGTTGAAATTGACCTCCTCACAAACTATCATGTATTGCTGATTTTGCTGATTGGATCTTACAAAATAACCAAGTAGCAAATACATCTTTCTATTCTATAGTTTAGGCACTTCACCTTTTCAACATAATTTTATTAACTTCAATTCTGTTCCTAAACACAAATAGGGAAAGTGTTGCTAATTGCTTGCTTCTTTTGAGCCTGTTAATTTCTTTTTCATCAGCCAGCTAATGAAGTCTCTGTTCATTGTCGTCCAATTGCAATTGGTGTCAATGATGTTTACGCAATCTCTCATGGTGTAAATTGTGATGCTAGGATCTCGGATATCTTCATTTATTGATAATTAGTCAGTGCTATCTTCCTTGTGTAGATTGAAGCTGCATTCCATGAAACCCGGAGAAAGTCCCAAAATACTGTAGGAATGAGCTATGTCATTATGGAAATGCATCCTGAAGTTCCTTGCTAATGGCGTTTATCATGTGCTCCGTGTTGTTAATACTCTTCAATGGATTCTTGATATAAAGCGACCTCTTCTCATGTGGTGTTTTAGTCCTGTGCAACCTTTGGCAAAGGCTGAATGACAAATCACTTTCAGGAAGACTGCATGTGAGGTACTATGTGAATTGAAGCATAAAATGAGATTTGTTAACATGATTACTAGTTCTAACTTGGCTGAGGAACTTCAATTCCATAACAATAGCTGAGGACCATTTTCTGTGCCAACCTTGAAGACGCTCTGGGGCCAACTGGAGTGTCCTGAGGAAGTTTTGATGCTTGTGAATATTCGAACACTTGATCATGTCTCAACAGTACGTACCTGAACGATTGTAAATATATATTTTTCAATTAAATATGCTTTATGTATGCTCACTAGGTTCTATCTCTCCGTTAATCAAACACGTAGCTGCTGACTTTTTGTATGTTACCCCGTTGCAGAGTTGTTTGATAAAGTTGCATTCTAAATATATCACTCCTCAACTCGCTAAGGCTCTGAAGGGAGAGGTATGCAGTGTTAGTTGTACCATGAAAGACTTACTTGTGTGCTTAGACTATATGAGCTATGTGATTTCACCTGAAATTAGTACGCAAGTATGCATGATGACAATCTCCTTCATTTCTATCGGTTTATTAGTGTGATAATATCTCGTGAATATTTTCATGTAGGTTTTTGATTTGATAGGCTCACCTCTCATGTGTATGTGGCATTGGATTTGTAAAGTTGAAATTGACCTTGCAAACTATCCGCTATTGCTGATTTTGCTAATAGGATATTGTGAAATACCCAAGTAACAAATACATCTCTTTGTTCTGTATTTTAGGCACTCACACCTTTTCAGCATCATTCCATTAGCATCAATTATGTTCCTAAACACAAACAAGGGAAGTATTGCTAATTGCTTACTTCTCCAAGTCTGTTGTTTTCTATTTCATCAGCCAGCTAATGAAGCGTCTATTCATTGTGGTCCAACTGGTGGAAATGATGTTTATGCATTTGTACCTTATCTTTGATGGGGTAAATTGTGATGCTACGTATCTCGAGTTTTTTCATTACTGATGATTATAGTCGGTGCTATTCCTCTTGTGTAGATTCAAGCTGCAATTCATTTAACTCGGAGAAAGTCCCCAAACACCATGGGATGGAGATGCGAGCAGGAATGAGCTTTGTCATTATGGAAAGTCATCTTGAAGTTCTTTCATGTTGGCATTTGTGTTGTTAGTACTCTTCAAAGGATTCTGGATGTGAGGCGACCTCTTCTCATATGGTGCATTAGGCCTTGGCAAGCTTTCACATCGTGCTATTCTTTAGCAAAGGCCAAATCACAAATTGCTTGCTGGAAGAATGCATTTGCAGGTTAAGCATAAAATGAGATTTGCTAACAAGATTACCAGTTAGATGTCCACTTCAAGCTATAATTTTGTGGCGGAGAGATTCTTTTCGTGGAAAAAGTGAATGCCATGGAATTAGCAAATAATTTGTCAATTGCAGGCAAGAGTTCAATGATAATGTTTCCAAGAAGACAATAGTTTTCTCATTTGAAAGAATTTTGAACACGAAATAAAGCACTAGTCAGTGTAAAATCATCTTCCTAGTCTGGTTACATTGAAAAATCATATGTAGGCATTTTGCAATCGTTTTGATCGTATAATCTCAAACTTGCTTTATTTAAGCATGAATCTAAAAGTAGAAGAGTCACATCCATGTACATTTTCATATCTGAAACCTATTTTCCTTTGGCGTAGGCTACGATTGAAGACTATTGAAAAATGTGGGAAATTTTTGGAAGGGTGAAAAGGCCATTCCCAAAATTTACTCATTTGGTTTGAACAAAAAACTTTAAAAGGGTCATCTTATTGGTTAATAATCAGACTCTACTAAACCAAATTGTGTTAAACAGTCACGCATTGAAGCCTTAATCGAAGCAATTTCTTTGAGGTCACTCTTTGTTATTCCTGTACCCTTGTACTAGATGACTGTACCCTTGTACTAGATGACAATGGTGGACGTTTAGTAGTTGAAAGGCTGAAAGCTACTGGCAAGGTACTCTGTCTGATTCGCTGCTTGTCTACTTGAACTTATACTCAATTTTTCCAGAGCTCAATACAAGGCCAAGTAGCTTGTAAGGCCAAGTAGCTTTTTAAGCCAAGTTCGAATCTATAATTACTAACACAAATATAGTGGGGGGCGTGTTGAAATACTTGTTAAACATACTTAATGTGAAATAATTAAATTTTCAGAATATTGATTGAACATTTCACAAGAAAAATCACAAGTAAAGTCGATATTTTGAGTCTACACTTTATTTACTAAGTTGCTTAACCAGTGTCTAAGCCATTATTCCAAAGGGCAATGGCTATGTGTTTTGACTACTTTTAGAATTTTAGTCACAACCTTATCAGTTGAATTGATTTAAAATTTGACCTTGTTTTTGAAAGTTCTATTACATTATAGATCAAGATCCTATAAATTACGACCATTTGAACAATAACTACGCAAGTTTTGATAGAATTAAAGAGGGTTCCCTTTGGGCTTTTTAGTTTTCCACATTTTCGTAACTCCAGTCTCAACGGGACGGCATTCGAAATATAAAAACTGTCCTCAAATCAAAATGGAACCATCGAAAGCCTTTCGTTTTGTTTAGCACCGGTGCATGTGATTTTAGAATATCTAATTCAGCAATATATGTTGCCATATGATGAATCGTACAACGAAGAGGAATCAAACTAGACAAATTGAGGAAATTAGGGGGTTAAAGAACCCCATAAACAAGGCGTAAACAACATTTGGCCAAAACAAAATCGTACCCAACAAAATCGACCGCAAAATAGATGGTAATGTCAATCCTACAAATACAAGTATTCATCTGGTTTTGCAATAACATCACATTTATTAGGAAAAGAGCTTACAGAAAAGAGGAGAATTGAACAAATCAGACAATTCTACTTTGCATGGACATGGATGCAGAATCCTGTTACAAATGTATTAGAAGGTAAGAAAATTCAAAAAAGAAAAAGAAAAATCGGCAAAGAAAAATGAAAAAGAAAAAGAAAAATCGGCAAATATAAATATATATTGCTATCACGTACGAGTTGTCTCATTTGCCTATGTTTTGAATGCTAGAGATTGATGAATGAAACAATGAGTCAGATGAACATTATATCAAAAAGATTGAACATTAGCGGCACCCTTCTGAATATTTGATCACCATTAGATACATATAAAGATGAACACCCAAAGAGCACAGCAAATCTCTCTGTTTCCTCTTTCTCACCATTTTTCTCTCTTGATGATGATGGACACGGTATTCCTTAATTTCTGCTAATTAGAATCGACGTGCGAAGGTCGAGCATTTGCGCTTCAACCATCGGAACCCTTGTTTGAAAGAAGCCTTGAACTTGCCTTCGACCGAATAAAGCTTTGTACCTAGCCACCCTCCTCTTCCTCTTCTTCTCTGGATCATTCCACCACGATGCTTTTATCGCCGACTCCTTCACGTTGTCTAGTTGTGCGGGGGTGAAGCGTGTTCGAGCATGCGAGGCCGGGATTTGGCTACGTACATCTGGTTTTGGTTAAGAGTTTGAATCGTCATGATCTCTAGACTCAGCCAACTCCATGGGATCGGTAGCTTGGCGACCACGGGTCCATCGTGTCCTCATCTCTCCCCCTCTCTCTCTCTCTCTCTCTCTTCTCCCTCCCGGCCTCTCCCCTTTCTCGGATGGGAAGGATTTTTTTTTTTTCTCTCTTGATGACCATGAACACGTCTATTGGTTCTCTGAGGAAGTTGAAGAAATCGAGCGCTTATGGTTGTGAGTCTCTGAGAGAAATCCCTAGCTCGATTGGGGATTTACAGAATTTGCAACATCTTCACTTGAGTTTTTCTGCGATCGAAAAGCTTCCCAATGCGATTGGAAGGCTGAAAAATCTGCAGACTCTACGTATCTTGTCGTGCTGTTGTCTGAAAAGTGAAATTGGTGACTTGCCTTCCCTCGAGATTTTCCATAGAAAAGTGTAGTTCCATTGAAAGATTGAACCTTTCACGATTGATTCGTTTGAAATGATTGCACGCTGAGCATTGCGATAGCCTAGTTGAAATTCAGGGCATGATAATTTGGCATTCTTGGAGGTCATATTTATATATGATTGCAATTCCATTAAAAGGCTTCTCTGTCCAGAATCACGGTGTTTGAAGAAATTAGTGGCTGTCGAGTGCGACAATATAGTCGAAATTCAATATCTTGACGGTGCAAAGTTCTTAGAAAAGTTGGATTTTATAGGATGCTAATCAATGGAGACTTTGCCAGATTTGATGTATGTGAGAAGTTACGATCTCTAAGAGTTTGAGACTACAAGAAACTTAGTTTCGAGGACTTGAAAAGTTGGATTTAATTGATTTGGATATTTCTGGTTGTGACTCATTGGAAGCAATACCGAAATTATCTGGGAACGCACATCTTTAGAAATTATGAACAACATAGGTTTGGAGTTCTCTATGGAAATATTATCTTGCAGTGATAATGATGTGAGGAATCTTATACCCATATTACAACAGTGAGACTAGTCTTGTTTCTTCAATAGAGGTAAATAAGCATCATTTTTTCTATGAGATTGATGACCTAGTTTCCATCACTATCTCCTTTTGACAAGAAGGTTCATGACAGGTTTCTATACTTCCCTAAATTCCTTGTCTTAGATATTTGAAGGAGTGGGGGAGTTGGTCATAGAATCGACATGATGCTTCAGCCGAGATCAAAATGTAGACCCGAATGTCAATAGAAGGCATAGTAAGATTCTTCATCCTTGAATGGTCAGCATGAGCAAATAGAGTAATACTTTTCTTGAAGCTCTACTTTTTTTTTTTTTTTTTTTTTTAAGAATGATTTGCTCCGCACTGGGTATCTATCTGATTGATTTTGGAAACTCCAGATTTGCCTACATATATTGCCGTTGGTTTCGACATAGCAATATTTTTCATTTATTCTTCCATTGGCAGCTTCTGCAGACTGCAAACAGATTAGCAGCTTGCAAGGCAAAGATGAAAATATCAAGCAAAGATGAACAATTCCCTAGTGATTTAATAGTTCCTCTATCAGTAAACCTGGGATTTGAAATTTTCGAATTGAGGCTGATGAACTTTTGCTACTCAATATAGTAAACTATGCCTAGAATTTCCTTGTCCAGAATTAATATTTTCTTTGAAAACAATCCTTGGCCATTTTGAGTTACTTTTGTGAGTTCTTTTGTATCAAATTTGACTAATGGAAGATGTCTTGTTTGGGACAAACATATCAATTTTCTGTGATGAATGGAAACCCTGTCAAGTTTCTTATTGTTCCCTTGATGTCCCTCTTGAAACTTCTAAGAAGAGCATCAATTCCCATTAAGTATGATGAACTGAGCTAAAATAAAACATATCAAGTGTTTCTAGTTAGTGATAAAAAAAAAATGTTGAAGTAGTTTTGGTTAGTCTGTCATATATGAATGTACACCACCTTAACATTACTAGTAGTCAAACTATTGTTTTGAAAGTTTATCAAGCAAGGTAAATTGGTGTTGCTTCTATGACAGGTTTGGTTGGTCTATGTAACGACCAAGGCTTACTTTGGGACTTCAATTCAATCTACTGTGAAACAAGCTGGGATGAGGAGCTCAAGAATTTGCTGATTAGTTTGCATCCCATTTGATCCTATTATTGTCATGGAATTGCTTTATCACATGACTGATTTGGGCGTGGCTCACTTGGCCAAGGAACTTCAAATTCCATACTTGAGACCGATCAAAATAAAGAAAAGGGATTTTGCAGAGGAAGCATCAGCAACAGCTGAGGACCATCTTGCGTGGCAAACTTGAAGAGGCTTTGGGGCCAACTAGAGTGTCCTGAGGAAGTTTTGATGCTTGTGAAGATCCAAAACACTCAATCTGATCTCAACGTCACATCCCTAAGTGATTGTAAATGTATTTTTTTCAATTAAATATGCTTTCTATATGCTCATTAGGTTCTAGCTCTCCTTTAATCAAATACTAAACTGCTGATTTTTTGTATGTTACCCCGATCCCTGATGCAGAGTTGTTCGATGCGGTTGCAGTCTAATGATATCACACTGGAATTGATGAGGCTATGAAGAGGGAGGTATGCACTGCTAGGCTCCTCCATTTCTATCAGTTTATTTGTGTGATGATATCCTTCGAATGTTATCATATAGATTTGACAAGCTCAATTCTCATGTATGTGGCATTGGATTTGTAAAGTTGAAATTGACCTCCTCGCAAACTATCTCGTATTGCTATTGGATCTTGCAAAATTACCAAGTAGCAAATACATCTTTCTGTTCTGTAGTTTAGGCACTTCACCTTTTCAGCATAATTTTATTAATTTCAGTTCTGTTCCTAAACACAAACAGGGAGCTAATTGCTTACCTCTTTTAGCCTGTTGGTTTCTTTTTCATTGGCCAGCTAATGAAGTCTCTGAGTGGTTGTGTGGTTAGGACAAGGTGTATTTCCCTCTAATGGGGGCTTAGACCGTCAACTCGCTGAGATTTATATCTCACCACGTCGTTCATTGTGGTCAACTCTAATTGTCAAAATTACCAAGTAGCGGGAAAAATCTGAGGCACAATAATTAGTAGACCGCGTCTACTTGCTTGCGCAATCAATTTATCTAAATCGCATCACAATTGACTAATAATTGCTAATTTATTCTAATCCAACAACCTAAACATAATTAATTAAAACTAAACCAACTTTAAGCATAATTAGCCGACTAATCCTGGATTAGTGAGATTACTCAGGCAAACTTCACCTTCCCAAAGCGATTTCAGCATAATTTTATTAATTTTAGTTCTGGAACAGGGGGCGGGAGATTGGGCACCTCGGACTCATCAATAAATTGACGAACGATGAGACAATGTCCTAAAAAGAAGGTGAGCAATTTCGTGGTTAATTGCGTGATTTTACCTAATTAGGTAGCTTTTAGGGATTTTTTAGTCTCTTAACGGCTTTAGGTTAGTTAACTCGTGAGTGATTTCATCGGCGAAATGGCCAGGATGCGGTATGTTTATAAAAGTATGGTTTGTTTGTTAATGTGATAATCCAGAGATAATTGTCGGGAGGATTTGTTGTGGCCGATGTTTATGCATTTGTACCTTATCTCTCATGGGGTAAGTTCTAATGCTATGATCTTGGACATCTTCATTTATTGATAATTACTCAGTGCTATCTTCCTTGTGTAGATTAAATCTGCATTTGATGAAACTTGGAGAAAGTCCCCAAACACCACAGGGTTTAGATACGGGCAAGAATGAGCTATGTCAGTATAGAAAGGCATTTCAAAGTTCTTTGCTATCAGCATTTATCATTTGCTCCATGCTGTTAATATTCTTCAAAGGGTTCTTGATATAAGGTGACCCCTTCTCATGTGGTGTATTAGTTTGCAAGGTTGAAATCATGCTATTCTTTAGCAAAGGCTGCATCACAGATCACTTGGAGGAAGACCGCATGTGTAGGTGGTTTTATATGTGAAGTCAAGCATAAAATGAGATTTGTTAACAAGATTACCATTTAGATGCCCACTTCAAGCTACAGTTTTATGACTGGGAGAGACATTTTTTGTGGAAAAAGCAAATGTCGTGGAATCAGCAAATAATCTGTCAAATGCAGCCAAGAGTTTCAATGAAAAGGTTTCCAAGAAGACGGTAGTTTCTTATTTGGAAGAATTTTGAACCCAAAATAATGGCATTCTAAAATCATCTGTCTGCCCTGGTTACATCAAAATTCATATGTAGGCATTTCCAATCACTTTGGTCGGATAACCTCAAACTTGATTTATTTAAGCATGAATATAAAAGTAGGAGAGACACAGCCATGCACATTTTCATACCTAAAACCAAGTAGAGAGACCAGTTCGTTCTTGAAGAGCAGCATTACTTCTCCCCTTCGAGATTCTCTCATGCGGACGCATGGAGCTCACGCCACTTGGAGTCGCTCCTCCATGGTTGTTTGTGGTGATTCCACTACCAAAACCAAGTCTTGGTGAATTTGTTCTAGTACACTTACCTCAGTCTGATCGGGCACTGGGGTCTGCAGTGAAGTATTGAGTTGTTTTATGCAATTTTTTTATCAAAGGTTTGTCTGTGTTGCTAGTGTGGATGGAGTTTATGTGGGGTCTATTTCTTGAATGAGAATTGGTGCGAAATAAAAGAGTTATTTTGTTCTTCTTTTGAGTTTTTCTTGCAATAAAAGCTAGCGGCACTGATCGTCTGACGCTGTCTGTATTTGAGGTTTCTCTTTGAATGTGGTGTTAAATGACAAAGAATGAATTGGTGGTTCAAGTGAAAATTGCTATTTAAGTTGTTTAGACAAGGAAGGAGGCTATTGGTAGAAGCTATAATTTAGTGTGTTTGTTGCAGAGAAGAGAGAAGAAAGCGAAGAAGATCATATCAAAGTTGGGACGGGAGAAGGTGCATCTCAACGTTCGGTTGGATCACCAAGTTGAAATTTGGGAGAGTGGCAATCTTAGGATCCACAGGAGATTTGGGATCGTCGAAGAAGAATGTGGCAATGGACTGGACCAAGAGCGGATGGTACGTGAGTTAGAACTGAAAGGAGGCGAATCTGTCAAATTAGAAGAACTTATATTAGATTTTGCTGATATTACTGAGATTCCTAAGTCTATCGGTTCTTTGAGGAATCTGGAGAAACTGAGTGCCAGCTGTTGTGTGTCACTCGGAGACATCCCTAGCTTAATTTGGGATTTATAGAATTTGCAACATCTAGACATTAGTGGTGTTGGGATTGAAAAGCTTCCTAGTGCTATAGGATCGTTGAAAAATCTGCGCACTACAAGTCTCTTATCATGCTGTAATTTGAAAGAGCAATTCCAAGTGAAATCGGTGACTTGTCTTTGCCCGAGATTCTCTATGTCACTTGAGGAAGTTTTGATGCTTGTGAGGATCTAGTACACTTTTTCTAGGCTCAACAGGACATACCTGAATGATTTTGATGTTGTATTTTGAGTTGAGTCTGCTTTTTGTATGCTCATGAGGTTCAACCTCTCTGTTAATCAAATACGTAGCTACTGATTTTTTTGGATGTCACTCTGATGCAGAGGTGTTTGATGCCGTTGCATTCAAATGTTACTGCTCCTAAACTCGATAAGGCTCTAAAAAGGGAGGTATGCACTACTAGTCGTACCATAACAATGAAAAAATAACCTGTGTGCTTATGCTATGCGAGCTGTGGAATTTTACTTGAAAAATCAGTATGTAAGTATGCATGAGGACAATCTCCTTCATCTCTATCAGTTTATCGATGTGATACTATCCTGTATTGCTGATTTTGCTAACAGGATATTGCAAAATAACCAAGTAATAAATTCATCTTTCTGCTTTGTAGTTTAAGCACTTCACCTTTCAGCATATTTTTATTGACATCAATTATGTTCCTAAACACAAACAAGGAAAGTGTTGCTAATTGCTACTTCTCCCAAGCCTGTTGTTTTCATTTTCATCAGGCAGCTCATGAAGTCTCTGTTCATTGCGGTCCAACTGCAATTGGTGCAAATGATGTTTGTGCATTTGTACCGTATCTTTCATGATGTAAATCGTGATGCTCCGATCTTAGTTATCTCTATTTATTGATAATTAGTAAATCCTATCCTTCTTGTGTAGATTCAAGCTGCATTTCATAAAATTCAGAGAGCATTCCCAAACATCACAAGATGGAGATGTGGACCGGAATGAGATTTGTCATGAGACATTATGGAAAGGTGTTCCAAAGTTCTTCGCTAAAGGTGCTTATAATGTGCTTGATGCTGATAATCTTGATAGTATTCTTGATATAAAGGGACCTCTTCTAATGTGGTGCAGTAGTCGACTCTTTGCAAGCTTTGACATCATGTTATTATTTAGCAAAGGTCGAATTTCAAGATGCTTGCAGGAAGACTGCATGTGCAGGTGGTTCTGGATGTGAAGTTAAGCATAAAGTCATGTTTGTCAACAAGATTACCATTTAGATGACCACTTCAAGCTACAATTCTGGGAATGTGAGAGACTTCTTTCATGAAAAAAGCGAATGTCATGGGATCAGCAAATAATCTATCGATTGCAGGCAAGATTTTCAGTAACAAGGTTCCTGAAAGACAGTTGTTTCTCATTCGTAAGAATTTTGAGCACAAAATAACAGTGTTTGTTAGTGTACAATCAGCTCTCGGATCCAGGAAGTTCATGTATTGGCATTTTGCAATCACTTTAATCGTATAAGCTCAAACTTGATTCTTTTAAGCATGAGTCTCAAGACCAAAAAAAATGAAAAAAAGAAAACATGAGTCTATAAAGTAGGGTAGACACAGCCATACATTTTCATACCTGAAACCAAATTTTCTTTGGCGTTGGCTACAGTTGAAGATTGAGAAAAATGTTAAGAACCTTTGGAAGGGTGAAAGTACCCCCTCAAGATTTATACTCATTTGGTTGGTACTTGGACTCTACTATGCCAAATTGTAGTCATTGGTCGTGCATTCAAGTTTCAATCGAAGCAATTTCTTTGGGGCCACCACTCTCAGATGTTCCTCTTCATCGTATTGCATTACAATGGTGGAACTTTGTAGTTAAAAGCTACTCACAAGATAATCATATAGTCTGATTCGCTCGTTCTCTACCAAAACTTTAACTCAATCATGCATAATGTGGGCCGCACTAACAAGTTAAAACATTAGTGAAATATACCAAACACAAAATAATCTAATTTTGAGCATATTGATTATATATAACATGAGAAAAGTCGCAATTAAAGTCAATGTATTGATTATATAATTTATAACTTCGCTACTCAATAACACGAGAAAAGTCGCAAGTAAAGTCAATGTATTGACTGTATAATTTATAACTTAGCTGCTCAACAAGTGCCTAGATATTTTATCCAAAGGGCAATGGCATTATGTTTGACTGCTTATACGACATGAGTCATGACCTTATTGACCGAATTATTCGAAGTTGGAACGTGAATCGACCAGATGATTGGATGAACATGTTGAACTGATTGAACCATTTGGTTCTATTCACGAGTTTCCCCACTTTTTCTCTTCTACTTTGGTTTCATGCAGAGGATTTGCTTTGAGCTTGTTTATAATAGTTCCATCACATATTACATAAAGATCCTATTAATAACAGCCATTCGAACAATAACAACGTAGGTTTCGAAAGGACAGGAGAAAGTTCTTTGGTTCTCCTCATTTTTTTTGGCCCGAGCTTGACGGGAGGGTACTAGAATAATGAAAGCTGTCACTCAAATCAGAATGAAACTGGTGAAGGCCTTTCGATTTATTTTACACCTGCAAACTGCATGTCGGACTTTATAGCTTCTTTAGTTTGCCATATGATGAATCATATAACGCAGAGGAATCGAAATAGACAAATTGAGGAAATTACAGGGTTAAAAGAACCCCAAAACGGAGACTTAAAAAACATTTGGCCAAAAGAGAGTTCTAAACAATGAAACCGACCACGAAGTAGATCTAAACGTTAAATCCAACAAATGAAAGTAGTCTTCTTATTTTGCATTCAGCATCATGTTGTCAAGAAGAGGAGAAATTAGCAGGACAGATGATTTTTACTTTGCATGGGAATGCATGCATGCTTGCAAAATCATGTTGTAGATAAATCAAAAGGTAAGGAAATTCAGGGAAAAAAAAAATCCTTTTGGCAAATATAAAGACATATGGACTATCACGTACAAGTCGTCTCATTTTCCTATGTCTCGAATGCTGGAGATTGATGAATGAAACAACAATTCGAACGGACATCTTACCAGAAAGATTGAACATTGTGACACTCTTTTGGATACTTATTTAACATTAGATACATATTAAAGTGATAACCCAATAAACAAAACAAACCCCTCTGTTTCCTCCTGACTGATTTCATCATTTTCTCTCTAAATGACGATAAGCATGATATTCAGTAATTTCTACATATTTAATCGACACACAAAGCTCGAGCATTTGCGCTTCAACCTTCGAAACCCTTGTTTGAAAGAAGCCTTGAACTTGACTCGACCAAATAAAGCTTGTATCTGGCCACCTTCCTCTTCCTCCGCTTCTCCAGGCATTATACCACGATGATTTTATCGACTTCTAAAAGATAAGAAATGGGCAAAGGCCAGAGTCCATTTCTACATGCAACATTAGGTTTGTCTATTCCCATTCCAAAGGCAAATGGTAGCACATACAATCTGGGCCTCTCCAGTATGCCATTTCTTTTGAACAGCTACTCTTCGATGGGCTAGTAATCAAGCATGATAGTACACTATCTTTATACAGCACTTCTTATTCAAGTATCTTGTGATATCAACACATTCACTCTTTGAAAGGCAATATGCTATGCCACAACAATTAGCAAAACGATTCTTTAGCAGCTCTCCCAGCTGCCTCATAATTTAGATTTAGTTTGTCAAAGCTTGTCTCGAGAACAAGAGCATGGGGAAGCCCAAGAGTTTGTAGGATATCCTCCAATGGATGAATAATTCAATCAGAACGAACATATTATTTCAACATAATGAGGAGGTTAATATATAAGTTTAGTACCTCACGAACTCACTGAGTGGCAGTTGCGGCTAAGGCCATCACTAAGTCATACGCAAAGTTAGTCTTGAGACATACCAGTCCATAATCTGGACGAAAATCTTGTCCCCATAGACTACAATAATGACAACCACGAAAGTGACAATCAATGAGCTTTCAACGATAATCAGTCTAATGTAGAAGAAAAGCTCAAACCAGCAGTACATTCCTTTCATGAGATCAAACTGGCAGAGCAAATCCAGTTAAGACCTTGTAAGAAACACAATCAATGATCACATGGTCAAACCTTTGCCTTTCTCAAGTTGTTAACATAAAGTATAAGCATTAATATAATAAATAGGGATACAAGAGCCAACCCAAGAGACTGAGTATCCTGCCAAACATAGAGAGGAGTCTGGATCCTTATCCAAGCTTATGCTGGATTCAATTTCTCTAGAAAGTAATTTCCATTGGAGCTTATTTAAGTTGTGTGCTCTTTACTCAATATAATGAACGATGTGCCACTATGTATTCCCAAATGACAGAACCTAAATCTTTTCATCAAACAAGGAACACTACATTCTGTTATATTAGAACTTCACAGGATTCTGGGCTTCGAAGACAATTTAATTAGGCTAGAAATGCAGAAAATGTAGAAAAGTTTGGAAAAAGAGTTTAAGTTAGCATATATAAAAGTTAACTTGCTTATATTTATCAGGAACAAGGACAATAGTTCTGCAGTGACAACAATAAAACCAGCTAGTCGTGCTCGTAATGCACGATGGTCAAATATAAACAATTTATAAAGAACCATTTAGAAAGGGTTATGGTGCATCAGAAACAATACCTTTCTATGCAAGCATTTCAATATCTTGAGAAAAGGTGGGTTTCCCACAATCCTTTCAGGAGTTACATACAATAGCTAGCATGATGGTTTATCTTTTCTGAAAAAGCAGGCAAAGCAGAAGTGGAGATTAATAATTTGACAGTCACAACACTTAGAATATAAGTTTTAGAAGTCCAATATAGCTAACTCTTGCATTAGTTATTGGAGGACAGCTGCTGCTTGGGCAGCACTTTTTTGAGAGTTCAAGAAAATAGATGGTATGCCATACTTGAGGTATAGAGTAATTATTTGATCTTATATAACAACTGTTACACCTGGTTTAAGAGTTGCTGGCAGCTGAAACAAAGGGTAAAAACATCAGAAGAGCACATGAAGAAAGGAAGGGACAAGGGAATTATTACTTCTTTCACCATCAGCTGATCAGGAAGGACCAGTAGTCACTACTTGTCTTCTAATTACTTTGAGCTAGAAACATATATCAACTACTTCAAGACTGAACAGAAAACACTTCTAAAATTTTTGACTTAATAAATCCAGATTATTATCTTCCTCCTTAATTCAGTAAATCAAATATTTTGCATGCTATGAAGATCCATTGTATATTAAAGGACATTAATTTCGAACCAATTATGGGAAAAAGAAGTGATAGATTATCAACCCTTGTGAGATAATGGCATAGCCAATAACTGCGAGGAAATATAGAAATCTAGAACCTGTATTTGGCGGAAGTACTTTAAAAACTTATTCCTCTTTGACTTAGCATAACCCATTTGAATTGGACCTAAATTATGACTGACAATAACACTTACATGCATAAACAAGATGAATTTTCCAGTAAGTGATTAGAAGGTCCTAGAAGAATAGTACAAACTTTTTTTTCCCCAGAAATCACATAACAGATAGAGATGTGCGAAGGCAGAATGAGAATGTACTATATTTCCTTCTTTTCTAATTTTGTCTCAGGCCATACGTTGGAACCCATGGTTATGTACCTGAATCACTTCCTATCGCTTAATCTTCATTTTAAAAACATTTCCTTCCTTAAGTTCATGACCTTCTCAACAGAGCTAAACAAAGCAGAATAGAAGATCGTGTTAAAGCTTAAATTTTGACATACAGGTCTACCCTTTTACATTTAGTTGGTGCAACCATTGAGCAAAGTGCACAGGCCTTGTGCTCTAAACATTGTCTCCACACATACTTCTACATACGATCATTACACAAATGAAATAATGTTAAAATTCACTAACCTGGTAACATAAACTTTTACCACCCCCAGTGGGCATGAGAATGAAGGAATCTTGCTTGGCTACAGAAGCTTTACAAGCCTGATGCTACATCGGTTGAAATGCCCTGTTTCCGAATATTACAACAGTTGTCAATTCTATGTCATCCAAGGCTTGCAATTCCTCATAACTCAGAGTTTCTTGTTTGCATGTCGAAATTCGAGAGAAATGTCTTTTATTTGAAAGTGATGATATCGAACCTTGAGCGACAGCGCTCTTACAGTCTTTTAACACAAATAAGCCTCTTCAGCACCATAAAAAGTTTCTGACATGGAGTGATGGAAAAAGAAAATTGTGCACAGGAGATCCCTAGCCTTCATTTTGCAAAACACTCCTATCAAAGATGCTGGATGCTAGTTTCACACTTGGATGATGTACTATACTCTCATAATATTTGAAAAATATAGGTATTTTACATCATCCTAAATAGAAATCAACTGTCTTATTTGACCAAACGATTATAATATAAGTCAATTTAGATCTTAGAGACTGTGGAAGTAACTGGCAAAAGTTAGGAGTGTCTATGAAATTTGATCGGATGAGAACCCTCATAAGCAATTTACCAAATGTTTTTTACAGGTACCCTGCACAAGGTCCTCTGCACAAGGTCCTCTGCTGTGAGCAGATTACAAGCAAACTTGAAATTTTCAAGGAAAGACATTTTAAGAGCAAAGAACAGTGACACACTAATTTAAGGGGTTGGGCAGTTTCATCTACGTCAACAGGAGGAGTTTTTTTACGATGACCAAAAGTGAATTACAATAAGAAATAAATCAGTTTCTCACAAACCAAAACTCCAATTGCAAGAGTCAATCAAAAACAAATGAGACGAGTGGAAAGCGTTTCCCAGGAGTTTTCTGAGAAGGACCTCTAATCTCTCCCGATCAAAAACCAAGACAATCTGTTCTCAATTCTTCTCGTTTTCCCTTGTTGACCCAATATACCTCAGCAACAAAAATATATAAAAACATGGTTGCAGAATCATTGTTAAAAGAATAAAAAGTTGCGCCGAGATCTGCCTACTTTTTGTTAACCTCCTAAACAACTGGACCATTGTGGCCAGACTCCTGGGATTTGCCCGATAACTATTGTGGCTTCTTCAGGTGTCCACAGTTGCTTCACTGAACAGCCAACCCTGTACAATACTCAGACATTCTTCAAGCTGCGTATTTGGTCCATGCAATTAAATGGGCCAATCCCAAGCCAAATCTAGGTCCATGAATCAAAAACTCGAGGCACAAATTTAACAACTGTCACCCAATTATGTTTGGGGATGGGAAAAAACATGCCAAGCCACCCTGCATTTCTTTCTTTTTCTTAATCCTTTCAAACTGGTGGGGGCAGAAGGGAGTGAGACAACTTCACAGTTTTCAAAAGCATGCCATGGATTCTAAAGATCGTCTGGCCAGAAGTTGAGTGGATAAAGGGCTCGGAGTGTTGCTTTGATCAGGAATATAGCATGTGGGTTTCCTGCCCATTTTACTGCCAAATATATTGTCTTCGTCTGCACTGTCAGCAGAGGATTCTACCTCAAGGAAAGTTTGACTTTTCTCAGGTCGTGGAGAATCTTCCATAATATTGACATTGTGCACAACATTGCATTCGCCATCATTACTGATATCTTGGCCAAACATATCAGTCAAAACTCCACAAGCTTCTGATTTCCACAGCTTGCAAATCATTCCAATCCTCAGTATCTTGCATAGTTTCAACAAGTTTTGCTAGGAAGTCATCACCACAGTGCTCCACAGTGATAAACTCTTGACCTTTGTCACCTTAAGTAAACCAAAAGAAGAAAGAGATGATTTTGTAAGTTCCATGGCAAACAAGAGATCAAATAAACACAATCCACAATACGTAATTTGCACTTAGTTCAGTGAGACACCATATTTATATGTAGGCAAGACACCATATGTAAATTTGCAGTCAGTTCAGAAATAAGTCAGACATTTCGCTAGTCAATAAGACTGCTCCGCAAAACCCACAGAGAAATAGGGACGAGATCAATGAACTAGATTTAACCAGCTCCTCTGGTCCATTCACATCCAAAAGGCAGACCATTCCACAGCCATCGTCAGAATGACGACTAACCCCAATAAATCTCCGTATTCAGGACTGCACAATCAATCGATTCACGAATCATCCACGCAACACAATCAATCGTCAGAATACCTACACAACCTCCGCAACGCTAATCAGCATAAAAAATGGGCGACGAAATAACGATTCGAGTTACCGTAGAGGGAAACGAGACGGTCCCAAGCACTTGCTGGCGGACTGCTCGTCGAAGCCGAACTCAAGAGCCAAGCTCAGCAACCCCGAGCTTTCTCTACCTCTTCCAAGCCCCGATCCTCCATGGAGTCTCAACCTGTTCGAACGATTCAATCGATCGATCGATGATGCACGAGCTGCAGTCGAATCGAGACGATCGCTAATCTCTCTAGAGACCGCGCGCTTCGAAGTGCTCTTTTCAAAAGACGTTCCCAGCGATGGCGGGATTGGTGATGTTTTCCGCTGCCTATTTTTATATATACGCTGGAGAATGGGAGAGATTGGAACCTTATTTTTTCGATTTTTTTTTTTTTTTTGAAATTTCCTCTTTCGCCCCTGAAGTTTGTCTAAGCTCTATTTTGCACCCCGGGCTTCATTTGACACGCTTGGGCTTGAAAAATCGTTAACCTCGGCAGATAGGATTATGTGTGAAGGTTACTTCGGAAACGGAAGACTTGCATATCATATGAAAGTTACGGACGTATCTGTTGCTATGCGTCAGCGAAAGACAACATTGACAAAGTAATACTGTTTATTAATTGACATTTTTTTTCCTTTCTATATATGAAATATAAATATTACAGTGAAATGATTTTCAAAACTTTAGGAAAAATAGCATTTCCAAATACTACTTTACTGTTTGGCAAAAATAATAATAATAAAAAAAAAGCTACTTCATTATGGGCAAAACCTCCTAACGGGGATGGAAATTTCACAAGTGAAAACTCTCTTTTATGGGATTAGTCCTACATTCAACGTGGACCGTTGGATAGAAAGGGAAAAAACATGATCCGTCGAGTCTATTTTGCAAAATTGATTTTCTATCATCACTTCAATGCATGAAAGGAAAGTCATGGATGTGATCAAATTATCATTTGATAAAGAAAAGTTACGATGAGGAAGGAAATTTACCAAGACAAAGATCTCAAGACTTTACGGAGTGCAAAATTGAATGATTTGTCATCTTTAATGGTTTCTTTCGTGACGTGACTGACTTGTTAATGGCTTTTTTACCAGATTTATTAATGTTTGATGCCAAGGGGTTTAGAAGAATTTGCATTTTGTTAGTTCCTTAATTGTGGTTTATGTTGTTGCATTGCTTACCAAAGTTAGCATTCCCCGCCAGATATTCAGGCTCTACATCATCAATCTGGAGCATCGAATGATTTTCAGGAATTGGAAGGAAAAAGAAATTCCTAAAAGACAATATGATATGGATCCTGCAATGGAGGACAAGATTTGTGATCTCTATGACCTTTTTGTTGATGTACATATTTCCTTTGCATTTTTTATACTGCCTTTTTCTAGTTGAAACATGCTTTAGAAAGCTACTTTTAAACATGATTGTCTATTTGATTTCATGCTTTGAGGGTCTTGATGAGGACACCGGTCCACAAGTCAGAAGATTATATGATGAGGTACCACTAGCCCCAAAAACTAAAAATTGCTATATGTATGGCTGTTTAGCTGTTATAGACATGTTGCAATCTTGTTTTGACAGTTCATCTTTGTGAAGCGTTCACAAAACCATCATGATGGTGTATATTGCCATAGTTTGCAGGATATAATAGTTGGATGTGAGATCAACTGCATTTATAGTGCTGATATATTATATATTTTATGTTCACAGTTGCAAGTATGTTCATATAGTGGTCAAACATGGTGATGGTTTTCCTAATGTGGGTTTCACATGCAGTGTCAGTTTATGATTTATTTATGCAATTATATGAAATTATGCAAGCACTAAACCCACATTTCCCCTTGTTCTGAATTAATAACTGATGCAAAGAGTGGAGAGTGCAACCTACTTTTTGAAATGGCTGCAGTTGTCAACTTTGGGCCGCTACAAAGTTGTTTCGAGTAAACGTTTTTGATGATAATCGTGATAGCATGCATATGAAATGTGGAGAACCCACTGAATTGGTTGGCTTGACTTGTTATTTTATATGATCTCTGTTTATTTATCACACTTTGATCTCCGTCCTTGTCTGAACCTTGGGATTACTGGGATTTAAAACAACTAGAGGGTATTCTCGAGAAGGAAAAGATACAGGAGGAATTGAGGTTGCGAGGCGTGTGGGCACCGGCATCTTAAAATAAGAAACATTTTCATGGAGTTTGTCATCTCTGCATCGCAAACGGTTTTATATGATCTCTATTTGTTTATCACCTCGGTTGGTTTTTACCTGCATCCACTGGTTCTAAGACTTTTGTCAGTGTAAAGTCTTCACTTTTTGGAGGCTAGGTACAGCTTGCAGAGCTGTGGCCAAATGGTTTTATGGACAACCATGGTATTAAGCCGGCAATTTGTAGGGCCGAAGAGAGGCGAAGGACACTTTACAACAGACACGAGGTATGGTTAATTTCTACATTCTTCCACCAACTTTCTTTTCCATGAACTGAAAGAGAATATGTAGTGCTTGGTGAAAGGGGAGAACGCCAATATTTTTTGTGTTCTACCTGGCTGCTACATGACTTAACATAGTTTTCCTTCAAAGTGATTATAATATTGTCTTTACTTATCCACCTATTGCTTTGACTTTTTTTATGGGTAATTGCTATGTAATATGGCTCTTATGTTTCTTCATGTGGACGGAGGAAATGGTGATTCCCGATTCGCAAAGAAATAAAAGTGGTTGTCGGCTTTATAAAATAGATTAGACATTGATAGTATAATTAATGTATTTGCCTTGAGCGGTGTAATTTATGAATTTTGAGACCTCATAGTGGTAGAAATATATGCAGTTTCGCTTTTCATGAGAATGTAGAGTAGCATCTTTCTTCTTTACTCGTGTATGTGAATTTTCTTCCAAGTGCGATGCATAAGCAGATATATGCCACTGGATGGTAGCTTATGTCATCCTTATAATCTGTTTATAGGAGGATCAAAGAAAATGAGGCGGGAAAAGATGTTGGTGCCTAAAACAGAGGAGTCAGTTCCAGTTGAGGGTCTTTCAGTTGCTCAGCCACAAACCCCGCCAGAGAGATTGTCTATTGATTTAGGCTTCATGGTACAACTACTGCTAGCAGACCTATTCACAGCCCAACAACGGCAACTGCTAGGGTTTCTAAATTTGTTTATGCAAAAAAGCTTTCAATCCTTGTCATATTGACATGATACTGGGACCAGAATCCTAGCTGTTTCATCTCTCCAATATGAGCATATTTGAGGTTGTATGCCATAATTACATGTGGAGTCCGCATCGAAAACGGCAGACAAAGTAAAGGATGAAACAGAAAAGCTCACTTGTGTTGCATAAAAGTAACCGTAATCAATCATCATCATCATCATCCGGTACTAAAAGAATCCTGATAAACTACTAGGGTGTGGGAGATTAGGGTTTTGCCTCTTCTGCTCCCCATGGTGGTCGACGCTCGCTCAATGCTTGACGGAGACGATGAACTGCTATGTCTGTTCTGCATTTTCAGAGTGAAGGGTGGTGAAAGTGTTTTTCAAAGAGCGACGGAGAGAGAGAGAGAGAGAGAGAGAGAGAGAGGATTTTGAGGAGGAAGACCAAAGGTGCGAGTCTTATGAATTTTCGGTAGGATGGGAATTGAGGCGAGGGGATGGCGAGTTTTGACCTCAAAAGTTCGGCCAGGCGCATTTTCCGCACGCTCCTCCGCCACGGGGGCAGCTGCAATTTATTGATCTTTTTGGTAGTCTCTCTGCATAAATTTTTTGACCAAAAAAAAAACAAAAACAAAAGAAGGCTTTGCATCAATTCTATTGATCCGGTCTTATAAATTATAATTTACTCGTACTTCTTTCTCAACGATAATCCAATTTCAGAAAAATTTCCGAAAATAACCCTCTATATCATAAACCGAATAAAACATAAGTCAAAATCCTAATAAGTGGCCAAAGCATTTGAATTACTTCTTTTTATACAACGCATTTAATCCATCTCGAGAGATTCGTTCTCATTTTTTGCAAAAATTGAGGTTTCTCCACTATTCAAAAATAATTTTATTGCCAATAAGTGAAAATGGAAAAAAGAAGAAGAAGAAGGGTACCCAGATATACATGGCTTCAATTTGACGGACTTTCCCTTTTCAAGATCTCTTTCATTTAATTAGCAAAAAAAAAGAAAAGAAAAGAAAATTTCATCCTGCACAAATCGGGATTTGCCTTGTTAGAAATATTCGATTTGGCCTTTTTTTTTTTTTTTTGGTCATACGATTTGGCCTTTAACCATATTCGAGAAGAAGAAAAAAAGAAAAGGAAAAAAAGAAAAGATGAAAAGTTCAAAAACGGAGGATGGAAGAGCGAAACGACGTTCCCCTCTGCCAAGAACTGCCGAGGTCGAGCGGTTCGTGCTGCGTCGTCGTTTTTTCCTTTAAACTCCAAGCGTTGAAGCTGGCGGATCTAGGCGTTGGAGGGGGGCTCACATGGAAACCGGAAGCCTTCGAATCTCCCTCTGTCTCTGCACTTGCGAGTCACGTGCCACAGACGAGAAATGTGGGGGATGGATCGTGGGTCGGGCAAGGAAAGAGGCCATTTGCCCGTGGCAATCGGTGCTGCGAAAACGGTGCTGAGTCCGGATCCGATCCGGGTGTGTTTTTGTCTTTTTATCCTTCTCGAATATCTAAACCTGTCAAAAGTAAATCCTTTAATAAATGACAAGATATTAAATGGATTTATGACCCGACCCATCTCATTTTTGGGTGTAAATTTTCCTAGATTTGGGTTAAATAAAAAAATGTTTTAGCATCACGGGACAATGTCAGATATGAGTCACTTATATACATATTGTATATGAATTGATTAAAACGGATTAAAATGAGTTTATTTAGGCTGAACTATTTTCGATACATACCAAAACCAAGCTAAAACACCCTTTTGATGGGTATATGAAGATCTATCTCCAAATGGCAAAATAAGTTCACTGCCATTCAATCTTTATCGCTCGTGGTCCCAGGTTTGAATCTCCCAACATTTGCACCTCTTTGTTTTCACCAAGACGTCATTTTGTTGCTCTCTTTTTACCCAAAAAAAAAATTGTATAAAAAGATTTATTGCCAAGAAACCCCAATTTTTGGTTGCTCTTGAAACATGATAAAAAGTGTTATCCATGATCCAATGTAATTTTTAAGCACTTATGGGTCCGCAATAAAAACTTCATGTGAAGTTTTGATATAGACATGTGACTAACCTCTTAGAGAAAATTAACAAAATAATCCTTAATGGATGTCGATTCGATCATAAACTTTTTAATTTAGTTAATTTAGTTCTAAAATTATTGACAACTCGTTAATGTAATTCTTTTGACTAATTTTAATTGAAAATTACTGACGTAAATATTGATCATTTGTTGTGACGTAACTAATATTGGCATTGACAACTTTTTGCAATTTTTAAAAGAATCTTTTTGAATTCTTTGCTTTTATTCTTTTCTTTTATTTTCTTTTCATGGCTCGTGTCGCCCGGCGCGGGCATAGTGCGTAACTTTTTCAAAGTTGGAGAGCAGTCATGCAACGGTGTGAAAGTTGGGGAGTTTTTGAGAAGTTATCCACAAAATTAATAGCAAAAAAGGGGGAATTAAAAAGGAAAATCCGAAAAGAGCCCAAGAAAAACCCCTTTCCCGCGCTTTCTCATACCCTAATCCATCCCAATTTGGGGAAGAATTCAGAAAAAGCTCACTCCACTCAATTTTTCCCCAAGTCGCTCCTCCTTCATCCTCTTCCAACTTCCGATTCCCTTCGCGCTTCATCGTTGCTCTCTCTCTCTCTCTCTCACATGCATTTGGATTTCGCAGAAATCCTTAGCAACGAGACCGATCATCTGTCGAGGAAGTCGCTGCCGGAGAAGGAAGATATAGGAAATGACGAAGACGAAGCCATTTCAGGGGGGCGACCGTGTTCGTGCCGAGGAACTTGAGTGCCTCCCGAGCCGTTCGACGCGCTCAAGCTGAACGGAGCTGAGGCCTTCCTCCGCCGCGACCCTTCCAAGAGTGGGCCCCGCGATTTTCACGCTGTTTCTTCACCCCAATCACGTGAGTACGTTGGGATTGGGCGGCGCTAACGGCTTTTGGGTTCATTTTGAAAATTGGGTTTGAGGTTGTTTTACGTCTTGAGAAGCTCGAGGATCTTCAGGCGAAAGGGTTGTAAGCTAGTCGGTAAAGATCTTGTTCTCGTCCTAGTCTTATCTTCTGGTTTTTCCTCGAGGCTGCTAAATGCTAAACCAGGACTTGTAGTTGAGAAACGAAAGCGGAGGCATTGGGGTCAATGTGCTGGTCAAGCAAGTCGAGAGGAGTTCTTCTGCCTGGGAAAAAAATGTTGACTTTTGATGGGGGATATTTCTTGCAGGTCCGCAGTGTGTGGTGGTTTCGTGTGCGAAAGAACGGAGACCTCTACCTCAAAAAGGGTATACTTGTTTGTCTTGCGATGGATGGTGTCGAAGTCCTTGCATCTGGATTTGAGATGGATGAGGAGGTATGCCTGTTCCTAGATAAGCCTGGCCTTGTATGATTTTTTAGCGTGTAATCTTTGTCGTAACTTGTCTCTCGAATTCAGTGTGGCACGTCACTTATCCTTATCCATGTATCCTTCTATGTGACCCCTTGATTCTTTTGCCTTCAGACATGCTTTTGTCTGAACAAATATGGTGGCAGCCTGTCATCTCTCTTATTGTTTCACCATTTACGTGAATCTGCTGGCTGAGATTGAGAAATTGGTTACTTCAACGGGGGGAGTTCTATAGACCAAAACTTCAGCAATGTTAGCTTCGTAATTGCAAAGAATATTTTGGCTGCAAAATGCAAGGTTTAAGTCTTGGAGTTAATAATTTGAATTTAGTTTAAGAGTTGCGAATTTGTTGTATCTTGTTAAGGTTAAATCACCTTAAATGAGATTCATTATGCTTTTTCACTAAGTATGGGAAGTATTGTGGGTAGTACTCTCATTGAGTTGGCTGAACTAAAGAAGAGTTTCCTCCATATTTTTTTGAATATTCCGTGTGCAAAGTCTTTTATGAATTTCATCTTGAAAGATAAATTGTATTTATCAATTAATGTTGTCATCATGCAGTGGGCTTTAAATGTTCTGAAGAAACCTGTTGTCGCCATTAATTGGTTATACCAATGTTGTGTTGTGCACCGTGTTGTACCTCAGGAGTCTTACAGAGTTCTTCCATTTTCTGGATCGACAATGTATGTGTCACAGGAATTCCTGCACATACTGATTATTTGATATAGCTGCTGCTGTTGGTTGTCCTCCAGTTCTTCAATTTTGATGTCCTTCATTATCTTAGATGCACAGAAGGAGATTCAGAAGCATATCACACAAAATGGTGGGAAATATTCTGCAGAATTGACCAGGAAGTGCACTCATTTAATTGCAGAAATAACTTTTTCTTCTTCAAGATTAAAGTCCAGTGATTTGCTTGCATATTTTCCCTTTGATATCAGATCGCCGTTTGAAAATGCACATATCTTTATCTTGTCTTTGCATATGAAAACACCTTTAAGAGTTTGAAAAGAAAAATCTGTATCATTTCAAGGTTTAGTGACGATTATAGTTTGAAATAGGAAATAGCTATACTTGATTTAATCATGGTTTTTGGTATTATCCTTTTACTTGGGAATTTGATTACTCATATGAGAAACAGTGAAACTTCCCAGCATGAGAATATCTTTGACTTCTAAATCAGTCCTAAAGAATTGTGTTCTGTGGTTCAAGGAAACAAGGTGTTAAACAACCTACAATTTGAACTGCCACTTGTTAAAAGATCCTCAGCCAGTTCTCGCTTTTCCAGTGTGAGTTAGGACTGCCTGTTGGTTGCTCAAAGCACATTGCTCAGCAATGTTATTACCATTGAATCTTTCTATTGGCCTCATATATGATGCTCTGCAGCACTGTGAGTCCCACGACGATGCCCTTGACTGGATGTAAGCTCCAGAAGATAAATAAAAGGTTGCTAAAAGATGGGGTCACATTCATATTTTGAATCGCAAATGGTTTGATCAATTAACTTCCGGGAAATGTGATATTTCAGTTACTAAAATACCTTGTTGCTGTCAACTGTAGGAACATTTATGTTCTTTTTGAGCCATCTCGTTGTCTACCTCTAATTTTGAGTTCTTTTGCCGACTAGCATCTCTTAATGAGGAGTCCTATCCTGTTCAGGGTAGTTCCATGTCTTCAGTGAAAACTGCAAGTAGTCAGCAAAATCAGTAGAGGGTTATTAGAAGTTCACAGTCTCTCCCCTCTTCAATGGTTGGAGATCAGGACTTCCATTCCATTTCAGCTACTGACCATGCCAATCCAGATTTAGAAACTACTCTCTCACAGAATGTGTCTTCAATGTTTGTGGATCCCCATTTCCTTGCAAAAGAGGATAATAGTGAAGTGGCAGTTGTGCAATCCAATGGTGAAGTGAATCACGATGGTTGGGTTGCTGAAGACTGAAAATGAAGACAATGACCTGTATTTGTCAGAATGTAAGTTAACATCATCAAATGCTCGATTTCCCCAAGAGTGTTCCTAAAAGAAGTGATTTGCAACTACCATTCAAAGTTGGCTTGAAGATACAAAACTTGGTGATCTGATTTTGAAGGCAGTGGAGCCTTAAATAGTTCTGCTTGACACATATGATGACTGACTAAAGAGTATCTCATCGTACACTGCTTTCTCTCGTTTCATTATGATTCTCCGTGCTCTTCATGTGAACAATGGGAAGACTGAAATGTTAGTATTGCCTAATAGGACGTTAGTTGCTGATTCACATGACATTTGGCTGTCTTTCACATATGATTAGTGGCTGAAGGCCGCGATCCTTTAAATGGCTTTGTCAGCTTGCAACTCTCCAATTTGAGGATATCATGCACTTCATGACATGGGTGGCCAATTTTGCAGAATGAAATGATTGTGTTTACATGTTAAAAGATGACATATGACTATAGTTAATTTGTGTTAAAGACAATCTTTCAGCTCTTCCCGCTAATGGCATGCATATAGTTTCCAGGATGGTATATGCTTGTAAGTAATAAACAGTTTCATATGGTTTTCTTCTGGATCTCTTTCCTGCATTTGCTGCGGACCTTGCAATCTTTTGGCTGGTGAAGGTAAAGGATCTTTTTTATCTTCATGTGTTGATCCTTTGCTTTTGTTTATTGTGCAGCAGAACCCAAGATTTTTAACCTCGGTTTGAAGTCTTATATTTGGTGGTACAGGGGTCATTGAATTTATTCCTTTTTGTTCTTCTGTGTTTTGGGCCACTGATGTCTTATCTCAGTCAACGGATGAAAGAGGGAAGGGTCAAAGAGCCAATAGTACTCCATTTATCCTATTATTGCTTCCGGAAGACACTTGACAAAGCACCAACATACCTTTGATCTATGTAGTTTCTATCCAATAAAAGCCGACGAAATCAGATTTTTCCAGATTAGTCTAACGGTCCGTTATATGTTAAGCCGGAAAATGACAAGTTTCCTCCTTAGCAGAACCCTAGTCAAAGATCTCGCTAATTTTTCACGTTACTCTTTTTAATAGCACTCTCGTAATATTGTTCACCTGGATCAATAAAAATAATTGGACTAATGTGGACTCAATAAACTCACGATAAGCGAAGCAAGCATGAGAGAAGAAAACGCAGGGAATGAATAAAGATTAAAATATTACGAACTTTATTATAATATTGATGCATATTCTAAGCAACTTTGATAATTTCTATCCTCTTCAAACCCTTCACAAGGCTAGTAATTGAATGCATGGCATTATTCTCATGTTCACATTCATGCATCATGACCTATGTTAGGCCACTCAAGAAGGTATAGTTATAGAGCAATAACCATTGCAAAGTATTGATAAATAAGAGTTATTTAGAGTCAATAGACAAAATGAAAAGTTCAGTGTATGTCAAATTTACAACAACATCAAGATTTCTTACAATATCTATTGAAAATTATGAAAACCTTACATCGAGTCTCACTAGAAAACACAAGTTGCCGCACTACCATTCAAAAACTTCAAATTATGATTAGTATTGTCTGTTGTGCCACTTATAAATTAATTCTATGCAATATTTCATGATAAAGACTGCTCTTTTATCCCGCCGTAAATATAACCCAAGTGATTGTAACTACAATCTCCCGTAGAGATAGGTAAACACGATTACCTCACATTCATACACCTTCGAGGAAATTCAGGGGAAGAACTAGAAGCACTCCAATGTTGAACGTTGACTAGAGTCTTTTATTTATTTATTTAGATTTTGGAGTAGGTTTTGTCCGCGTTTGCCTTATCCCTTTCTTTGGTTAAAAGAGGAGCTGGAAATTGCACTGAAGCAAGCAAGATGTTGGAAGATTTGCTTTCCCTCGCCTCACGCTACGAAGTATGATTAGCCAACAATCATGATTAGGAAGTTGTGTGCTTTCCACATAATAACCAATCGAGGTTGATTTAAATATGAGTATTCATCACCTCCTTCGTTACCTTCTTATAAATAGAATTTAAGCAAGCCACAAATTAAAAATATGGAATGAAATGCATCAAGCTGCTCTGATTACATCATAATTGTATTTTAAAAAAATTTATTGCGAATTTTGCAATTCAATCCATTATTAAGTCGTAGTATGGGTTAAAATCAAAAACCATTCGTTAGAACCGCTTGCAATTTTTTTTTACGCAAATCTTCTTTGGTTCCACACTCAACCACCAAATCCAATGACCTAACAAGACAGCGGAAGTCTAATTTTCACATGTACAAAAACCAAAGATACTTGCAATCCATTTTACTTGCTATAAACCAATGTAAAAAGTCTGCTTTGAATTTCCTTCTCCTAGTTTTAAACATTGGAGCTGTTTGACATTAAGGGTGTGTTTGTCTTGCGAAAAATGATTTAGGCAAATAATTCCATAAAAATCGCTAACAATAATGAACGAATGAGAGATGCCTTTATTATTCACAAAAATGTTTGGATCTAAAGTTTTATTGATAATGAATATTTTTTTCATTGATTAATTATATCAAGTGATATAAGCGATCATTTTTATGATACAAGCACCTCGCCATTTGCATGAAAAGTACATTTGAGAGTGATGTGCTTTTCAGATACCATGCTCTTCATGACTGGGGTGGCAAATTTTGCCGAATGAAATCGTTGTTTTTACATGTTAAAAAGATGACTTATGACTATAGTTATTTTGTATTGAAGACAATCTTTGAGCTCTTCCTATTAAATGGCACACACATTGTTTCCATGATGGTATATGCTTGTAAATAATAAATGGTTTCGTGTGGTTTTCTTCTGGATTTATTTCCTTTCCTGCATTTGCTGTTGATCTTGCAATCTTTTGGCTGGTGGACGTAAACAATATTCTTTGTTCTCTTCATGCGTTGATCCTTTGCTTTTTTTATTGCGCAGCAGGACCCAAGTTTTTTTTTAACCTCGTTTGGAAGTCTTAAATTTGGTGATACTAAGATGATGGGTGTCAATGAATTTATTCCTTTCTGTTCTTTTCCATTTTGGCCACTGATGTCTCATCTCAGTCAACTAATGAAAGAGGGAAGAGTCAAATATCCATTGGTATTCCATTTATCCTACTATTGTCGTGGAAGACACTTACAGAGTACCAAGATACATTTGATTCCTGTGGTTTATGACCGATAAAAGCCGGAAAAATTGGATTTTTCAGATCAGTTTAACGGTCGATCATCTGTTAAGCCAGAAAACAAGTATGTTCCTCAGCAAAAGGCAAAAATCTTACTAGTTTTACATGTTACTCCTTTTAATAGCATTCTCATGATACAGAGCAATTATTTTGTAAATCTAATATATGTGCTGAATTGTATCTGGACCAAAGAACAATGTTGGATCGAATGTAAATCTCAAAAAAGAAAAATCACGATCAGCATAAGCAAAGAAAGTGGGGTTGAGGTAAATGGATTTTATGAATTTAAATAAAGATGAAAATTTGACAAATTTTATAAGGTAGCTACACTTTGCTAATTCTAAATATCCAATAGCTTTCATATGTCAATTTCAACTCTCCTCAAACACTTGATGACAAACTAGCATGAGGATAATATGTATGGTATATTCTCGAGTTCTCATGGACTATGAGCTGTATTGGCTCGCTCTTGTTAATTTAAAAGGAAAAAAAGAGTATAATTATAGAACAATAACATTCCACATATGCTGTCAGATCAATATGAGTTATTTAGAGTCAGTAGCCAAATTGAAGACCTTGATGTATAACAAATATACATAGCATTATCAAACATCTAGATTTCATTAAAACACCTAAAAGAAACTGTGCAAACCCATGCAAAGCCCCATCATAAAACACAAATTTTAGTACATTATTATATTATAATTGATTTTTCAGCCTCATCATTTATAAATTAAGCTTATACAATATTTTCATGATAAATAATGGTCTCTCGTTTCACAATGCAACTAAGCAAGCAACATAGTGGAAGACTTTGACTTACTTTTACTCGTGAGAATCTTTTTCCATCTTTTCTTTTGAGTAGGTCTTGTCGGCTTTTATCTTATGTCTTTCCTGGCAACTAAGCAAGCAAGATGGTGGAAGACTTAGACTTACTTTTCCTTGCTAGTCCTTTTTTTTATCCCTTTCTTTTGAATAAGTCCTGTCAACTTTTGCCTTATTACTTTTTTTTTTGCAACTAAGCAAACAAGATGGTGGAAGATTTTGACTTGCTTTCCCTTGCCATAGAATTTTGTGAAAGGTTATTAACTCAGTTTCGTAGAAAAATTAATATAGAATTTTTGGAAAAGTCTTTTTTTCATCGTAAAGATTTCTTTTGTAAAATGTAGATATTGGCATGAGCATGCCGTGTATGGAGAAATATGTCATTAATCCAAGTTGGCGTCGCGCTTGGCTATTGCAACATATTTGTTCTTTAGTTATGAGGCCTCAATGATGGCGCACCACTGAGTTGGGCTCGACATCAGATCTAGTCAAACTCCGTCGCAATGTCTAGCTGGATGCATGCTAGAATTACTAAAATGTGATGCTAGATCTAGTCACGCATTATTGTAGCTTTGAGCAAGAAACCTCTATCTACGAGTTGGGCCATGACGAGAGAGAGATATATGGACAAAGATGGGGGCTAACTTGTGGAGGGCGTCGTTGGTTTTGGTCAGGGGAGTGACCGTACGATTGTGACGTTAATTGGCAATGGTGGGGGGAGGGGTGGTGGCGGAGAGAGAGAGAGAGAAATGATGTGGTAGAATAAAAGTTATTTCATGTGAGTCGTGTTAGAAGGCGTGACAAGCCAATAAAAAGTGAGTAGTTTTGACATTTAAGCAACATTGGCTAATAACCAACAAAAACCACCATCCAAAGCAACCTAGACACATCAAACTGATTGACTGAAAAAAGAAAAAAAAGAAAAACATCAAACTGGAATTATACCAAACATTTAGCTCATCAGCAAGACTATTTCGCCAAACTAGCTCCAAACTATTTAAACATAAAGTAGACTATTCCACAGCCATTATTGTAGCGGACGAGAAATACCTACATAATATTTTGCAACGCTAACTAACACAAAAAAATGAGTGACAAAATAATGATTAGGGTACCGTAGAGCGAAAAGAGCCGATCCAAGCACTTGTTGGCGGATTGCTTGTTGAAGCCAAACTCGAGCACCAAACTCAGCAACTGAGCTTTCTCTACCTCCAAGGCTTGATCCTCCACAGAAGTCAACTTGTTCCAGCGATTCGATCAATCGATGGATGATGCACAAGTCGGAATTGAATTGATTGCCAGTCTCTCTCGAGAGCGCGCACTTGAAGTGCTCTTTTCAAAAAATCTTCCCAGCTATGGTAGGATTGATGTTTTCCCTTTCTATTTTTATACAAGTTAAAAAAAAATTAAAAATTCAAAAAAAACTTTTTATGTCAATGCTGGCCGTGACTTATAGGATGCTCAACGTCTACATCAACAATTTTCTATCACAATTGGCCGGATGGACTACATTAATATATTATCAAAAGGATCAAATTGATCAAATCAAAATGATTAGGACTAGATTATAACTTTTATGGAAATTTTCTCATGCTTTCTTTATTCCCTTATACTTCATCATAATTTTGATCCTTGAATACGTAAGATAAAAAAATTTATGTGCAAATTAAGCACACGATATTAGTCTAATTCCTTACATCCTTAATTGTATGGAGGAGGTTTGGCTGAATTGACCCTAATTGATGTCATCGGCTAGAGATTGAGCAATTTTAATTTTTTTTTTTTGGTCAGAGAGGTTGAGCTAATTGATAGTGAAAAAGATCATTTTTTGAAAAACTAAAAATGATGGGACCCATAAAAGTTTTACGTGAGTCCAACAAGATTTAGCGGTATGTAATAAATAGGGAACAATGACGTGGCACTCGATCATTGGTCAAAGCAATAAGGAAGTGAAGAAAAAACTAATTCAGTTGTCGCACCACATAAGTAGGCTCCATGTGCTGGGATGTACCACACTCAAGCATGAGGCCCACTATAAGAAGGAGCCATGTGAAAGTAAATGGAAAAATCATTACTTTTCTCTTTTTCAAATAACATAAATTGCATATAGACATGGTTCAGACTCATTAAAATATATGTTGAGTTAAATTTTGTTACTTTGAATTCATAATAAAATATTCTTTAAATTTTAGTAACTCATATATAATCTACGTCACTGATGTGAGTTAAAAAGTAAATTTTTAACCGTTTCAATGCCTTTAGTGATGAGAGGCTTTCATTTCATTGGGAAGATAAAGCAAAATGTTATTTATATTCATTTTGATTTGCTCGACCATGTAATCCTATTACAAAGAGAAGTAACAAAATGTGAGGGTTAGTCAGATAAAAAAGAAAATTTCCTCATCAAAGACGCACAAATCCACATTAGGATTGTGTGCATCCCAAGTAAATCTGGTTCATCTTTTAAGGAAAGAGAGGAAGAAATTTTCAATATGAACACTTTGCAAAAGTTATCAAGTAAAAGAGATAATTCCGTTTGACAAAAAATAAGGGAGATAATTCCGTGGCTCTTAAGGAATAGCATCATGTTAAAGAGTCAATTTCCACTTTGATTTGCTTGGCCACGGGATCCAATAACAAAGAGAACTAGCAAGTAAAGCCTATAGGAGTCGTCTTGCCAATTTTGAGGAAGGGATTGTTTCGGTGGTCTTGGTCAGAAAAGTTGGAATCAAAAGAAGTACAATTGCGCGTCTCCTTTGGGGGCAAGAGAAGTAGAGCCTTATTTAAAGTGCCGAGAAAGAACTAGCAAGTAAAGTCTATAGGAGTCGTCTTGCCAATTTCGAGGAAGGGATTGTTTTGGTGGTCTTGGTAAAAAATGTTAGAATCAAAAGAAGTACAATTGCGCGTCTCCTAACAATTGCGCGTCTCCTTTGGGGCAAGAGAAGAAGTAGAGCTTTATTTAAAGTGCCAAGAAAGAACTAGCAAGTAAAGTCTATAGGAGTTGTCTTGCCAATTTCGAGGAAGGGATTGTTTCGGTGGTCTTGGTCAAAAAGGTTAGAATTAAAAGAAGTACAATTGCGTCTCCTTTGGGGCAAGAGAAGAAGTAGAGCTTTATTTAAAGTGCCAAGGGCTTGTGCTTGAAGAGGAGAGATGCCAATTACCATAAATACCTAAGACCCTCGTTTTTGTTTTGAGGTGTATTTAGTTTGAAAGCTCTAGGTTGAGTTGTGAAGGTGATCCTAGATTGTACTGCCTTTCGGGACAAGGACACAACTTGATCCACTTCAAGACAATTTCTTCTCAAACACTAAAATCCATCATAGTAACTTCATCTCTACGTCGCTCCTCGAGGTAAGCGCAATCTTCATTCTCCAGTCTGTTACAATTAATTGGACAAAAATTTATTTGATTATTACTCATGGCATAATACCTATCATCCTTTAAGGCAAACAAAATATTACTTGTGAAATTCCCTCCTTTTTCAGAATCATCATCGCATGTATTGCTAATTTTTCTTACTACAATCTACTTATTTAAACTAATCAGTTATTTTCACCTAAAAAAACTAATCGGTTATGAATGGTTGGACCGTTGAATTTGGTGGAATTGCATGCTGGCCCTTATCTTGATGTTGTTTTCAAAATATTAAATGATTGACTGAACTCTCTTAGAACAAAAAGCCTGCTTGATAAAAATTGTGAAAATACCCTTCTACACTTGATTTTGGGTCCATCGGTCCTATACGTACCCAATTATCCAAAATTGCTTAAAGCCGGAAACATCCAAAATACTTAGTTTTTGTGTAAATAATTCCTTTTTTTTTTCATGAAAACAGGTAAAAACTAGATTTTTCTAACTAATGATCTTGCTAGTATTCAATAATTGCACAAAACCTTTCACAGGCTACAGATCAAAATTGTCAACAACAAAAAAATTTCTGAACAAGTCAGATTAACTGGAGAATTTTTGGACTTCCATAAAACCATTTTCCATTGCATTGGCAATATTCGTAACTTTTGGAAAAATGACAGAAAATTCAAATGTTTTCTGCAAATTATGGAAAATTCACAATTGTACTATTTTTTTGTGCGGGTTACAATGAAAAACTTGAAAGTGAGCAAAGCTGCTGGTTTCAATGCACTTGCACATATTTAATATGTGGACAACTTTTGGGTGGACTTTATCTCTACAGATTGAATTAGAGAAACTCGTCGTGGTTTTCATGTGATTCTATTGCTTACATTAAAGACATGACTTTTACTTATATATAGCATAGAAAATTACTAAATGGATTTGACAACATGATTTATGAATGTTTAGGGTGGGAGAAGAATGTAGCATTTACAGGTGTAAGAACGCCCTTGATAATAATATAATGGAAAATTCACAAGCTGGTTAAAGCCACATTTATTTGCTTAACAAAATGGTTTTTAGGTGGATATGAACACAAGTGGTCATTCCGTACTCTCTGGTCCAAAATTGTGTGGCTTGACTTGGCTTGCCATCTGAAAACAATTTAATTGCTACCAGTCAATCAATAATAATTCGAGACTATCGTCAACTACTGATTGGTCCTCTCTCTCTCTTCTCTCTCTCTCTCTCTCTCTCTCAGTTCTCACTTTATCTTTCGCATTCGGCCTTTCTCTTGTAGAACAATTCGAGACTATTAGTCCTCACTCGCTTTCTCACTTCGTTTACTTTCGAAAGTCCTGGCCCAGGCTTGTTTAGGGTCTTCTCTCTCCGATCTGGTGCCTCTCTTCGCATCTCAGCTCGCGGGAGGTAATCGCTTTTTCATGTCTTATTAGTGCAGCGTTTCTATTGATTCATTGCTTTAGTTTTTGGAATAATAGGCTGAACTAGTGTGTTTTGGGCCCTTTTCGTCTATTGCAGACGTGGGGAGGATGCTAAATAGCAAAGGAGGGTCTTTTATTCTCTCTTTTGGAGTCGATGTTACCTGTTAACGAGGTACGCTCTCGGCTCAGATTTGACTTCGATGAAGAAAGAAGGCCTTTGTTTTTTACTTTAGATTTGGCTAATCCTATGATGGCCTTATTGCCTGATTGTTTGTTGCATCGTAATTCAGTATTAATCTTTTGTTGAACTAGAATGAGTAGGTCTGCAAGTGCATCAAACTCTAATGCGCGCTAAATTTCCATATTTTGCTTGAATCTAGATATATTTTTTTTTTATGTGTTATGAGGTTTCTCTGTGTTTAAAGGTCCTCGATCAGTTTATAGAAAAATAAATCAGAAAAATAAAAGTAGGCTGGTTCAGGATCAGCTAGTTTGGTTCTTGGATACAAAAATGGAGAACCTATTATTATTAAATAAAATCCTATTTCTTAGTTTAGAACCTAGTCATTCTCAAACCAATCATCCTAAGAGTAAGTCTTCACTTAAGGAGATGTCATTCGACAATTTTACCTCCCAATAGAACATTTCAAATGAGTAATATTCTGTTTTCCTTAAATTGTTGGACCATTAATCCTAGAAAGTATATTCCCTTTCACCTCTAATTTATTTTCTCCCTTCTTTAAAAAGAAAAAGAAAAAGAAAAGGAAAGAAAAAACTCATTTTCTCCCTTCAAAGCTTTAAAATTTGACTGAGTCTTTGCTGAAAAAAAAAAGAAAAGTAAATAAGGAATGAAAAAAAGTGCGGCGAAAGTTTAAGCATTTTAACTATATTGCTACTTGTTACCTGCTCTCAACTCATAATTGTTTCAATCATCACAATATAAAACATACCAACATCCATAGTATGATACTTCTTAAGATCTTTTACATGATACCCAATAGTAAGGAAAAAAAAAAACCTAATTCGATCGAATGACACACATGAAAACAATCAAATAAATCGAGCCATACACACGTATTAGGAGATTCACCTAGCTTTATATCACTCATTTCTTACACCTCTTGTCACAAACAATAAATTCATTCTTCAAAATGTTATTAATCAATTTAACCTGACTTATAACAAATTTAGTCAATAATCCTATTCTGCTTCCATTTCAGTTCGCTTCTTGGCAGTGCTTCTTGCGTCTCTATGCTTGTATTCAATAATCTCAATAAGAAGAAAAAAAGTATGCAAAAAGAGAGCACCGAAGGAAAATCTGTTCCTCCGTTTGGTGCCATCTAACAAATTATAGCTCTATTTTACAGACAAGATATCAATCAACATTTTAGATTTCAAAATTTGAAATGAAAGACTTGGTAATAACATAAAGGCTCGATAATAACATACTAGTTCAAAATAAATTCATTTTACATTAAATTGGAGCATGTGGTGCCGGCTTGGAATAGATAAAAGATAAATAACCACAAGCATTTATTTATATGTACCTCACATTTCCAACTTCATTAAGAATATGAAAATTTTAAAGAAAATTAAAGTATAAAATCACATCCACAATTACTAGCTTGGTCTTTTCTCAACGGCTTTCACACATCTCTAATTCCGTTTCAACTCCAATATTTATCTTTTAAATGATTTATCAGATTCCATTTTCAATAACCATGAAAACCGAACCTATGCTTATATTTTTGATTGAATGCAATATACAAGTACACAGATTCTAGTAGTCCAATTGATAAATTAACCTACACGTTACTCGTGAGTGGATCAAGCCAACAAGTTCCACTTGAATAGGATGAGTTCCAAAAGAAGACAAGGCGAGGTCTAAAAGCATCTGCAACTGCTCCCAGTCAATTAATTACCAATTAATTATAGATTTCATGTTGATTTTTTCTTGCGTGGTAACATATTCATGTTCATACTTGTTTGTAGAGAGAAGTTCATTGATCCTTTTATGTAGCGGAAAGGCATCTTTCGTTCCAACTTTTGCCCTCAGATTGCCATGCATCTTTGACTCCTTTTTACTTTTAATTTATGTCCATGAAGTTTTCTATGTGTCGTGAATTCATAATTCAAAAGCCTTTTGGACATTACCTCTAAATATCACCGCTTCCTTCTTGAAGTAAGCCCAGACACTTCATTCTCTTCTTTTCTATGCTTTCTCCAATATTATTTTTTAACTTTTTAATATTTCGCATCCTTCTTTTTTCATTGGTCTATTGATTTTTCAAGAGCTGAATGATATGCCAACAAAATTATAATAAAAGCAACGACAGTGTACAAGTATTTCATATATCATTAGCAACTTGATACTAATCCATCATGCTCATTTGGTGTCATTTAACAAATTATAGCTCTATTTTGTAGACAATATATCAATCAATAATTTAAATAAAATTAAATTGGTGTTTATCTGGTGTTCATCTCCACCTCATATATCCAACTTCATTAAGAATATGGCAATTTTAAATAAGATTAAAATATGAAATCACCGAATTTGAACCAAAACATAAAAGCAGTGAAGCAACCGACCCGAAAGGAGTAGGGAAGCAAGGGAGGGAGAAAGGAAGGAAAGGGGGGGGGGGGAGGGATGGAGAAAGAACAAAGAGGTCTAAGATTGATCGAAGTTAAGCAAGAGGGAGATTACCTTGTCCCGAGCCAGTGGAAGAGAGAGGAACGTATCAACTTGTCAGGGAAGCTCGAGTTTTCTTGGAGAACAAAGGCCGAGAGACTAGTTCACTTTTAGCATTTTTTTTTTTTGTTTGAAAAAAAATCAAGTATAAGTTTCGTCAAGCGGTCCTTAAAGACCGCAAAAATTCAGAGACTTTGGACGTTCTTCTTTCTTTTCCATTGTTTTTGTAAGCGGTCATGGTTTTTAAGATATAACTGGCGATTTTTTTCGTGTCATGTTGAGTTAGGATATGACAAAAGCCGAACAAGATGTGTTTAGTAAACACATTGAACTGCCACAGTACGAACATGACTAGTTTAATAAAGCGGGTTAGACGACACGACACAACAAATTTGACTATTAAACGTGTCATCATATAAAATGTCAACACGACACCATGTAATATGCTAATTTGTATACATGCAAAAAGATGCAACATATTGCATTACATCTAAAGCAAAGAGCAAAATTGCTTCCTGTGATATTCTAATTACAAGTGAGACGCAACTTTTGTATTAATATTAATCTTATTCCAGAGCCATATAATTTTATCCCACAAAAAGCCTAAATTTCTAGCATACTAAAGCCATAGATTTCAAAATCTAAAAATTAAGAACAAAAAAACATGCAGGCCATGAAAGAAGAGAGGGAAAGTTAAAATTCCTCGAAATATGTTTGTATACATGTTGGGTGGAAATGATGTTAATGGAACTAAATTTCATTGATAGACTTGATTATCCTTCATTCTATTCATCCTTGAAAAGGAAGCAAGGCCAAATTTGGAAGAAAAGTGCAATTTTTACATTTCCTAATTTCTATGCACTTTTAGAAAGAAAAAAAATGTGAGCTCAAAAGGAAGTATCTGTTTTTCATTTAGAATCATTTTCACCGACTTCCTTCATAATTTAAATAGCTGAGCAATTGAAAGGTTTTCCACGATTAATATTTTAGCTTTAGTTAATTTTACATATGAGTGATGCCGAAAACTTGAACCCTGCAAAATTAAAAAGGCAATTAGGAAAGTGCACACATCTAGAGGATGAGGTTTATTGGGCAACAATTACATGACACTATATTAGTTTGGCCAATGGAAAGGGGATTGGACATAGAAGGGGTTGTGATAATGAGGTTGGGGACACAGTCAGGGTTGTTTATTATTAGGCCAAAAATAATAAGAGTAAGGTCAAATATAATGATAACAATTAGGCATCGTGTGAGCTTATAGTCAGAGGAAGATGCTTCCATAGTGTTTCCTACTAGTTTCAATATCCTAGGTGTGAACCGCAAAAATCAGTCTTTAAATATTTTAGACGTGCATGAAGTTATGTAGTTGTTCAAATGTGCTTTAAGAAAGTCGATTATTTACACTTCAATCTGTTTAAATGTGAGTTTTAATATCAATATGTGTTTCAAGTTTCAATTGTGTTTCTAAACAAGTAAATGATGTGGGCTTTTCGAAGGCCTCTTTAGGGCCACCTAATCTTCCACAGTGAAATGACGTCAGCTTACTTAACTGAGGGCCGTGTCATCAAAATCTCTTTCTCAAGAATACGAACCTCCTTCAGCATTGCCTCGGGAAGAAATTAACATCCACGTTATTTGGAGTGGACCAAGCCAGCGAGCATTTGCAGAAAAGCATCCTAAAAGTGTCTTGTTGTTCATCAATCCTTTTAAGCAGTGGAAAAAGCATCTTTCATTTCAACTTCCCCTCTCAGATCACCATGGACGGAGAGCAAAGTCAGAGAAAGCGAAAGAGAGTAGAGGAAGAGAGCACCGAGGGAGCATCCACTTCTTCGTTCATCTCTCCGGTACCCACAACACAAGGTGGTGATCAATATGACGTATTCTTGAGCTTTAGAGGCTCGGATACCCGTAAGGCATTCACCGATCACCTCTATCACAGTTTGATCAAGGCAGGGAAGGTACCGATTTACGTGTTCAAGGATGACAAAAGCATCCCAATTGGTGAGGAATTTGGTTCATAGATTCTTGATGCCATCTCACGATCTAAGATTTCGATTCCCATCATTTCCAAAAGTTATGCTACGAGCAAATGGTGCCTTTGTGAGCTTACTCATATGATAGATTGTAAGAATAGCACGTCACACATAGTGTTGCCAATTTTTTACAAAGTGAAGCCATCGGATGTGCGGTACCTAAAAGGGAGATTTGGGGATGCCTTCCGTTCAAGTCAGAAGCATCTTAATGAGAAGGATATCCAGGAAGGGCAGCGGGCACTTAATGAAGTCAGTTTCTTACATGGATGGGAGTCTAAGAAAATTGCCAACGGGTACTTCATATAACTTTTCTTTTTTTGATAAGTAAGATTTCTTCCTCTTGTAGAAGCGACGAGATGCAAATGAATTAATTCACTGCAGCTCAGAACAGATCCCCAAAATGTCCCAATAAACAGCCATAATGCCTCGAAGACAACAAACACCATTACTCCCCAAGATGTCTCTGAAAACCAAATCAACGACAACTAAAACCAAAGCTTCCCATAGTGCCCAAGAATTTTATATTTTCCTCTGGTATAGAGCAAAAAAAACATAGAAACGACAATACCTCTAGCTAATAGTATCAATCACTAAACAATAGGCGTACAAAGGAATCCAATGCACGGTCTTCCGAAGCTTGATCACCACTGGATAAAATTGACCTCCTATAGCCAACAAGGATTAGCTAAGTTGACAAGGATCAAATGCTTCGCAAAGACTATGTCTAGGTTCATAATCTCTCATTGTTTTTGTTGTTTGACAGGCATGAAGGAGAATTGGTTGAATGTGTGGTTGAAACTATTATAAGCAAGTTACAGGAAGATTTTCAGCTGGATGTGCCTCAACAACTAGTTGGACTTGATGGTCGTATGAAGGAAATTATGAATTGGATAGGCAGTCCTTCCATGAATGCTCGAATGATTGGAATTTATGGCATGGGCGGGATAGGCAAGACAACTCTTGCCAAGTGCATCTACAATCAACTCTTGAATAAATTTGTGCACTCCAGCTTCCTTCCAGATGTTCGAGAAACTATTAGACAAAAGGGGATTACATATCTACAGAGTCAACTAATATCGGATATACTACAAAGCAAAAATGAAGTGTCTAGAATTGATGATGGAATTAATATAATCAAATCTAGATTTAGAGGAAAAAAGGTTCTCGTTCTTCTAGATGATATAGATGATAAGAATCATCTTGATGCGTTGGCTAAGAAACGTGATTGGTTTATGGCAGGAAGTTTGATCATTGTTACCACTAGAAATAAAGCCATTCTTGATCAATCTGAATTTGAGGTAGACTACAAGTATAAACTGAATGAATTGGATATGATGCGTGCTTTGCTTTTGTTTAACAAACATGCATTTCGTAAGGACCATTCTCCAAGGGACTTTGAAGGTATATCTGGTGATATTGTATCCACCATGGGTGGGCTTCCCTTGGCTCTTCAAGTTGTAGGTTCTTACTTGTATAAAAAAATGGATCGAAAGGAGTATGGGAAGATGTGCATAAGCAGTTAAAAAACCAACCACATAGAGATGTCCAAAAGATATTGCAAATAAGTTATGATGCATTAGAAGATGGACATAAGCAGATTTTTCTCGATATTGTTTGTTTCTTTATTGGCATAGTGATTTCACGAGCAAGTTGCGCCATTTACATGTGGGAGGATTGTGGGTTTTATCCAAATCAAGGAATTGAAGAGTTGAAGTTGAGGTGCTTAATTAAAATTGGACTTTATGGTGAATTTATGGTGCATGATCAGCTAAGAGATCTTGGAAGGAGCATTTTTTGCCAAGGACAATCGCTTGAGAAATGTAGAGGACCATGGGACGACAACTATGAGGGAGTCCCAAGAGTAGTAAGACATCCAGAGGTAAAATATGGCACTCTTTTTTTTTTTTTTTTCTCTCCCTCTTATTTAATATATTTAATCCGATCTATTCTTATATTTCATTGAGCATGAAAAGATGCTCTTACTTTCTAGGGAAAAAATCTATTTAAACATCCATTTATGTACATCATAGATTAATTGTGACACTAAATAAATCATAAGTATCTCAAGGATGAAAAAGTTATATCATTGATTCAATTTCATTGATGTAAATTACATATGTAAAAATTTGTTTGGCAATC
This sequence comes from Eucalyptus pumila, assembly GCA_016097595.1. Lineage (NCBI taxonomy): Eukaryota > Viridiplantae > Streptophyta > Magnoliopsida > Myrtales > Myrtaceae > Eucalyptus > Eucalyptus pumila. The sequence continues at coordinate 14,884,096 of CM027849.1, read as the reverse complement.
AATTCAAAATCCTTTAACTACAATTTTAGACTATAAATCTCATTTACTTAAAGCATGCAATTGTCTTGAAAATATTGATAATCAGAAGGACTATAATTATGAATGAAGACGAAGTATAAACATCATAGACCAAATAAATGAAGATTTCCTGGTTAAGAAAAAAGGAGATAGTATAATAACCGATAAATAATTCAAAGCAATAAGATTGGAAAAAAATTTCACACTTATCACATATGTTTGCTTTCTAGTACGGCCAAATGTATTGTGGTGCTCTTGTGATTTAGAAATCGGATGTTTGATATATTTTTTTCTCTGTTTTGATTTTGAAGATACCGGTCCCTCAACTAGTTATTTATATCTATCTCTTTTCATTGTTATCTCCTCTTAATAGATAGCAAAAGTCCCTTTAAAAATATATACAGGCAAATCTTACTGTTTTTTAGGGTTTTATCCCATTGACCTTGCTTATTTCATGGATTAGGTTAGGCGTATAATAAAGAGTGGATTTCCTTATAACAAACATCTCTATCTGCTATAAGTTGTTTTATATTATTTATATTTTTTGGGCATTGCCTCTTTTGTGCTAGAATTCGCTAGACTAACTTGACTATTTTTAAGATAAAAAAAAGAAAACTTGACTAATCGGAGGAAATGTCATGCTTATTATTATATCCATAACCTTGTATTCATTATATATGATTTTCAGCATGAAGCAAATTTTTTCAACTATGTTTTATCTTTAACTTAAATTGTCAATGTTCATGTCATTTTATTATATATTGTCCATTTGAAAAGCTTTACAGTTTCATGGCTGATCAACGGCAAGGAATTAACCCTAGAAATTGACCAAGGGATGTTGGGCAAACAAAGCAGCCTTATATTCTTGATATAATTTCAAATAGTTCGTTCCTATGATTTAATATCACACTCTTTTGTTGATCCAATAACTTCTTAGCATTAGCAAAAAAACCACACCATACAGGTGTTTGGAACAATGAAAAAGAAAGGTCAATTCTGTTTTGAATGGACAAAAATGCTGAAAGATGATAAATAGTGTCGAAAAAAATGAAATGATTGTACGATTCGAGAGATTTTGATTTAACTTTGGAAATTGAAATGCTTGTGGGACTAATTTCCAATTGTCTTGACTATTTCAAATATGATTATGCCTATTTTGTTATATCCTATTTCTTTAGTTCATTTTGGTGAGATATATGCTAATTGTGTGGAAACTTTTGACGAAAGTTTGAGGTTTGAAATCCCCTTTCCATACAGTAGATTTTTTTAATGTAATACATAGTATAGATCGATATACAAGCGAAAATTATTAAAGATAGTGTGGGATATGATTACAACAATTTAGCTACTTTTCAGACAAATAGACTTAAGAGAATTTATACCCATTGCATTTCACTGGTTAATATTTAAAGCAGATATAACGACAAACGTGTCTAACCATAAAAGTGAATTTCTAACCAATTAAACTTTTGGGGGAAAATATAGGTATTATTATAAAAGTCAAATAAAGCCATAAGGAAATTTCTTTCACCGTCTGCAACTAATTAAATGATCTGTTTTAGCAGGAAAGTTAAACAGTATGTTTTTTGATTTATAAGATGGAAAAAGAAACGATGCTATTCTTATGGAAACCAACGTATGATGATTAAACAATGTTACCACGGCACTTTTTAGTTAATCGGTTCATTTTCTAGTTATTCTGAAAGCGACTTATTTTTTTCAATCCTGGTCAAAACTACTAACCAATGTCGCCACGTCACTTTTTAAACAAACTTTACCAAAAAAAAAAATGTTTCGATTGTCAAAGAAATGAGTAAACACTTCACGCAAATAGTTAATGACGTTAAAGATATTTAGATACCTTCTAGAGATAAGGATATTTCTTTTAATTTTCTATATCTATTTTGATAATGCATATCATATTTGATTTCTTTTAATTTCCCTCCATGTAAACTTTTCTATATATCTGAATATATTAAAAATGCCCCCCCCCCTTTTTTTTTTCTCTTCCACATTATTACATTTAACTAATGAAATGAAAATAGGGTGCTTCCTTAGCTACTTACAAGTGGCCCGTTGACACTCTTTAACAAATTCTTTTAAAAACATATATAAGTCATTTAAAAATTTACAAGTAAACATTTGTACGTTGTAAACTAGTTTTATGTATTTCTTCTTAAATGAAAGTGAAAATCCATGCGCTACAAAATTTTGAAAAAAAAGAAGAAGCAAGAGATAAAACATTGAGGTGCATTTGCCTCAGTTGTTTTAAAGCAATAATTATTTTTTTCTTTATCTTTGCGTCATTTGTTTAACTTTCAAAAGGTCGTAAAAAAAGAAGAAATAAATGTGAGTTTACATATCCATACATGTACAGGGGAAGGATAAAAAGGTAATCGTGCAAATTCAAGATTTAAAAAAAGCAAAAACTAAAAAGTGAAAAAACTTGCAGAGACGCCCCTGGTTCCACGACTTTTTGGGGGCAGCTTCTAGCGGAGATTCCAAGTTTTCTGAAGTGAGATGGCTTGAGTGGGGCGTTTTGGAAACGATGCGTCTCTTTCGACGATCAACTTGCATTTGCCAAAATTATCGGTTCTGTACTTATGGGAGAGTGAAGATGAATGGAGAATTCACAGAGAATTGGGAAGGATGGAATTCATTCAAGGTAAGATTGGGAAAAGAATACATCCTCTCTGCGATCTTGAGGTTTGTTTTTTGTTTAGCCAATCAACTCCTCATTTGACGGATTATTCTCCTTTTGTATTAGGCGTCAAAGCAGCTTAAAGTTCTCTGCCTTGGATGGTGCCCTAATTTAAGATGTACTCCTGAACTCTCAGCTTTCACGCGGTTGAAAATTCTCATATTGAGCAATTGTGATGGATTGGAGCATCTCCACCCTTCTATTGGCAAACTCACAAGCCTCGTTACCTTGGACTTGTGTTTCTGTAGAGGTCTCAAGGAGCTACCAGAGGAGGTGGGTGGATTAAAAGATTTAGAAGAACTTCTTTTAGATTCACTCTAGTATTACAGCAATTCCTTCGTCTATTGGTTCTTTGAGGAAATTGAAGACACTGAGTGCCTTCATGTGTGAGTCACTGAGAGAAATCCCCAGCTCAATTGGGGATTTACAGAATTTGCAACATCTTGACTTGAGGTTTTCTGCGATTGAAAAGCTTCCCAGTGCTATTGGAGGGTTGAAAAATCTGCAGATTCTAAATCTCTTTAGGTGCCGTAGTCTGAAAGGGGCAATTCCAAGTGAAATTGGGGCAATTCCCTGTGAAATCTCAGTGACTTGCCTACCAGAAAGCATCTCGGAAATCTATCTCTCTCCAAATCCTTGACACATAAGAAGCTCCGGTTGCTGCCAGAGCTTCCTTCTTCTCTCTAAAGCCTTGACCTAACGGGCTGTAAGGAGCTCCGGTCGCTGCCAGAGCTTCCTTCTTCTCTCCAATGCCTTAACCTAAAGGGCTGTTCGGAATCTTTCTTCTCTCCAATGCCTTAACCTAAGGGCTGTGAGGAGCTCCGGTCGCTGCCAGAGCTTCCTTCTTCTCTCCAATGCCTTAACCTAAAGGGCTGTGAGGAGCTCCGGTCGCTGCCAGAGCTTCCTTCTTCTCTCCAATGCCTTAACCTAAAGGGCTGTGAGGAGCTCCGATCGCTGCCAAAGCTTCCTTCGGGCTTAACATGTCTTTAGGTCACTTGTCAAAGTCTTGGACTGCCACAACTTTTTAGCCTCATCCGCCTAGAAGAACTCTCTCTTGATGTACTCCATTTACTTGAAGACATCTACGAGCTTTCCTCAATACCAGTGAAACTCTGTTTTGAGGAGAGGGATAAGCTGACATCACTTTGCCTCGACGGACCCACGTACTTGGAAGAGCTTTCAATAAAAAGTGCAGTTCCATTAAATACTTGACCTTTCACGATTGTTTCATCTGAAAATATTTCGCGCTGAGCATTGCAATAGCCTAGTTGAAATTCACAGCCATGATGATTTGGTGTGCTTGGAGGTCATATTTTTATATGACTGCAATTCCATTAGAATCTTCTCTGTCCAAGATCACGGTATTTGAAGAAATTAGTGGCTGTTGAGTGCGACAATCTGGTTGAAATTCAAGGTCTTGATGGTGCAGAGTTCTTAGAAGAGTTGGATTTTACAGGATGCAAATCAATGGAGACTTTGCCAGATTTGACGGGATGTGAGAAGTTACGATCTCTAAGAGTTCGAGACTGCAAGAAACTTACTCAGCTTCAGGGACTTAAAAGTTGAATTTAATTGATTTGGATATTTCTGGTTGTGACTCATTGGAAGCAATACCGAAATTATCTGGATCAAATGTCTTTAGAAATTATGAACAAGAGTTGTCTTTTGACTCATGGAGTGATGCTTCCTGAACAGAGGTAAATAAGCAATGAATTATCATTTTTCGTTTGAGATTCATGACCTACTTTTCATTACTTTCTTCTTTTGACAAGAAGATTTTCATGATAGGGTTCTGTACTTTCCTAAATTGCTAGTCTTACATAATTGAAGGAGTGGGGGAGTTGGTCATAGAAGCTGACATGATGCTTTAGCCAAGATCAAGATGCAGACCCTAATGTCAATAGAAGGCATGGAGGTTGATGAATTTCTGCTACTCATTATTGTATACTATACCCAGAATTTCCCAGTGTCCAATGTTTATATTTTCTTTGAAAAAATCTATGGCCATTTTGAGTTACTTTGTAAGTTCTATTGTATGTCAAATTTGATAGATATCCTGTTTGGGACAACCGCCTTTCGATTTTCCATAATGAACGAAACCCCTGTCAAGTTTCTTATTGTTCCCTTGATGTCCCTCATTAACCTTCTAAGAAGAGCATCACTTCTCGGAATATGATGAACTGAGCTAAAATAAAATTCAAGGTTCAAGTGTTTCTATTTGGTTACAAAAAAAAAAAAAAATGTTAAAGTAGTTTTGGCTAGTCTGTCATATATGAATGTAGACCACCTTAACATTATTAGTAGTCAAACTATTGTTTTTAAAGATTATCAAGCAAGGTAAACTGGTGCCGCTTCTATGACAGGTTTGGTTGGTCTATGTAATGATCTAGGCTTACTTTGGGACTTCAATTCAATTAATTGTATCGATGACCTTTTGCATTATTGGATAATTTTTTGCCTTTCTGTGAAACAAGCTGGGATGAGTAGCTCAAGAATTTGCTAATTAGTTTGCATCCCGTTTGATCCTATTGTTGTCATGGAATTGCTTTATGGCATGACTGATTTGGGCATGGCTAGCTGTGCTGAGGAACTTCAAATTCCATACCTGAGGCTGATCAAAATAAAGAAAAGGGATTTTGCAGAGGAAGCTACCGCAACAACTGAGGACCATCTTGCGTGCCAACCTTGAAGATGCTCTGGGGCTGACTGGAGTGTTACAAGGAAGTTTTGATGCTTCTGAATATTCAAACACTTGATCTGATCTCGACATCACATCCCTGAATGATTGTAAATGTATTTTTTTTTTCAATTAAATATGCTTTTTGTATGCTCATCAGGTTCTAGCTCTCCTTTAATCAAATACTAAGCTGCTGATTTTTTGTATGTTACCCTAATGCAGAGTTGTTCGATGCGGTTACATTCTAATGGTATCACTCCCGAATTGATAAGGCTTTGTAGAGGGAGGTATGCATTGCTAGGCTCCTCCATTTTTATCAGTTTATTTGTGTGATGATATCCTTTGAATGTTGTCATATAGGTTTCTGATTTGATAAGATCAGTTTTCATGTATGCAGCATTGGATCTGTAAAGTTGAAATTAACCTCCTCACAAACTAATCCCGTATTGCTGATTTTGCTAATTGGATCTTGCAATATAACCCAGTAGCAAATAAATTTTTCTGTTCTGTAGTTTAGGCACTAATCCTTTCAGCATAATTTTATTAATTTCAATTCTGTTCCTAAACACAAAAAGGAAAAGTGTTGCTAATTGCTTACTCCTTTTATGCCTGTTGGTTTCTTTTTCATCGGCCATCTAATAAAGTCTCTGTTCATTGTGGTCCAACTCTGGTATTGATATTTATGCATTTGTACCTTATCTCTCATGGGGTAAATTCTGATGCTACGATCTTGGATTTATTGATAATTAGTTAGTGCTATCTTCCTTGTGCAGACTAAAGCTGCATTTGATGAAACTTGGAGAAAGTCCCCAGACACCATGGGTTGGAGATACGGGCAAGAATGAGCTATGTCAGTATAGAAAGGCATTCTGGAGTTCTTTGCTATTGGCGTTTGTCATTGGCTCTGTGTTGTTATTACTCTTCAAAGGATTCTTGATATAAGGCGACCTCTTCTCATGTGGTGTATTAGTCCTTTGCAAGCTTTGAAATTGTGCTACTCTTTAGCAAAGGCTGCATCACAAATCACTTGGAGGAAGACCGCATGTGTAGATGGTTCTATATGTGGAGTCAAGCTTAAAATGAGAGTTGCTGACAAGATTACCATTTAGATGTCCACTTTAAGCTACAGTTTTGTGACTGGGAGAGACTTTTTCGTGGAAAAAGCAAATGCCAAGAGATCAGCAAATAATCTGTAAATTGCAGCCAAGAGTTTCAATGAACAGCTTTCCAAGAAGACAGGAGTTTCCCATTTGGAAGAATTTTGAACACAAAAGAATGGCATTCATTAGTGTAAAATCATCTCTCTGGTCTGGTTATGTCGGAATATTCATATGTAGGCATTTTGCAATCACTTTGGCAGTATAATCTCAAACTTGATTTGTTTAAGCATGAATCTAAAAGCAGAAGAGACACAGCCATGTACATTTTCATACCTAAAATCAAGTAGAGAGACTAGTTCGTTCTTGAAGAGCAGCATTACTTTCTCCTTTGAGATTCTCTTAGGTGGACGCATGGAGCTCATGTCGCTCGGAGTCGCACCTCCACGGTTGTTTTTAGCGTTTCCACCTCTAAAACCAGGTCTCTCTCTCTCTCTCTCTCTCTCTCTCTCTCTCTCTCTATGGATTTGTTCTTGTACACTTATGTCAGTCTGATCAAGCACTGGGTTCTAAAGTGAAGTATAGAGTTGTTTTATGCAATTCTCTATCAAAAGTTTGTCTGAGTCTCTAGTGTGGATGGAGTTTATGTGGGCTCTATTTCTTGAACGAGAATTGATGTAGAAAAAAGAGTTTTTTCTATTCTTCTTTCGAGTTCTTCCTGCAATAAAAGCTAGTGGCATTGATTATCTGACACCGTCTTGATTTGAGGTTTCTCTTTGAATGTGGTGTTAAATGACAAAGAAAGAATCGGTGGTTCACGTGAAAATGGCTATTTGAGTTGTTTGGAAAGGAAGGAAGCTATTGGTAGTAGCTATAACTTAGTGTGTTTATTGCAGAGGAGGAGGGGAAAGCAAAGAAGATAAGATCAAAACGGGATGGGAGAACATGTGTCTTAGTGTTTGGTTGGTTCACCAAGTTGAAATTGGGGAGAGCATGGCAATCTTAGTAGCCACAAGAGAATTTGGGATCTTGGATGAAGAATGTGGCAACGGACTGGACCAAGAGCGGATTGTTACATGAGTTAGAACTGAAAAGAGGTGAATCTGTCAAATTAGAAGAACTTATGTTAGATTTTGCTGATATTACTGAGATTCCTATGTCTATCGGTTCTCTGATGAAGCTGGAGAAATTGAGTGCCTGCTGTTGTGAGTCACTCAAAGAAATCCTAGCTTAATTTGAGATTTGCTGAATATGCAACATTTGGACATTAGTGATCCTGGGATTGAAAAGCTTCCTAGTGCTATTGGAAGGTGTTGAAAAATCTGCACACTATAAGTCTCCTATCGTGCCTTGTCTGAAAAAGCAATTCCAAGTGAAATCGGTGACTTGTCTTCACTCGAGATTCTCTATATCACTTGTGCGCCGCTATCTACCCTGCCAGAAAGCATTCGGAATGTTTCTTCTCTCCAATGCCTTAGCCTAATGGGCTATGACAAGCTCCGGTTGCTGCCAGAGCTTCCTTCAAGCTTGACATATCTGTTGATCTCTTGTCAGAGTCCCTGGTTGCCACAGCTTTCTAGCCTAATCCACCCAGAAAAACTCCATTTTAAGGCATGCCATCTAGTTGAAGACATCCATGAGATTTCCTCAAGACCCTTGAAATTCTGTATTGAGGAGTGTGATAAGCTGATATTGCTTAAGCTCGACAGATTCAAGTACTTGGAAGAGTTTTGATAAATAAAAAAAAAAGTGCAGTTTGATTGAAAGATTGGCCCTTTCACAATTAATCCATCTGAAATGATTATGCGCCAAGCATTGCGATAACCTAGTTGAAATTCAGACCCATGATGATTTGGAGTTCTTGGAGGGCATATTTATACATGACTGCAATTCCATTAAAAGGCTTCTCTGTCCAAAATCATGGTGTTTGGAGTAATTATAGGCCATCGGGTGCAACAATCTAGTCGAAAATTGAGGTTTTGACGGTGTGTAGTTCTTAGAAAAATTTGATATTACAAGAGGCATGACAATGGAGACTTTGCCAAGTTTGGCGGGATGTGAGAAGTTACAATCTCTAGTATTAAACACTGAGAGAAACTTACTTAGCTTCAGGGGCTTGAAAAGATGGATTTAGATCTTTTGGATGTTCAGGGTTGCAACTCATTGGAAATGCTATTGAAATTATCTAGAACATGCGTCACTGGAAATTATGAAGAGATCTATCTCGATCTCTCTGTTGAAATATTATACTACAGTGATAATGATGTGATGAATCTTATACCTGTATTACAACAGTGAGACGAGTCATGTTTCCTCGACAGAGGTAAATAAGTAGTAAACTATCATTTTTCTTCTAATATTCATGACCTTCTTTTCATCACTATCTTCTTTTGACAAGAAGGTTTTCCATGACAGGGTTCTGACTTCCCTAAATTGCCAGTATTACCTAATTGAAGGAGCAAGGGTAGTTGGTCATAGAAGCTGACATGATGCTTCAGCCAAGATCAAAATATAGACCCTAATGTCAATAGAAGGCATTGGTTATCTAGTAAGATTCTCCATCCTTGAATGGCCAGCGTGAGAGAATGGAGTAACACTTTTCTTGAAGCTATATTTTTTAAGAATGATTTGCTCCGCACCGGGTATCTATTTGATTGATTTTGGAGACTCTGGATTTGCCAACATATACTTGTTGTTGGCTATGATTACGTTATAGAAATGTGTTTCATTTATCCTTCCATTGGCAGCTTTTGTAGACTGCAAATAGATTAGCGACTTGTGAGGCAAGAATGAAAATATTAACATAGGTAAACAAGAATCACCTAGTGATTAACAGTTTCCCTCTCTGTAAACTTGGGATTTGAATTTTTCATCTAGAGGCCGATGATGTTCTGGTTCTCAATATTGTAAACTATGGCAAGTATCCATTTTCCCTATGTTCAAAATTCATATTTTCTTTGAAAAAATCCTTGGCCATTTTGAGTTCCTTTGTGAGTTCTTCTATGTGTCAAATTTGACTAATGGCAGATACCCCATTGGGGATAAACACATTTCGATTTTCTGTGATGAACCCTGTCAGGTTTCTTATTGTTCCCTTGATTTTCCTCTTGAACCTTCTAGATAAGTATCAATTCCAGTAAGTATAAAGAACTGAGCTAAAATAAAAATCAAAGTTCAAGTATTTCTGGTTGGTGATAAATAAATAAATAAAAAATGGAGAGTATTTTTGGCTAGTCTCTCATGTATGATTCTAGACTGCCTATTCTTAACCTGCAGTCAAATTATTATTTTGAAAGATTATCAAGCAAGGTAAATTGGTACTGCTTCTACGACAGGTCTGGTTGATCTATAGGATGATCAAGGCTTACTTTGGGACTTAAATTTGATGAGCTTTATCGATGATCTTTTGCATAATCGGGACAAATTTTTTGCCCTTTCTGTGAAACAAGCGGGGGCAAGGAGCTCAAGAACTTGCTAATGAGTTTGCATCCCATCTAATCCTATTGTTGTCATGGAATCGTTTTATCACATGATTAATCTAAGTCTGGCTAACTTGGCTGAGGAACTTCAAATTCCATGCCAGTGACTGATCAAAATGAAGAAGATATATTTTGCAAAGGAAGCACTAGCAACAGCTGAGGACCATCTTTTGTGCCAATGTTGAAGAGGCTCATGGACCAACTGGAGTGTGTTTAGGAAGTTTTGATGATTGTGAGGATCCAAAACACTTCATCTGATCTCAACAGCACATGTTTGAATGATTTAAATGTTGTATTTCCAGTTGAGTCTGCTTTTTGTATGCACTCGAGGTTCAACCTCTCTGTCAATCAAATGTGTAGCTGGCTGATTCTTTTGTATGTCATCCTGATGCAGAGGTGTTTGATGCCATTGCATTCTAATGTTATCACACCTGAACTCAGTGAGGCTCTGCAGAGGAGGTATGCACTACTAGTCATACCATAACAATGAAAAAATAACCTGTGTGCTTATACTATATGAGCTATGGAATTTCACCTGAAAATCAGTAAGCAAGTATGCATGAGGACAATCTCCTCCATTTCTATCAGTTTATCAATGCGATACTATCCATTGAATGTTGTCATATAGGATTCTTTTTTTTTTTTTTTCAATTTGATAAGCTCAGTTCTCATGCGACGTCGACTTTGTAAAGTTGAAATTCACCTCCTAGCAAATTTTATTGTACCGCTGATTTTGTTGATGGGATATTGCGAAATAACCATGTAACAAATTCATCTTTCTGTTCTGCAGTCTGAGCACCTCATCTTCTCAGCATAATTTTATTAACAAGGAAAGTGTTGCTAGTTGCTTTCGTCTCCAAAGCTGAAGTGCACTTTCATCTTTGTGTTCCTAACCATAAACAAGAAAAGTGTTGCTAGTTGCTTTCGTCTCCAAAGCCTGTTGTTTTCTTTTTCATTGGCCAGCTGATGAGGTTTTTGTTCATTGTTGTCCAACTGCAATTGGGGCAAATGATGCTTTGTGCATTTGCACCTTATCTTTCATGGTGTATATTGTGATGCTCCGATCTTAGTTATCTTCATTCATTGATAATTAGTAAATCCTATCCTTCTTGTGTAGATTCAACTCTTATTTCATAAAATTCAGATAGCATCCCCAAACATCACAGGAAGGAGATGTGGGCAGGAATGAGATATGTCATGAGACGTTATGGAAAGGCGTTCCAAAGTTCTTCGCCATTGGTGCTTATAATGTGCTCCATGTTGTTGATATTTTTCTTATGATTCATAATATAAAGGGACCTCTTATAATGTGTAGTTGTCCTTTGCAAGCTTTGAAATCGTGCTATTATTTAGCAAACACCGAATTTCAAAATGCTTGCAAGAAAACCGCATATGTGCAGGTGGTTTTGTACATGAAGTTAAGCCTGAAGTGAGGTTTATCAAAAAGATTACTATTTAGATATCCACTTCAAGCTACGATTTTGTCAATATGAGAGACTTCTTCATGGAAAAAGCAAATGTCATGGAATCAGCAAATAATCTATCAATTGCAGGCAAGATTTTCAGCGGAAAAATTCCCAAAAGACAGTAGTTTCTCATTTGGAAGAATTTTGAGCACAAAATAAAAGTGTTTGTCAATGTACAATCATCTCTCGGACTTGGGAAGTTCATGTATTGGCATTTTGCAATCACTTGTAAGTGTATAATCTCAAACTTGATTCCTTTAAGCATGAATCTATAAAGCAGAGTATACACAGCCGTACAATTTCCATACCTGGAATCAAATTTTCTTTGGTGTTGGCTACAGTTGAAGATGGATAAAAATGTCAAGAATAATCTCTGGAAGGGTGAAAGTAGCCCCTCCCAATATTTATACTCATTTGGTTTGGACAGAAACACTAAAGGGGTCATCTAATTGCTTAGTACTCGGACTATACTACACCAAATTGTGGTCATAGGTTATGCATTCAAGTTTCAATCGAAGCAATTTCTTTGGAGCCACTCTTAGATGTTCCTCTTTATTGTACTACTTTACAATGGTGGAACTTTAGTAGTTAAAAGCTACTCACATCATAGAGTCTGATTCGCTCATTTTCCGCTGAACTTTGAGTCAATACTTTCCGGAGCTGAAGACAAGGCCGAGTAACTTGTTAAGCTAAGTTTGAATCTTTAAGTACTAACTCATATAAAATGCAGGTCATGTTAAAGAGTCAAAACACTAGTTAAACATACCAGACATGAAATAATCTAATTTTCAGAATATTAATTAAAAATAACACGAGAAGATTCACAAATAAAGTAAATTATTGGCTATATAATTTATTATTTAATTGCTCAACCAGAGTGCCTAGGCATTTAATTCAAAGGGTAATGGCTTTGTGTTTGACTACTTATACAACATTAGTCACGACCTTATCGATCAAATTGATTTGAAGTTGGAACGTGAGTCGATCAAATGATTAGATGAATGTGTTAAACTGATTGAACCATTTGGTGCTGTTCACAGGTCTTTCCCCTTTTTCTCTTCTACTTTGGTTACATGCTAACAATTTGGTATGAGCTTGTTTATGATAGTTCCATCCCATATTACATTGACGTCTTATTAATAAACAATAACAACGAAAGTTTCGAAAGGACAAGAGAAGGTTCTTTGGTTCTCAATTTTTTTTTTTAACTCCAGGCTTGATGGGATGGCACGAGAAGTACAAAAGCTATCACTCAAAATCAGAATGGAAATATTGAAGGCCTTTCGATTTATTTAACACCTGCGAACTTCATGTTAAAATATATGTCATATGATGAATCATGTAACGCAGAGGAATTGAAATAGACAAATTGAGGAAATTAGGGCGTTAAATAACCCCCAAAACGGAGGCTCAAGCAGCATTTAGCCTAAAAAAAGTTCTAAACGTCAAATCCTACCAATGAAAGCAATCTTCTTATATTGCAATCAGCATCATGTTTTTGAGCAAAGAGCTTACTGAAAAGAGAATAAATTAGTAGGTTAGACAATTTTTACTTTGCATGGGAATGCAATGAATGCATAATCATGTTGCAGATAAATCAAAAGTAAGGAAATTCAGAGAAAAGAAAAAACTTTCTGGCAAATATAAATATATATGAATATCAAATATGAGTCGTCTCATTTTCCTATGTTTTGAATGCTGGAGATCGATGAATGAAACAATGATTCAAACAAATGTAATATCAAAAAGATTAAACATTGTGGCACTCTTCTAAATACTTAATTACCATTAGATGCATATAAAGATGAAAACCCGATAAACAAAAGAAATCTCTCTGTTTCCTGTCGACTGATCCCACCCTTTTCTCTCTCAATGACGATGAGCATGACATTCGGTAATTTCTACATATTAAAATTGACACACGATGTTCGAGCATTTTCACTTCAACCATCGGAACCCTCGTTTGATACCAGCCTTGAACTTGCCCTCAACCAAATAAAGCTTGTATCTGGCCAGCCTCCTCTTCCTCTGCTTCCGTGGGCCATTCCACCACAAAAGTTTTATCCACTCCTAAAATGTAAGAGATAGGCAAAGCCAAAGTCCATTTCAACTTCCAGCATCAGGTTTGTCTATTCCCATCCCAAAGGCAATGGTAGCACATACAATCTGGACCACTCCAGCATGCCAATTTTTTTAACAGCTACTCTTTGACGGGCTACTAATCCAGCATGATTGTACACCACCTTCATACAGCACTTCTCATTCAAGTATTTTATAACATCAACACATTCATTCTTCAAAAGGCCATACACTATGCCACAAAAATTAGCAAAACAATTCTTTAGCAGCTCTCCAAGCCGCTTCAGTGGTTCCTTGGTCTTAGCTATGACCTCATATTATAGATTTAGTCTGTCAAAGCTCGTCTCAAGAACAAGAGCATGGGGAACCCCAACAGCTTTTAGGATATCCTGAAATGGATGTATAATTTAACCAGAATATATAGATTATTTCAACATAATCAGGCGATTATGTAATTCTAGTACCTTACGAACTGACTGAGTGGTAGTTGCAGTTAAAGCCATCACAGGACATACGGAAAGTTCTGCTTGAGACATGCCAGTCCCCTATAATATGGACGAAATGTCCCCATAGACTACAATAATGACAACCACGAACGTGACAACCAATGAGCTTTCAATGTTAACCAGTCAAATGTACAAGAAAAGCTAAAACCAGCAGTACGTTCCTTTCATGAGATCAAACTGGCAGAGCAAATCCATTTAAGACCTTGTAAGAAACACAATCAATGATCACATGGTTGAACCTTGGCCTTTCTCAAGTTGTAAACGTTAAGTATAAGCGTTAATAGAATAAATAGGGACACAAGAACCACCTTAAGAGACTGAGTATCATGCCAAACATAGAGAGGAGATTGGATCCTTATCCAAGCTTATGCCGGTTCCAATTAGTCCAGGAAGTAATTTCCATTGGAGCTTATTTAAGTTGAGTCCTCTTTACTCAATATAATGAACGATGTGCTGCTAAGTGTTCCCAAACGACGGAACCTAAATCTTTTCATCAAACATGGAACATTGAATTCTGTTATACTAGAACTTCACAGGGTTCTGGGCTTCAGTAGGTCTAGTGTAACACTGAGAAACACAGAAAAATGCAGAAGAGTTTGGAAAAAGAGTTTAAGTTAGCATATATAAAAGTTAACTTGCTTATATTTATCCGGAACAAGGACAACAGTTTTGCAGTGACATCACAAATAATTATTCCTTCTGAAGTGATTCTACCATGATCTTTCTTCATGTACCATGGCATGCCAAAGATTATGCATACCTCACGCAATGTGCCTCATCAATAACAAAACCAGCTAGTAGTGCCTGCAATGCATGATGGTCATATACAAAATATTTACAAAGAACCATTTAGAAAAAGTTATGGTGCATCAGAAACAATACCTTTCTATGTCAATATCTCAAGAAATGATGGGTTTCCCACAATCCTTTCAGGAGTTACATACAATAGCTTGCACGATGGTTTATCTTTTCTGAAAAGGCAGCGTAGCAGAAGTGGAGATTAACAATTTGACAGTCACAACACTCAGCATAAATCACAAGCTTTCGTTTACGCAAAATATTCCTTTCAATGATGCTGGATTGCTGATCCACACTTTGACAATCTGCTATACTCTCAAAGTATTTGGGAAATATAGGTATTTGTACATCATCCAAAACTGAAATCAACTTCTTTATTGACCAAAGCGTTCTAATATGTCATTTTGGATCTTGAAGAGTGTGGAAGCAGTTGGCTAAAGTTATGACTGTCTATTGGGCATTTGATCGGATGAGAGGCCCCATAAGCAATTTACTAAATGCTTTCGGACATGTGCATTGTGTAGGTCCTGTGCTGCATGTAGAATCACAAGCAAATTGGAAACGATCAAGCAGACCAAAAATTATAAGAGAAAAGAACAGTGAAACACTGATTTAAGTGATCTGGCAGCATTGTCTATGTCCATGGAAGAACCATACCATAGATTCTAAAGATCATCTGGCCACAATTTGAGAGTTCTTCTTTGGTCACGAACATAGCACGCGCATTTCCTACCCGTTTTACTGCCCAAAACATCATCTTCGTCTTCACTGTCAGTAGAGGAATCCACCTCAAGGAAAGTTTGATTTTTCACAGGTTGTGGAGAATCTTCTATAATATGGACATCTTGTATAACATTGCAGTCACCGTCATTACAGATATCTTAGCCAAACATATCAGTCAAAACTCCACAAGCTTCTGATTCCGCAGCTTGCAAATCATCCCAATCCTCAGAGTCTTGCATGGTTTCGACAAGTTCTGCTAGGAAGACATTGCCACAGTGATAAACTCTTGACCTTCGTCACCTTAACAGAACTAAAAGAAGAAAGAGATGATTTTGCAAGAGCCATGGCAAACAAGAGATCAAATAAACACTATCTACAATAAGTATTCTACACTTAGTTCAGTGCAACACAATATCGGTATTATTGCAAGACACCCATAAGTAATTTGCAGTGAAAGTAGAAATAAGCCAGACGGTTCGCTTGTCAATAGGACTACTCCACCAAACCCACAAAGAAACAGGGTATGAGATTAACGCTCAACAAACCAAACTCCGCTCCATTCAAATCCAAAGTAGACTATTATTCCATAGCCATCGTTAGAATGACTAAACGCAATGAATCTCCTTAATTAAGAATATGCACATTCAATCAAATGCACAAATTATCCGCGCAACGCAAGCAATTAAAGTCATTCCCCGATGACCAGATATCACGCAATTTGGCCCAATAATCAAGAAAGAAACCACCATCATCCAAAGTAACCTAAGCACATCAAGCTGGACCAGTGCCGGACATTTCGCTCGTCAGTAGGACTGCTACTTCACTAAACTCGCTCCGATCCATTCAAACCTAAAGCAAGACCCTTCTACTGCCATCAACATCGTGGGGACGAGAGCTACCTACGCAATCTCCGAAAACGCTTATCAGCATAAAAAAACGTGTGACGAAATAACGATTCGAGTTACCGCAGAGCGAAACGAGACGGTCCGAGCACTTGCTGGTGGACTGCTCGTCGAAGCCGAACTCGAGAGCCGAGCTCAGCAACCGAGCTTTCTCTACCTACGAGCCCTGCTCCCTCCACGCAATGTTCGACCTGTTCGAGCGGTTCGATCGATTGATGGTGGCCGAGTTGGAATCGAATCGAATCGATCCGTAGTCTCGAATCGAATTCGAGCGCTCTTGTTCGAGAACCTTCCCAGCGATGGCGGGATTGATGTTTTCCATTTTCCATTTTTATACGCCGGAAAATGGGGGAGATCGGAGCCGTATCTTTCAGTTCTTTTTTTGACAATTCCGTTTTCGCCCCTGAAGTTTGTTTAAGTTCTATTTCTGCTCCCCCTCTTCTAAGTTTTTTCTGGTTTCATTCGACCCCCTCGGGCTCGTCCGGTGTGCAGGCTCCCTTGGCAAACGCGAGACTTGCACGGGGTACTAGAAGTTTTAGATTTCGAAGACGGATCTCAAATTTCTTTTCTGTTGCTGTTTATCTACTAAACAAACAATCGGCAAAGTAATAGCTTTTTCCTGACCAAAAAAAAAAGAAAAGTAATAGCTTTTTCTTTAATTTACATTTTTACCTTTATATATATTAATATACATATTTCAATGGAATATTTTCAAAAAATTTGGAAAAATAGAGTTTCCAACACAACTTTATTGTCTGGCAAAAAAAAAAAAAATACTCTATCGTGCCCATCATGATTATAATGGAAATTTCATAATTTAAAACTCTCTTTTTATGGGATCAATCCTGCATTCAACATGGATAGTTGGATAAAGAGGGTAAAAACGCAATCTGTCAAGCCTATTCTGCAAATTCAATTTTCCATTGTAACTTTCGAACATTAAAGAAAAGTTATGGATGCACATGTGATCAAATATATCTGCTCAAGAAATGTTATGGCAAAATAAAGAAAATTACTAACAAATAGGTTGCAAAAATTTATAAAGTGTAAATAAAGTTACAATCAATTTAATATTTTACCAAAGTACACACAAGAAGTTTACTATTAATAAGTAGACTACTATTTTATGGAATATTGTGAACCATAGGCTCAGAGGATTTACGACAAATTACACTCTCCAAAGAAAATTTATCCAAGGATATTTTACAAATAAATTACTACAATAAGAACAACTACATACGCCATAGAAAAATTACGATCCATTAAGTAATTTACTAACTAATAATCTGATAAAAAAATTATCATAAACTCAGACAGTTCTTTTTTGTGATATATTCCAAATCATAAAATACACGAAATTTAAGTAACAAAAGAAAAAATACGTTAATTAGTAAATTATTATTAATTAGGAAAATTACAAAATACTAAAGAAAGATCACAATATATTAGATGGATACAGTCCGTTTTGCCTTCTCATGTGGTCGTCATTGACTATTCAAATGATTCCTGCCAATCTTTAGGTGGCCTTGGGTTGCGAAGATTATGGTTGTTAAAATTAAAATGGTATGCCATAGCTTTCTTTCTTTTTTTGCATTTTTCTCTTTGTATAGTAGTGGTGTATGCTTAGAGTGTTTGTGATTCTTCGAATGAAATAACAACTTGAGATCAGCTTATGTGAATTTACTCCCAAATTTGCTGACTCTTACATTGGATCAGATTAAATCGAAAATACTCTAATCCAAATAAATCCAATTAACCCGTTTCGACCCATTTCCATGTAATGCAAGTCTAGTGACCTATGCTCAACCCAACCATTACTTAACTCATACCCAACCTGACTCATATTATTAAAACACTTTCATATTTAACCAAATCTAAGAAAACTCATGCTCAAACCGAAGCAAGAGCGCGAGATTGAGCTAAGCATGATAGTTACATGCATGAAAAGGATGAATTTTCCAATAAGTGATTAGAAAGTCCTAGAAGGCTAGAAGCATAGTACAATTTTAAAATTCTAGAAATTACAGAACAGATAGAGATTTTCTTGCCATACGAAGGTATGTACCAGAATGAGAATATTCATTTGAAAAACATTTTTTCTTCTTTTAACCTTTTTCATATTAGAAGATCCAATGTCCACCCTTTTACATTGGAACATATGACAACATTTGCCAATTCTATGTCATCCAAGGCTTGCAATTCTAGGCTTGCAATTCCTCATAACTCAAGAGTCCCTTAATTGGAAGTCGAAATCCAAGAGCAATATCTTTTATTTGATACTGACAACAAAACTAATGATATTGAACTTTGAGTGACAATGCTCTTACAATCCTTCAACAGAAATAAGCCTCTTCAGCACCATAATAGTTTCTGACATGGATTGTCATGGAAAATGAAAAATGTGCACAAAGAAATCACAAGCCTTCATTTACGCAAAATATTCCCATCAATGATGCTAGATTGCTAAGTTCCACACTTTAACGATCTGCTATGTTCTCAAAGTATTTGAGAAATATAGGTATTTGTACATCATCCAAAACTGAAATCAACTTCTTTATTGACTAAAATGTTCTAATATCTCATTTTGGATCTTGAAGATTGTGGAAGTAATTGGCAAAAGTTATGAGTGTCTATTGGACATTTGATTGGATGAGAGGCCCCATAAGCAATTTACTAAATGCTTTTGTGCATGTACATTGTGGAGGTCCTTTGCTGTGTGCAGAATCACAAGCAAATTGGAAACGATCAAGGAGAGAACAAATTATAAGAGAAAAGAATAGTGACACACTGACTTAAGCGATTTGGTAGTATTATCTATGTCCATGGGAGAAGCATACCATGGATTCTAAACATCGTCTAGCCAGAAGTTGAGTGGATGAATTGCTCATAGTACTGCTTTGGTCAGGTAATATAGCATGTAGATTTCCTACCCATTTAACTGCCAAGTATATTGTCTTCATCTTCAGTATCAGTAGAGGAATCCACCTCAAGAAAAGTTTGGTTTTCCACAGGTTGTGGAGAATCTTCTATAAATGTCGACATCATGTATAACATTGCATTCACCGCCATTCTAGATGTCTTGGCCAAACACAGCAGTCAAAACTCCACAAGCTTCTGATTCCAGAGCTTGCAAATCATCCCAATCCTCAGAATCTTGCATGGTTTCGGCAAGTTCTGCTAGGAAGTCATAGCCACAGTGCTCCACAATGATAAACTCTCGACCTTGGTCACCTTAAGAAAACCAAAAGAAGAAAGAGATGACTTTGCAAGTTCCATGGCAAACAAGAGATCATATAAATACAATCTACAATACGTAATTTGCACTTAGTTCAGTGAGACACGATATTAGTATTATTGCAAGACACCATATGTAATTCGAAGTGAGTTCAGAAATAAGCCAGACAGCTCACCAGTCAATAGGACTACCCCGCCAAACAAGGATGAGATTAAGGCTCAGTCAAGTAGATTTAACTAGCTCCAGTCCATTCAAATCCAAAGTAGACTATTCTATAGCCATCATCAGAATAGCAACTAACCGCAACAAATCTCCTTATTAGCAATGCACAATCAATCGATTTACAAACTATCCACACAACACGAGCAATCACGTCATTCCCTAATGACCAGATACTGCGCATTTTGGCCAATAAGCAAGAAAAACTTTGCAGCATGCCCAGTTATCATCAGAGATAAGGGTGTCTTTGTTCAACCAACATAATTGTCTGACTATGTATGACCTTTAGATAGTCAAGGAGGAATATTGGAAAGCTTACACTATGAGATTGCAGCCTGTTATCTGTGTTTTGAATATGAATATGATTATTGTCTATCACATTTCTCAAGTACCCATTGCAAAATAACGATTACAACAATACATCAACATCTACATAAAACGGTAACCTAGTAAAAACACATTTTGTGGAGGCCAGCATTGCGATGGCATTTGTTTGCAATTGCTTGATTTAGGAAATACATCTAAACCTCAGGAACATCCTAAGTCAAATTGTTTTCATATCTGACCAGTGACCAATAGCAGATGAGAAATCAAACATAGAGGTTCCACCTGATGTAAGAATGACTAAAGCTCTCAGTGACACGTAAAAGAGCCAATCACATCTCTTCAAAAGCCTGCTGTCACCATAAAAGGTTTACTTTTCATAGAAATTAATAAATCAAGAGAAGAATTCTTACTTGAATTACTTCATCAATAAGGTCAACTTCCAAGACACCTGGAATGAAACCAGCACCTATCCCTTGGATCTTGTGAGGACCTACCAGAACCAGTCAGCAGCAATCTATGAGACAACGTAAATCATTAAAACCAGAAAAGATTAAATCTGCAACTGTAATATCCAAGAGAGATTAGTGCTTGTTTTTCAAACAACTATCGGAGAGAGAGAGGTGCAAATATTTACTCATTCCAAAACTGTTTAATAAGGCCATAGATGCAGTAGAGATGGATGTAGATGACACCTTTAGAAATTTCGAAGTTAATAGAACTCGCTCTAAAGTCCACATGCCCCAGAAGTTATAAGGCCTTAAATCAAGAAGCACCATTGACATATCACAATAGTGCCACAATTGAAATATGGAAATGAGAACACCACTTCAAATCCAGAACTTCTGTTAGAAATATTGGCAATGCACCATACAGTAAATCTGGGAAGTCATACCTTTTATATTTAATCCCATCTTTATTTGAAAGAATTGCAGTTCTTTTCTTTTTTGATCAGCCTATTTATATCAACAATTTATCATCTCATGTTTCAGCTCTCTGCGGAGACCATTTCTCTCTCTTCCCATGCAATGATGCGAAACCATGAGCCTTGAACTATAAGGACTAAAAATGAGACCCCATCATATCAATCTCTCACAAGTCATCGACCAATCTTAATGAAACAAATTTGGATGATAAACTAGATTGTGCATGGAGATTTAATAATCGCGAAAGGTATAACATGTTCAAGGGAATTAACAAGGCTTGCCTCCAGAATGTACAGGGCTTTCAACAGGTTCAACACCATAGAGCTGACAAATAAAAGAGAACCAGTAAAGAACTTAGACTAGAAGGGGAGAAAAAGAATAACATGCAGCTGATGCAGCGCTCTCAACACAAAAAGAATGTTCAGGCACAAGGTTTTTATTCAAGGCATCCATAGTTGATAATCACCCAAAATTGACAATATTTTGTCTGAGTTCAACACATGACAAACAATATCATAAAAACAATCTACCTTTATGTCAGGGTTTTGCTCTTTCAGAAACTTTCCAGCACCAGTTATAGTACCACCAGTTCCTATCCCAGAAACAAAGGCATCTATTTTGCTGCCCGAGCCTTTCCATATCTCTGGTCCGGTTGTTTCATAATGTATCTAAACAGAACAATGACAGCCAAGCTCAAGTTCGTGTCATCACCTGCATATACAACCAACAAGACATGACAGTTGACCACACATGTACCTTTGGGTTAGCAGGATTCTCGAACTGCTGAAGAATGTAAGAGTTAGGTTTCTTTGCCATTATCTCCTCTGCCTTCTGAATAACCCCCTTCACGGCCTTGGCAGGATTGGTCAGGACCAACCCAGCTCCAAAAGCACGGAGGATGATCTTTCTTTCCAAACTCATAGATGCTGGCATTGTAATGATTAGCCTGTAGCCCTTTGTTGCTGCCATGAATGCCAAAGGCAATGCCAGTATCGCCACTTGTAGGCTCAATCAGTACACTCTTCAGCAATTTGGAATTAAAAGTCAAAATGAAAAATCCATTAGCAGAAGAGCTTCATTTCTATATAAATTCATTTGCAACTGTGCATAACAACAATACATTGATTATTTGCTTTTGGCCGATAAGCAAGAAAAACTTTGCCGCGTGCCCAGTTATCATCAGAGATAAGACTACTTCAACAAACCTGCTCCGATCTATTCAAACTTAGAGCAGACTATTCCACAGCTACCGTCGTCGTGGTAGGCGATGAAATACCTACACAACTGCAAACGCTAGTCAGCATATAAAAGAGATGGGTGACAAAGTAAAGATTGAAGTTACCGTAGAGGGAAGCGAGACGGTCCCAAGCACTTGCTAAAGGACTTCTCATCGAAGCCGAACTCGAGAGTCAAGCTCAAAAACCCGAGATTTCACTGCCTCCTCCAACCCCTGATGCTCCATGGAATCTCAACCTGCTCGACGCGATTCGAATCGATCGATCGATGATGCAAGTGTAGTAATCGAATCGATCTGTAGTATAGAGAGAGAGAGAGAGAGAGAGAGAGAGAGAGAGAGAGAGAGCGCGCGCGCGCGCACTCGAAGCGCTCTCTTCGAAGAAAAACCTCGCCAGCGATGGCGGGACTGATGTTTTTTTCAATTCTTTCTAAAATTCTGTTTTTGCACCTGAGTTTTGTTGGAAGCTCTATTTTTGCCCCCCTCGTAAGTTTTCCGGGTTTCATTTGACACCCTTGGGTTGGGTCTGAGTAAGTATTAGAAGAAGAGCAAGTATTCTACGCGAGAGTTACAGGTATACAGTCGACGTGATACGTCAAGCCAAGCGTTATTTAACAAAGTGGCTGTAGGTTACAATTAGCAGGAAGATTGTCCAATTAGTCCTAAAATTGTATAAAAATATATTAGTTCGGTTATAAACTTATCAATTTTAGTAAATTAATTCAAAATCTTTGCTGAAAAGATCTAATATAATTCTGGTCAATTTTCGAAAATTATTAACATTGCAATGTGCCATGTAAAATGGCCAACAGTGATTGGATCTCCATGTCAATAATTCTTGGCAAAAATTGACCAAAATAAGGTTTATGATACGGAAAAATAATTTAGAACATATATGTACAATAAATTTATGATTGAATGGGTAATTTTTCTTACAACCGGCAAAGCAGCATTACTATTTTAAAAAAAATCAAATTATATAAACTCCGATTTGTGACATCTATAACATGGAATCCAAGAAGATCTTCCTTCCTTTCTTCGTCGCATTTTTTTTCCCATTCTTTTAGGGTTGTCCTTTCTATTCTTTTTTCTTTTTGTGTTAGTGACGTTCTTTATTTCCTTCATATGTTGAATTTATAACTCCGTAGACCTAACACCTTATATCAAATTACATAAGCACCCCCCTCATGTCAATACTTAACTATCACGTAAAATACTTACTCAAGTATCTCTTTTCTTTTTTCCCTCCTCTGCAGGAGAAGACTTGCGTCTCAAACTTATAAAGTTTCGATGGTTATGTTCTTGACGGGTCTATGCTGAACGTTTTGTCTTTTTTTTTTTTTTTTGGGAAAATGCAAATTTTCTTAAAATTTGGCATCATGAGCCGAATCATAGCAAATGAAACTCATGATATATGAAGACAAGCATGGGCCTGAAAAGCCCGATTGCCCAATGCATTGGTTGGGCTGATTGGATCGTTGATACTGGCGAAAACACAAGTCGAGTTACCATATTGGGGTTGGTCGGGAGATTCGCTCGCTTAACCGCAACTTCAATGGAGACAGATTTGTTGTTTGTGATGGGCGCGGGTGGCGTGTTGATGGGGATCCAACCTCTCCTTTCCGAAGCTGACCATGGAATAGGGACGGGCCGCAGCAACTGTGCCTGCTAATGGAGTGGCCACGATTGAATTGAATGGGATGGGTTGGGGGGGGGGGGGGGGCGGAGGGGCTTGGCAATGGGCACAAAGCTCTAGCGGGTCTACTGCTTTTGTGGGCTGAGGTCGTATGATGATGATTTACACGGATTTGAAAGAGCGATCCATTTCTTTCTTCTCTTTTCATTGCTGCTGTTCCTTCGTCTCGCACATGACCCATATGGTAAAAACCCAAAGAAAAGAAGAGAAGATCAACGAGTGCGATGGCGACGGATGGAACGACCATCCGCATTGACTTCACCATCAGAATCACATCGAGAATCAGAAAATACCAAAGAATGCCAGAAGAGATGGAGAGATAGAAGAGCGTTAAAAATGGTTGCAACTCGAGAATGAACAAGGTGAAGATTCAAACATTAGAATATGGAAAAGAGCAAGTTAAGGTGGACAGGAATTCCTTGTATGTAATACGTTCGAGTTTAGTTTATTAAGTCAAGTTAAGGTAGGACGACAAAGTCACTTGTAATTAAGTCACGACAAAGTCGACCCGCCATCGCCATACCAAAGTCCAACGACCCCTGATCGAGGGGGAAAGGTCCCACATTCGGATGCAAAGAGTAAATATTCAAATTTCCTTTATCAATTTTGTGCATCAGCAAAAGAAAATATTGACAAAGTAGTATGGTTTCCTAGTTACATTTTTACCTTTGTATATATGTTTTAATGGAACGATTTACAAAATTTTGGAAAAATAGCATTTCCAAGACTACTTTACTGTTTGGCAAAAAAATAGAGAACTACTTTATTATGGCCAAAACGGGATGATTGCGATGGACATTTCACAAGCCAAAGTTCTCTTTTGTGGGATCGGTCCAACCGTTGGATAAAAGGGAAAAAAGGTAATCCCTGAAATCTGTTTTGCAAAATTGATGTTCTATCATCACTTCCCAACATTAAAGGAAAGTTATAGACACAAGCGTGATCAAATTATCATTTGATGGAGAAAAGTTACCATGAGTGAGGAAAATTACTAAAACATAGGTCTCAAAACTTTACCGAGTGCAAAGGAGAGTTACGATCAATTTACATAATTTAGTAAAAATACACTAAAGAAGTTTACTATTAACTGAATAAATATTATTTTTGTGGTTTTTTACCAAACAAAGGTTTCGGAGAATTTATGACCCCCAAAGAAAAATTACACCCTCCGAACTCCAAAGAAAACCTGTGAAAGGATGTTTTACAGGTAAAACTATTGTTAACGAAGACAATTTCGTCGCCAAAGGAAAGTTACGATCCATAAGATAATTTACTAATCAAAGAAAAATAAATTTACCCAAAACTTTGGCAAATAACTATATTTTGGGGAATATTACAAATCATATGACCTACATAACTTGTGATGACAACCTTGAAAATAACAGATCAAGCAATGACTCCTCCCCATGAGTGGTTGTTATGTAGGATTGAGCAAATTTAGCAATAAAATCACACGGCAGTTACTTCATGTGAAAAATCACAAATGCTAAGCATACACCACGGCTATACAGAGATCAAAAAAAAAAAAAAAAAAAGCAAAGAAAGAGAGTTATGACATATAGTACTTTGACTGGAACAAATCCCTCCATATGTTTTTTGCAACCCAAAGCCACCTAAAGATTGGCAAGGTAAAATGAGAGCGGATCCCGTCTAATTAATGGTGATTCATAAATTACCAATTAATTTTCCACATAGTAAGTTACCACATACGTAACCATTTCATGACTTTTCTTCACAAGAAGTAGTCGAGCTGAGGTTGAATATTTCAAATAAAGAAAAGAGCCAGAGCAAATCAAATAGTGGAATCAGTTCATTTTTAGGGCATTCTTCTGGGGTGCTTGTTGCACCCAATCTTCTCTCTGAATTCGCCTGTAATCTTCTCAAGAAGAGGAAAAAGAGTAGAAGCGATACAAATCAAGCAAATAAGAGCACTAATGGAGCATCTAGATATTTGTTCATCTATCCAACACCAATAGGAGTGGGAAAGTGATTCCCGTGACGTATTCTTGAGTTTTAGCAGCTTAGGTACTCACAAGATCATTTCTTCATGTCTTCCATCCATTTCCAAATCTGTTTTAACTCGGTATGATTTATGAAATTTTGATCTTGAATAATTGATAACCATCGAATTTATGTTTATATTTTTAAATGAATGAATATGTTTGAAAACAGATTCTAATTCTTTTATAGCCCAACTTAGAAATTAACACACACGTTAATTAGAAGTGGACCAAGCCAACAAGTTTCAATTGACTAGAGGGTGAGGTCTCGAAGAAGATAAAGAGAAGGACTAAAAGCATCCGCAACTGCTCATTGTCCCCCAGTTGCTAATTAATTATATCCCATCGCAATAAAGGTTAATCGTTGTGTGGTTTGGATAATTGCATGAGACCCTTTTGAAAAAGAAGGCACCCACCATTCTTGACTTAAGTGGCACGCCATATTTGACAATTGCAGTTTAAATATATAATTAGTTGTGAATAACAACAATGTCTCTCCAGTCTTCCACTAATTTAGCTTGGTTAAAATTCTTTTTCCACAAATTATATTTAAGTATTATATTAAAATGCTCTATTGTAAATTGTCATAGCCATGACGTGGTCCCCAGTGCATCGTTTCTTTTCTAGAACCATCATCTTTATAAACTTTATGGGAGGAAGGTGACCTCCTTTCATTCTAAAATAGTTTAATGTGCAAGAAATTTCTTGGAAGACGTCTATGGATTGGATTAGAGAAACTCATCATTTAGTGTGGTTTTCGTGTGATTTAATGGGGAAAATTATTTAAAAAGTCCTTAACCTATTACACTCATGCCAATTCAATCATAAATCTTTTAATTTGGCTAGTTTAGTTCTCAATTTATTAACGATTATCGATGTAGTTCATTCAACTAATTTTGATTGAAAATTGCCGATGTGGACGATAAACGTCCTATGTGGCATGGCTAGCAAGGACTCATATTTGTCGCCCACTTATAGGGAGGGCTCTCTGCTCTCTGCTTGCTTGCATGTGAGGGCAACAAGCCCTTGCCCAGTGGTCCACGAGGGTATGCAGCCTTCACCTGCTACATGTGAAGGTAGCAAGCCAATCGGCTACTTGAATATTTCAAATAAGGGAAAGAGCCATAGTAAATCAAATAATGAAATTAGATCATTTTAGGGCATTCTTCTGGGGTGCTTGTTGCACCCATTCTTCTCTCTGAATTTGCTTGTAATCTTCTCAAGAAGAGGAAAAAGAGTAGAAGTGATACAAATCATGCAAACAAGAGCACTGATGGAGCATCTACATATTTGTTCATCTATCCAACACCAATAGGAGTAGAAAAGTGATCCCTATGATGTATTCTTGAGTTTTAGCGACTCAGGTACTCACAAGATCCTTTGTTCATTATCTTCCATCCATTTCCAAATTTGTTTTAACTCAATATGATTTATGAAATTCTGATCTTCAATAATCAATAACAACTAAATTTATGCTTATATTTTTAAATGAATGGAATATGTTTGAAAACATATTCTAATTCTTCTATAGCCCAACATAGAAATTAACGTACACGTTAATCGGAAATGGACCAAGCCAACAAGTTTGAATTGACTAGAGGGTGAGGTCTCAAAGAGGATAAAGACAAGGACTAAAAGCATCAGCAAATGTTCATTGTCCCTCAATTGCTAATTAATTAAATCCCATCGCAATAAAGGTTAATCGTTGTGTGGTTTGGATGATTGCACGAGACAAAAGAAAGCACCCACCATTCTTGACTTAGGTAGCACATCATATTTGACAATTGCAGTTTAAATCTATCGTTAGTTGTGAATGATAGAAATGTCTCTCCAGTCTTCCACTAATTTAGTTTGGTTAATATTCTTCTTCCACAAATTATATTAAAATGCTCTATTGTGAACTATTCTGACCATGAAGTGGTCCCTAATGTATTGTTTGTTTTCTAGAACCCATCGTGAAGTTCATGGGAGGAAGGTGACCTTCTTTCACTCTAAAATAATTTAATGTGCAGGAAATTTCTAGGAAGGCATCTGCGAATTGGATTAGAGAAATTCATCATTTAGTGTGGTTTTCATGTAATTTAATGGGGAAAAATTATCAAAAAAGTTCTAAATTTATTGCATTTGTGTCAATTCAATCATAAATCTTTTAATTTAGCCAATTTAATCTTCAACTTATTAACAATTTACCAATATAGTCTAATTGGGTAATTTTGATAAAAATTTGTTGATATGGACTATGGGCGTCTTATAAAGCATGGCTGGTGAGAACTTGCAGCCTGACCGTAGAGGGCTCTCAACTCTTGCTTGCCGTGTACGAGGGCAGCGAGCCCGTCCTTCACCAGCCAATCAGCTATTTGACTCACCGTTCTACCACAGTGGGCCACCGATATTCTTTTGAAATTTAGCGAACTTTGGCTTGGGCGTCCAAGACACGTGCCTCCACCTAAACATGGCACGTGATTATGCTTTCGCAGAGAGAGTCAACACAGAACCGCGTTGTCCGACTCCCGAGTACAAGTTCCCTCTACTTCTAGATCTGAAGCACATCGAATCCTCTACCAGAGCGAGAGCTTCAGCTTGAATCGGTGGAGGAAGCAAGGAATCTTCTTTCTCGCGAATCCATCGAGCAGTACGCCTGAGGCCGTCGCGAAGAGCACCTGCAATCGCTCCTTCCGAACCACCGTCTTCAAAGGACCCCGTCGATAGTTCTCTTGAGGGACTGGGTATTCGGCGGGCACCGATTAACAGGTAAAATCGACTCGAATCGTGTCGAGTTTCCAACTTTTCAGTGTTCCGCTTGCTATAATTTCTGATCGTGGACTCCGCTGACGCGATTAGGGTTCTTGGGTTTGGTGGCACGGTCTTCACTCGGAACACGAGGGTTGTTTCTGGGATCTCCAGATATACTAGAGAAGAGCTGCGATTTAATCGAGAGATGGTAAGTTCCCTGCCTGTTGTTGGTGATCTTGTCGCCACTACTCGTCCTTTCTTGTGATGTTCTGACCTAAGATGATCTGCAAATTTACCTTGGCGTATTTCCAAACCTAGCCGGTCCAGGTCGAGGCGTGAAGGTGATCCTCCAGATTGTGCTGCCTTTCGGGACTCAGACAGTACTCGATCTGCTTCGAGGCGACTTCTTCTCAAACACTGAAACCCATCACAGTGAGCTCCTCGAGGTAAGCACGACCTTTATTCTCTAGTCTATCACAATTGATCGGACAAATAATAAAATACATTTGATTATTATTCATAAGGCGTACGAAATATTACATGTGAAATTCCCTCAGACTTTTTCTAAATCATCAGCACATATATATTGCTAATTTTTCTTACTACAATCTTCTCATCTAAACTAATTGGTTATGAATAGTTAGACCGATTGAATTGGGTGGAATCACATGCTGGCCTTCATCCTGATATTGTTCAAAACTCATTAAAATATATATTAAATTAATTTTTTTACTTTAAATTCATAACAACCTACTTTTTAAATTTTAGCTAATCCACATATGATCCAAGTCACTAGAGATGAGTTAAATAGTAGATTTTTTACCATTTCAACGCCTCTAGCAGTCTTCACTTTGATTTGCATCGCGATGTGATCTCATTATAAACAGAGCTAACAAAAGATGAGGGTTAGTCTGTTAAAGAAGTAAATTTCCTCATCAAAGACGCACAAATCCACGGCGGGATTGTGTGTATCTTAAGCACATCCGACTTATCTTTTGAGGCTAGAGAGGAAGTAATTTCCAATATAAACACCTTGCAAAAGTTGCTAATTAAAGGGGTGATTGCGTGGCTCTTTTAAAAAAGCATCATGTGGAAACTAATTTCCAATGTGAACCACTTGATTCCAGCGTGAAAGTATTAATCCTTTTTGTTAATGGGGTGGGTAAAGCAAAAGGCAAGGATAAAGCAAAAAGTATTGCCCATCTTCGATTTGATTTGAGTGGCCACATGGTCCAATTACAATCCAATTGTTACGTCAGTCAACAATAGGGGTGACGCGGAGCAATGTCATAAGGCGAGAATAAAACAACAAGAATCGCCCATCTTCAAAAATTTCCACTACTTATTGCACCTCTCCCTCTCTCTCTCTCTCTCTCTCTCTCTCTATTTCACGGTCAGCCTCTCTTTTGCCGAGCAATTCGAAACTGCCGTCCTCACTCACTTTCTTTGATCTTTTCCCTCTTGAAAGTTCTCGCCCAGGCTTGTTTAGGGTCTCCTCTCTACAATCTCGCGCCTTTCTTTGCATCTTCGCTCGTGGGAGGTAATTGCTTTTTCATGTCTTATTAGCGTGTCGTTTCTATTGATTCGTCATATTGTTATTGGAATAATCAGCTGAATTAAGTGTGTTCTGGGCCCTTTCTATCTATGGGGATGTGGGGTGGTTGCTAAATAGCAAAGGAGGGTCTTTTATTCTCTCTTTGGAGTTGTTGTTACCTCTTGACGGGGTATGTCCCCAGCTCAAATTTGACTTAGATGGAAAAAAGAAAGCCTTTGTTTTCGACTTTAGATATGGCAAATCCTATGATTTTCTTACCATCTGATTGTTAGTTGCATCCTAATTCAGTATTGATCTTTTATTAAACTTGAACGAGTAGGTCTGCAAACGCTAGACTCTCATGCGAAAATTGCCACATTTCGCTTGAATTCTCTGTGTTTGTAGGTCCTAGATCAATTTATATAAAAACAAATCAAAAAAAAAAAAAAAGTCAGTTGGCTCCAAAGTCAACTAGTTTGTTTCTCAATTACAAAAACGGAGAAACAAGTATTACATAATAAGTTCATGATTCTTAATTTAGAACCTACTCATCCTAAAACCGATCATCCTAAGAGTAATTCTTCTTTTAGGAAGATTCATTTGACAATTTTACTTGCCTATAGAACATTCCATATGAGTAATATTATGTTTTCCTCGAATTGTTAGATTATTAATCCTAGAAAGTATATTCCCTTTCTATAGTAAGAAAAAAACGTAATTGATCTTTTGACACACATGAAAATAATAAAATAAATCAAGCCATACGCGCATATTAGGAGATTCACCTAGCTTTAAATCACTCATTTCGTACACCTCTTTTTGTTACAAACAATTAATTCATTCTTCAAAATGTGATTAATCAATTTAACCTGACTTATCAGGAATTTAGCTAATGATCCTATTCTACTTCCATTTAATTGGTTAACAAAAAAAATCTCTGCGGTAATATTCTCAAGGTGGGCCCTCCAACAAAAATGGGCACAAGCACTTAGCGCCATGGTTGCAAGCCTTGGTCGTCTCTGGATTTTCCTGAGCAGCTTCCTTTTACTTTCTTCTGATTGAATCAATACCTAATTTCTAATCGTTCAGACTAACGTGGAGAAAGAAAAGAGTGCATGAAAAGACAGCACTGAGGGAGCATCCGCTCCTCCGTTTGGTGCCATCTAACAGATTTTATCTCTATTTTACATAACATATCAATCAACTTTTTAGATTTGAAAATTTGAAATGAAAGGCTCGGTGATACCATTTCAAAATAAACACCATGGAATTTCAAAATAAATTCACGAGTATTTGTTTTCCCTACCTTACATTTCCAACTTATAAAAAATATGACAATTTTAAAGCATGGAATTGTACCGGCGGTATAATAGATGGAAGATAAATAATGACGAGTATTTGTTTATCCCTACCTTACATTTCCAACTTCATAAAAAATATGACAATTTTAAACAAAATTAAAATATAAGATCACATTCCGAATCACTAGCTTGGTCATTTCTTTATGTCTTTCTCACATTTCTAATTCCGTTTCAACTCAATTATAATCTTTTAAATGATTTATTAAATTCCTCTCTCTCTCTCTCTTTACTCACTTTATTATTCGCATTCGGCCTCTCTGTTGCAGTACAATTCGAGAGCATCATCTACTGATTTGTCCACACTCGCTCTTTATCCCTATTGAAAGTTCTCGCCCAAACTTGTTTACGGTCTCCTCTCTCTCCGATCTCGTGCCTATCTTCACATCTTAACTTGCTTGTGGTAATCACTTTTTGATCTCTTATTAGCATCTCATTTATTTTGATTGTCACTGTATTATTGGAATAATCGGCTGAACTGTGCTCTGGGCCCATTTTGTCTATTGGGGATGTGGGGGTGCTTGCTAAATAGCAGAGAAGGGTCTTCTATTCGCTCTTTTGGAGTCGCTGTTGCCTATTGACGAGGTATGTCCCCAGCTTAGATTTGACTTCAATGAAAAAAGGAAAGCCTTTTGTTTTCAACTCTAGATGTGGCTAATCCTATGATGGCCTTCCTATCTGATCTTTTGTTGAACTAGAGCGAGTAGGTCTGCAAGTACACTAGACTTTGTTGCACGCAAATTTGCCACATTTCGGTTGAGTTTATAGAGCATTCTATTATTTTTTTTTATGCATTGTGACGTTTCTCTATGTTTGAAGATCCTAGATCAATTTATGGAAAAATAAAAGTAGGCTGGTTCCTAGGTCAACTACTTTGGTTATCGGTTATAAAAGAGGAGAACCAATCATTACATAATAAGTTCCTAATTCTTTGTTTATAACCCATTTATCCTAAAACCAATCATCCTAAGAGTAAGTCTTCTCTTAAGAAGACTTCATTCAATAATTTTACTCCCTCTAGAACATTCCAAATGAGTAATATAAAGGAAAAAAAAAATCATTTTCTCACTTCAAAGCTTCAAAAATTGACCGAGTCTTTACTTGAAGAAAAGAAAAGTAAATGAGGAATTAAAGAGTACGGTGAGAGTTTGAGCATTTTAACTATATCGCTACATTTACCTGTTCACAACTCATGACAATTTTAATCATCGCAATATAAAACATGCCAAAGTCCATAGTATGATACTTCCTAGGATCTTTTACAAGATATCCAATAGTAAGAAAAAAATATAACTTGATCTTACGACACACTCATGAAAACAATCGAATAAATTGGGCCATACACACATATTAGGAGAGTCACCTAGCTTTATATCACTCATTTCTTACACCTCTTTCTTTTCAAACAATAAATTCGTTCTTCAAAATGTGATTAATCAATTTTACCTGAGTTATCACAAATTTAGCCAATTATCGTATTCTACTTCCATTTCAGGTCGTTCCTTTGCGGTGCTTCTTGTGTCTTTATGCTTGTATTCATAATCTCAATAAGAAGCAAAAATAGTGCATAAAAAGAGAGCACTAATGGAGCATCCACTCCTCCGTTTTGTGCCATCTAACAAATTATAGCTCTATTTTATAGACAAGATATCAATCAACTTTATAGATTTGACAATTTGAAATGAAAGGATTGGTGATAGCATACCCATTCAACATAAATTCATTGGAATTGTAGCATGTGGTGCTAGCGTGAAATAGATAAAAGATAAAAACCACGTTCAATAATCTCAATAAGAAGAAAAAAGAGTGCATAAAAAGAGAGCACTAAGGGAGCATTCGCTCCTCTATTTGGTGCCATCTAATAGCTGATATTAATCAACTTTTTAGATTTGAAAATTTGAATTGAAAGGCTCAGTGATAACATACTAATTCAAAATAAATTCATTTTACATGGAATTGTAGCATGTGGTTCTAGCGTGAAATGGACAAAAGATAAATAACCACTACCATTTGTTTATCTTTACCTCACATTTCCAACTGACATTGTTAAACAAAATTAAAATATAAAATCACATTCACAATTACTAGCTTGGTCCTTTCTTGAAGTCTTTCACACATTTCTAATTCCGTTTCAACTCAATTATTATCTTTTAAATGATTTATCAAATTCTGAGTTTCAATAACCAAATAAAGATCAAACGTATACTTATATTCTTAATTGAATGCAATATACTTGTACACAGATTCTAGTTTTTTATAGCCCAATTGAAAAATTGATGTACACGGTACTCGTGGGTGGATCAAGCCAACAAGTTTGACTTGAATAGTGTGAGGTCCAAAAGAAGATAACGCAAGGGCTAAAAGCATTTGTAATTGCTCCTCGTCAATCAATTACCAATTAATTAAAGATTTCATGTTCGTTTTTCCTTATGTGTTAACAGACTTATGTTCATTATTGTTCATAGAGATTAGTTCATCGATCCTTTTTATGTGCAAAAATGCATCTTTTTGTTCCGACTTTCGCCCTAAAATTTCCTTACATCTTTCATTCCCCTTTTTACTTTCAATTCATGTTCATGAAAGTTTCTATGTGTTGTGAATTCATAATTCAAAAGCCTTTTGGACATTACCTCTAAATATCACTGCTTCCTTCTAAAAGTAAGCCTGGACACTTCATTCCCTTCTTTTCTATGCTTTTTCCTAAATTATCTTTTATTTTTTGAATATTTCGCATACTTCTTTTATCGTTGTTTTACTGACTTCTCAAGAGTTGAATGCTATGCCAACAAAATTGTAATAAAAAAATGACCCAGAAAAGAACTCAAGGACAGTGTACAAGTATTTCATATATCATTAGTAACTTAATACTAACGCGTTATGCTCATTTGGTGTCATTTAACAAATTATAACTCTATTTTGCAGACAATTTATCAATCAAAAATTTAAATTTGAAAGTTTGAAGTGAATAGCTTGGTAACATCATATCATAGATTCGTCTTATATAAAATTATTGGCATTTGGGGCCAACATGAAATAAATAAGAGAGAAATGACAACAACCATTTGTTCATCTCTACCTTGCATTTCCAACATCATTAAGAATATGACAATTTAAAATAAAATTAAAATATGAGATCACAAAATTTGAATGAAAACATCAAAGAAGTGAAGCAAACAACCCGAAACAAATAGAGAAGCAACATTCACACAAAAAGAGAAGAGGGAGGGAGGGAAGGAGAACAAAGATGGTATGAGATTAATTGAAGTTAAGTAAGAGGGAGAGTACCTAGTTCCGAGTCGTTTGAAGAGAGAAGAACGTATCAGCTCGTCGGAGAAGCTCGAGTTTGCTTGGAGAAATAAGTTAAAAGTCCTCGAAAAATGTTTGGATGCATGTTGGGTGGAAATGATGTTAATGGAACTTAATTTCATTGATAGACTTAATTATCGTTCATTCTATTCATCCTTAAAAAGGAAGTAAGGCTAATTGGAAGAAAAGTGCAAAATTCTCATTTCCTCTCATTTCTATGCACTTTTAGAAAGAAATAAAATGTGGGCCCAAAAGGAAGTATTTCCCTTTCATTTAGAATCATTTTCATCGACTTCCTTCATAATCAAAACAACTGATCAATTGAAAAAATTTCCTCGATTAATGTTTTAGATGTAGTTAATTTTACATATGAGCAATGCCTAAAACTCGAAACCCACCAAATTAAAAACGTGATAGATGGAAATTCCCTCCAATTAGGAAAGTGTACACATATGGAGGATCTGGTTTATTGGGCAACAATTACATGACACTTCATTAGTTTGGCCAATGGACATGGGAATACATAGAAGGGGTTGTGAAAATGAGGTGGTGGAGATAGTTAGGGTTGTTTATGTATTAGGATAAAAATAATAATAGCAAGGTCGAAGATTATGACAAGGATTAGGCATAGTGTGAGCTTATATCCAGAGGAAGATGCTTCCATGGAGTTACGTAAGTAATTTCAATATCTTACCTTGAAATGAAAGAATTCACCTTCAAATATCATACACATGCGTGAGGTTATGTAATTGTTCAAATATGTTTTAAGGTAGTCGATTAATTACAATGTAATTTGTTTAATTTCAAATTTATGTTTCTAAACAAGTAATGATGTGGGCTTTTTGGGGGCCTCTTCAGGGCCACCTAATCTTCTACAGTGAAATGATGTTAGCTTACTTAACTGAAGGTCGTGTCTTTATTACCTAGGGAGTTAACGAACACGTTATTCGGAGCCAACAAGCATTTGCAAAAAAACATTCTAAAGGCAGCTTTCGTTGTTCAACAATCCTTTTAAGCAGCAAAATAAGGATCTTTCTTTTCAACTTTCCCCCTCAGATCACCATGGAGAGAGGGCAGAGTCAGGGAAAGAAAAAGAGGGCAGAGGAAGAGAGCACTGAAGGAGCATCCACTTCTTCATTCATCTCTCCAGAAGCCACAGGTGTAGGTAGCGGTCAATATGACGTGTTCTTGAGCTTTAGAGGCTCGGATACCCGCAATACTTTCACTGATCACCTCTATCATAGTCTAATCAAAGTAGGGACTATAGCACTTTGCGTGTTCAGGGACGAGAACAAAGATCCCAATTGGTGAGGAATTTGGTTCGTAGATTCTGATGCCATCGCACGGTCTAAGATTTCGATCCCCATCATCTCCGAAAATTATGCTTCGAGCGAGATGGTGCCTCCGTGAGCTTGTTCATATCATGGACCGTAAGAAGAGCTGCACAATGAGGTGTCTTCAAATTTTTCATAAATAGTTCATGAAGGATTAATTTTTGCCAACCTAAAATAATGATATTTCACTAAAATTTTCAAAAAAAAAATCTTTATTTTATGCAATGTTTTTTATTAATTAAAATTTCATATATATATATATATATATAATGTATCCATAAATTTGATTGACAACATAGAGAATAATTAGATTTCTTGGAAATTTCTCTTTTCGATGAAACAGATTCTTGTGCAAGTAATATCAAACAATGAAAGAGAATAGCGCCTTCAACATACATGGAAAATCTACAATAAACAAAAACTAAATATATGAAATTTTTAATTATGGTAAATAGGTCTTACACAGATATAGAAATACTAGAAAAAGGAAAGTAAACAAATATGGGACCATCAATTTTAATTACAATTAAATGATAGAGGGTAATTTTGTCTTTTTGCTAAAAACTGGATGGATTTATTCATATAGGTGATGGAAATAACAACCCAAATAAAATCGAGGAAAATTTCAAATAAAAAGATCGAAGTGGAGTTTTTTGCCGAATGGGGCGCAGTGTTATCTACAATAATGATTCGAATTTGGCTAGATTGTCTCAAATAAGGACCTTAGCTCGATGGTCGGCTAAGTGTTCTCTGACTAATGATAAATGACATTTCTGATGATCGGAATAGGACATTTTTGTCCAAAATTCTGGTCCCTAAAAACTTCAAAAAGAAAAAGAAAAATTAGCGCAAACATTCTAAAGAATGAACGTCATTCTTTTTCCTCCCCAGTTCCTAGAATTTGAGCACAAGCTCTCGGCCTGAAATCCCACGCCGCCTAGCAATTTTGACGGATAAATTGTCGCCTTCATCACCGCGTTGTCACAGTGACTTTTCCTTACAAGCCTCGTGCCTTCTCGTCCTCATCGGTTCACTTCCTCAGAGCCCCCAAGCCTTCACCATCCTCCTCTCGTTCTGAGCAATTGGTTAAGTGTAAGTCGATTCCTTCGCTTGGAACTTACTTGATGTTGTTTCTCAAGAATTTGTGGTGTGGTCTTTTTGCCGGGAAGAGCTGAGCGCAACTTATCATGCCTATGTTTCACTCCTCCATCAAATGCATGTGATGTGTTCGATGAAATACCTCCAAGACACAACTGAAAAATGATCCATGAAATTTTCAGATCCGAAAATATTTCGACATAGATTGCTTGTTTTCAATTGATTTGTTAAAATTTAGATTAGGTTCAGTCATATTTCATTGCATCTTCATCTTGGGATTATGTTGGTATGTCATGGTTGTAGGTTAAATATTAAAAAAATGTCAATGGCTGGAGTTGAAGGCTGATGGGCATGTTTTGGTAATTGGCCATGATTGGAGGTTGGCGATGGCAATGAGAAATGACACTTACAAAATTGATCGATTGATTAAGCGGTGATCCTTTATGATAAATAAATCTGTTGTTTATCTAATTGTGTGTGCAAATATTGAGGTTACTCAACATTGACAGGATTTTTTCTCCATTCAATACATGTTTTGACATTGCATTAAATGAATGAGTGTGGCAGCTTATGCTTAATGTTTTTGACATTGCATTAAATGAATGAGTGTGGCAGCTTATGCTTTATCTACTTTATGTGCATCTCTAGTTAAAGTAATAGAGAAGTTGCAGAAATCTATTTCTTCATATTTCTTTGATCTCGACCTCTTAGAAATGCTTAACAGATATGCGAATCTGATACAATGCTTACCAGAATAGGCACTTTATGTGCAGCCTTGCCCTCAAAGATAATGTGAGGATGTTGAGTGCTTACTACTTTGTAACATCTTGAGGATATTGAGTGGTTACTACTTTGTAACATCCATTTGATACGTCCTGATTCAATTGTCAATAAAAGATTGCTTTAAGCTCATGAGAATATGAGAATGAGTTAGTGAGTATTAGGAAACACAATGTTGCCAATGACTACACCACGTGACTCTCTGCAGGCTACACCAGCCACCAAGTTGATCAACAGAAGACCTTGTCCATCTCTTTGCTACTATCTAGCCAGGGAGTGATGAGAATTCTCGCTGAGTCATCTATGGGTTATTTGAAGAACAAGACTAATTAAAGCTGACCTTTAACTAAGCAAAAAGAGAGAGCTATTGGGTGTTTTGATAATTTCATGGTGGATATGTACTACCTTTTGGGATGTGGAAAGGTTGTGTTTGGTTGTTGTGGGCTGTCTTTTGAGCTTTGTATTTGCATGAGCAGGATGGGTTGTGATAAGTAGATGTGGTCATGAGAGGTTTATTTGTTTTGAGGAAAATTCCAAAATGGGACTCGAAGTCATCTTTTTCTGTGGTCAAAGTGGCATTGTTTCAAATAAGGACTTGAAGTGTCATCATTTCTCAAATAAGGGCCTAAAGTGAATGTTGTTTCAAATGATGACTTAAAGTGGTAATGTTTTCTTTAAATAAGGACCTGACTTTTCGGCGATCAGGTATTTTCGTAATTGGCCATTTTCCACTTATTTTTTTCTTTCCTCTTTTTTTCCTTCTTCTTCCTCTTCACCAGTGGCTGGCCAATAGCTGATGCCCCTGAGAGGATTGGGCGAGGTCACACTCCTTTGCTAAGGGCCACCCTGCCCAAGCTCGATGGCCCTTTCCATTGGCTAAGCGGTGACCTCGTAGATGGCCCCAGGTGGTCGCCACATGGCGACACCCTCCCTCACTTGTGGCTAACGTGGGTGGCCCTCATTTGCGAGTGCCTCGCCCAACCCTTTGTGGGCATTGTTGATAGCCAGCAGCCAGTTGATGAAGAGGAAGAAAAAGAACCAAAAAGGGGAAATGCCAAATGATGAAAATACCCTCGGCCGGTTAAAAAATTTAGCTGATCGGCAACCGGCGGAGTCGTGTAATCATATTTTTAAACAACCAAAGCCACCAGACTCTTATTTGAAACAACCAAAGCATTCCAGTCTTTTTGAAGCAAAGTCGAAACTTTAAGTCGCTTTATTTGAGAAAATAAAGAGACGCTTTGGGTCCTTTTTTGAAATTTTCCTTTTGTTTTGTAAATGCACTTGGTGTCTTCTCTTTCTTGTAGTGTTGTGCCATGTGTACATAGTAAAATCGTAAACTCCTCCATTGTCTACGATTGTAATCCAAATATAGTTCAATGAATCCAAGTTATTGTCAGTGCCTTTTGAGTTGATGGTGATAATTCATGATAGTGTGATAGTTGCAAATATTAAAGCTTCTTTTAGGCATTCCATATTAGTAGAAAAGCATGTCAAAATAAGGCCTCTATGCATCAAAACAACAAGAAACTAATCCACATTGTTTGATGGAAATCAGAAACATCCCAACATAAGAAATCTTGGTAATGAAGCAAACTTTTGTACATATTTTTTCTTTAAGATGCTCCTAAATAGACTTATACGAGACCCATCCATATCAAGTAACAATAAATAAAAAAAATTGTGTTGTCGGTCTTGTTGGTCTTGCATTTCTCCAAAATAAAATTTCTTGGCTTCCACCACTTTCATGTTGAGACTCTTACATCCTCCTCTTTACCTCCAGTTAGAATCAAAAAAGTAAATCAATGAGTCAAGACAAAGTAAAGTCCAATTAAAGAACACTAGGACAAAGCCTAGCTCATGTGAACACTAGGCAAATGCAAAGGCCGTTTGGTAAACTATGATTTGAGAAACAACTTTGAGAGAAATGTCGTTTGATAGAAAACACATTTGAAAAGTGGTTGATTAACATTAGTTTTTAATTTTATTTGTTTAAAATTTAAAAATAATGTATGCAACTTTTTAAATATAAATTTCGACAATAATACTAAAAAAATCGAACACATATATAATATTTTTTAAAAGAAGACTAAACCCTTTATTGGAATTTTTAAATTTGTATTTGCTTAAAATTGAAAAAAAAAATGATGTATGCAACTTTTTAAATATAAATAATTACAATAATGCTAAAAAAAAATCAAATACACACACACACACACACACACACACACACACACACACACACACACACACACATATATATTTTAAAAAAAAAACGAAAACATTCATTGAAATTTTTTAATTTTTTAATTTTTAAATCGAAAAAATAATGTATGCAACTTTTTAAATATAATTTTGAAAATAATGCTAAAAAGTCAAATACATACATACATACATACATACATACATACATACATATATATACTTTAAAAAAAAAGACCAAACTCTTCGTCAGAATTTTTTTAATTTTCATTTGTTTAAAATTGAAAAAAAGATAATGTATGCAAGTTTTTAAATATAAATTTTGAATAATACTAAAAAATCAAATATATATGCTAAAAAAATCAAATATATAAATATTTTTTAAAAAAGACCAAATATATTTAATTTTTTAGCCTTTTTATATATTCGATTATTTTAAGCATTATTTTGATATTTTAAAAATAATTAACGAAAACAATCAGAAATTTGAAAAATGAGTGAGGATAGTTTTGGAAAGAAAAAAATAAGTTTCGGTATTTGAGCAAATGCTGAAAATTTCAAAGCTAGTTTATCTTAGTATTGGGGCTTTTCGGCTTTTCCCAATGCGACTTTTACTTGAAAAAAGTACTTTAAAATGGTTGCGCGGTCAGCATTTTCTCAATGAACTTTAGAGGCTGAAAGTTCATTGGGAATCATGAACAAACGCACCCTCCGTACGGATCTTGCATATTTGAGGTAGGTGTATTCCATTAGTGAGACGCTCTTTAAGGATTTGCTCATCGACCATGGTGATGGTAAAAAATTATTTTCTTCACTTGCTTTAATAATTTAAATTTCAAGAGACTAATTCACCCATTAAAGTGCTAACATTGTTTTGCGGAGTTAGCTTGCGAGTTAGCTTGTCTCTTTTGACAGACAATCAAAGAGTGCGGAAGTTAAATCAGACACACGACCAGTGCTCTAATAGCATGAAAGAAAGCAAGAAACCAAAGACAAGGAGAAGAGAGTGAGAGAAATTGTGGGGGAAATTTTTCTGTATTTTTGTATTACATACAGTCTCAATGTAAATACTCCCGTATTATAGTATAAAGTGTATACAAGAAAAATGGCAATAATGTGTTCTACAAATTAGAGTTGATATTAAATTGATCTCAATTAGTTCAATGTATCAATCTCAATCTAAATGATATTGGAAGATTCAAGCATATCTTCCGACATGTCCTCTTAAAATCATCGAAAGTCATCTCTTCCTTTGAGCATTTCGATGGATTAATTAGTCTCTCTAGATTTCCTTTGATTCTATTTCCAATATGTTTGACTAATTACGCGGTCCTAATCCGAACTTGTCTATGAGATCATATGGCTTGCTAAGGAAAAAAAAAAAAACCTACACACCAAAAGATAGGGAAAGCTCTCTTGGAAATTCAGTAAATAAGGTAATATTCAAATAGACAGTCAATCATTTAGACTGGGCTAGTAAATTAAAATATAAAAGGAAACTCTATAATGATTGGGCTAGTAAATTAATATAAAGGAAACTCTATAAGTTAATACATCCACAGCCATAAATACTAGAATGTCTGAAACTTTGCTTCCAATGGAAGAGCATCTTATTTGCATTGCTTAATTTGATCCTAATTTATCCTTTTCTAAAGTAGTCAATTTTCTAAAAGGATTTGTTACCTAAATTGCTTTTCATTCCCTTCATACGGAGCATGTATCGCCCTTTATAAAAGTGCTACATGGTCTGCATTTTATTAAGGCGTCGATTAAGATTTCAGTAAGCAAGAAGAGAGAGAGAAAAACAAAGAAAAAAACATGAATAGTGCACTGTGCACAGCCTCCTCTCTCATCCTCTTCCATGTCGAATCTGCGGCAACGACATCGTCTCCGACACTTGCCAGAAGTCTGCGGCCTCGAGCCCGAACGTGAACTACGACTACTGCGTGAAGGCTCTTGGGTCCGGATCCGAAGAGCCGCACGGCGGACGTCAGGGCTTGGGTCTCATCGCGCTCAACCTGTTAGAAAGCAGCGTGACGAGCACGGGCTCGGACATTCAGCACCTGCTGAAGCAGAAGCAGGATCCGTATGTCCAGCAGTGCCTGTCAGATTGCTCGGATCTGTACTCGGACGCGCTCGAGACCACGAAAGAGGCGGTCGGGGCGTACCAGCAGAAGCGTTTCTCAGACGTTCAGTTCTCGGTGTCCGCGGTGTCTACGGATGCGACCACGTGCGAGAACCAGTTCAAGAGAAGAAAGGCGTGACCTCGCCGTTGACGAAGCAGAACGGAGACGCAACGCAGCTGTCTTACATAGAACTTGCCATTCTTGCGATTGTTAAAGGGTCGTGAAGGGTTTGGGATGATGACCGAGTGCCCCAGAATAATGCTTGTTTTTCTTTTTTTTTTTTTTTCGGCCTTTTGTTCAGGTTCTAACTCTTGAATTTTGTTTTGGCTTGTTTCGCATGGTCAATTGTTTTCGTGGATTTTACTTTTAGCTTTTGAATTTTCATAAATGAATTTTACTGGTTCTTAAATTGATTTTTAGTTCGCGTGCGAAACCAATAAGAACCTTCCATCCAATAAAGATCGGTATACGTAGATTGACATACGATTGTCATTTCTCATTGGCACCATCAAGATCAACCTCCAATCATGGTCAATCACCGGAACATGGCCATCGGCCTTCGACTCCACCCATTAACATTTTTTGAATATTAGCCTACAACCAAGCGTACTGACATAATCCGAGATGAAGATGCAATGAAATATGACTGAAATCGGATCTAAATTCTCAACAAATCAATTGAAAACGAGCAATGCATGTCGAAATGTTTTTGGATCTAAAAATTTCATGGATCATTTTTCAGTTGGGCCTTTGAGGTATTCCCTACGTTGAATGCATCACATACATTTGATTGAGGAGTGAAACAAAGGCATAATAAGTCGCGCTTAGCTCTTCTGGGCAAAAAGACCGCACCACAAATTCTTGAGAAACAAACATCAAGTAATTTCCAAGCAAAGGAATTGACTTACACTTAATCGATTGCTCGGAACGAGAGGGGATGAAGAAGGCATGGGGCTCTTGAGGCACAGGGATTTTGAGAAAAGTCGCTCTGATGGCGCTGCGATGGAGGTGGAAATTTGTCCATCGAAATTGCTGAGCAGCATGGCATTTCAAGCTAGAGAGCTCGCGCTCAAATTCTAGGAAAATGAAGTAGCAGGGAAGAAAAAGAATGACATTCGTTCTTAGGAATAAAGCTTTGTTTTTTTTTTTTTTTTTTGCTTTTTAAGTTTTTAGAAATTGTAATTTTTTGAACAAAAATGTCCCTATTCCTGTCATAAAAAATGTCACTTGCTCGCGGTTGGAGAACACTTGGCTGGCTGATGAGCTGAGGTCCTCATTCGAGACAAATCTTGCCACTTTGGGTACTTATTTAAGACAACATCCACTTGAGGTTCTTATTTGAGAAAATAGCTCAACTTTGGGTTCTTATTTGGAATTTTCCTAAAATTGATAAGAAT
Source organism: Eucalyptus pumila (assembly GCA_016097595.1). NCBI lineage: Eukaryota > Viridiplantae > Streptophyta > Magnoliopsida > Myrtales > Myrtaceae > Eucalyptus > Eucalyptus pumila. The sequence continues at coordinate 14,840,148 of CM027849.1, read as the reverse complement.
GGGTTTGATGGCAATAAACGGGGAAAATCTCAAATAAGGACCTAAAAGTGCCCTCATTTTCTAAAAAAAAAGAAAGAAGACCTAAAGTGATTATTGTCTCAAATAAAGACCCAAAATGGTTATTTAGTCTCAAAGAAGGACCTCACTTGTCGGGCCAGTGAATCGATGTATCTCAGATGCATATTCCGGTGGCCTGTTAGGGTATTTTCGTCCAATTTTTCTTTATTATTATTTTTTTTCATTTTTGGTTGTCTTGTTCATCGTCTTCTTTGTCCCCTATTCATCTTCTTCTTGCCTAGATCAAGAACACCGGACTTTGGGAAAGGCTGACTAGTGCCAGCTACTGGTAAGGGCTGGCGAGGGCTCGACGCCCATCATCGGGCTTGATGACCATCGCCGGTAGCGAGCGAGGGCCATCAAGCCCTTGTTGGCCGTGGGGGAGGGGGGCCGTCCAAATCGAGGCCCTACAAGGAGGTCCTCGAGGGCAAACGGGTAGCCGGAGAAGTTGTTGATCTTGGAGCGGTGGTGGGAGGAAGGGATGAAGAAGGCAACATGGGCATCTCGATTGTAGTCGACAAAGACGAGGTTGTCGGTAGAGTAGCGGGCGGAGGCGGGGAGATCGCCCTCGCTGGCCTTGGGTAAGGGCTTGCCCACCTCATTGGCCACTGATAAGAGCCGGCGAGGGCCTACAAACCCTCACCCGCGGTCGACGAGGGCTTGGTGGCGCTCACCCACTTCTGGCAATGGGCGTCGAGCCCTCACCGGCCCTTACCAACGGCCGGTGCTCGCCAGCCCTTCCCAAGTCCGATGTTCTTGAGAAGAAGACGAAGAGGGGATGAAGAAGATGATGAACATGACACCCCCCCCCAAATAATAGGATAATCGAAAATAAAAAGAAGATTTATTTTTGGACAAAATACCCCGACAGGCTATCGAATATGCATCGAGATGCATTTGTTCACCGGCCGGCGAGTGAGGTCTTCTTTGAGACTAAATGACCATTTTGGGTCCTTATTTGAGACAGACTCCACTTTAGGTCCTCTTTTGATAAAAGGAAGTCACTTTAGGTCTCTATTTGGGATTTTCTCCGATAAACACAAAAAAAAAAGTGAAAACATATAAACAACTTAATATGTTTAAAAAAAAAAATTGACCAAAAAAGTTGTGTTAAAAAGTTCTCTCTTTAAATTTGTTCTATACTCTACTCGACAATTGATCCACAAATTTGCTAGATGGCGTATAATAGTACTAGGTTTCTTGGAAATTTATCTTTGGACAAACAAACTTTTATGGAAGTATTATCTAGCAATAAAAAAAATAGTACCTTTAATGTAAATGGAAATCTACAATAAATAAAAACTAAACATGTAAAATTCTTAATTATGGGAGGTAGGTACTACATAAATATAGAAAAGCTAAAACATAAGGAAAGTAAACAAAATTTGGGGCCATTGCTTTAAATTGCAATTGAAAGATTGAAGATAATTTTATCTTTTTGGTGAAAAAATGGGTGAATTTAGTCATATAGGAAGTAGAAATAGAATCGCGCTAGATATACTATTAGAAAGAGGGTATGAGAATTTGTCATTGTGCGATGTGGCATGACATTCGTTTACATAAAACATGATAAAGCATCTATGCTTTTATTCACGACTAACTTCAATTAAAGGTATGCTTTCATTTCTTAATTTTTTAACCGATTTCAAATATATAAATTTTTAGTTAATTGGTTTTTTAATTATAAGATAAATATCATCGAAATAAAATTCTTTTTCTTAACTATGAAGGTTAAATTCTAAAGAAAATCAAGAAGGTCATTAATTGCTAGATTTACATAAAGAAGGAAGAGTGTCAAAGATTTCAGATTTACCACTAAGAAATCATTCAGCATTACCTTCCATGACAACAAGGAGATTGAATGAGACGACATGCATATGTCATCACATATTTAATATTCACTAAGTCTTGTCAAACCTTCACTTTAGAGTCACAATAAATTGTCCCTAATCGCCCTTTATAAAAGCCCTACATGGTCTTCATTTTATTAAGGCGTCGGATAAGATTTCAGTGAGCAAGAAGAGAGGGAAAAGAAACAAAGAAAAAGAAAAGATGAATAGTGCACTGTGCACCTTGTTCCTCTTCCTAGCCTCCTCTCTCATCCTCTTCCATGCCGAATCTGCGGCAAACGACATCATCTCGGACACTTGCCAGAAGTCCGCGGCCTCGAGCCCGAACGTGAATTACGACTACTGCGTGAAGGCTCTTGGGTCGGATCCGAAGAGCCGCACGGCGGACGTCCAGGGCTTGGGTCTCATCGCGCTTAACCTGTTAGAAAGCAGCGTGACGAGCACGGGCTCGGACATTCAGCACCTGCTGAAGAAGAAGTGGGATCGTTATGTCCAGCAGTGCCTGTCAGATTGCTCCGACCTTTACTCGGACGCGCTCGAGACCACGAAAGAGGCGGTCGGGGCGTACCAGAAGAAGCGTTTCTCAGACGTTCAGAACTCGGTGTCCGCGGTGTGTACGGATGCGACCACGTGCGAGAGCCAGTTCAAGGAGAAGAAGGGCGTGACCTCGCCGTTGACGAAGCAGAACGGAGACGCAACGCAGCTGTCTTACATAGAACTTGCCATTCTTGCGATTGTTAAGGGGTCGTGAAGGGTTTGGGATGATGACCGAGTGCCCCAGAATAATGCTTGTTCTTCTTTTTTTTTTTTTTTTTTTTCGGCCATTTGTTCAGGGTTCTAACTCTTGAATTGTTTTGACTGACCAAAAAAAAAAAAAAAAAAACTCTTGAATTGTTTTGGCTTGTTGCACATTGTCAATTGTTCTCGTGGATTTTACTTTTTAGCTTTTGAATTTTCATAAATGAATTTTAATGGTTCTTCAATTGATTTTTAGTTCGCGTGCGAAACCAATAAAAACCTTCCATCCAATAAAGATTGGTATACATAGATTGACATACGATTGTCATTTCTCATTGGCACCATCAACCTCCAATCATGGCCAATTACTGGAACATGGCCATCGGCCTTCAACTCCAGCCATTAACATTTTTTGAATATTAACCTACAACCATGACGTATTGACATAATCCCGAGATGAAGATGCAATGAAATATGACTGAAATCGGATCTAAATTCTCAACAAATCAATTGAAAACGAGCAATCTATGTCGAAATGTTTTTGGATCTAAAAATTTCATGGATCATTTTTCAGTTGGGCCTTTGAGGTATTTCGTTGAACGCATCACATACATTGGATTGACTCAATTGAGGAGTGAAACAAAGGCATAATAAGTCGCGCTTAGCTCTTCTCGGCAAAAAGACCGCACCACAAATTCTTGAGAAACAAACATCAAGTAATTTCCAAGCAAAGGAATTGACTTACACTTAATTGATTGCTCAAAACGAGAGGAGGATGAAGAAGGTGTGGGGCTCTTGAGGAAGTGAACAGGATGAGGACGAGAAGGCACGGGGATTTTGAGGAAAAGTCACTCTGATAGCGCGGCAATGGAGGTGGAAATTTGTCCATCGAAATTGCTGAGCGGCATGGCATTTCAGGCTAGAGAGCTCGTGCTCAAATTCTAGGAAAACGAAGTAGCTGGGAAGAAAAAGAATGACATTCGTTCTTAGGAATAAAGCTTTGCTTTTTTCTTTTTTTACTTTTTTAAGTTTTTAGGAATCGTATTTTTGAACAAAAATGTCCCTATTCCTGTCGTTGGAAATGTCACTTGCTCGCTGGCTGGAGAGCACTTGGCTTGCTGATGAGCTGAGGTCCTCATTTGAGACAAATCTAGCCATTTTGGGTCCTTATTTAATACAACATCCACTTCAGGTCATTATTTGAGAAAATAGCTTCACTTTGGGTTCTTATTTGGAATTTTCCCTAAAATTAATAAGAATGGGTTTGATGGCGATAAACAGGAAAAATCTCAAATAGAGACCTAAAGTGTTTTCATTTTCTCAAAATATGACTTAAAGTGAAGTCTGTCTCAAATAAGGACCAAAAGTGGTCATTTAGTCTAAAAAAAGGACCTCACTTGTCGGCTAGTGAATAGATGCATCTCCGATGCATATTCTGATGGCCTGATTAAGATATTTTTATCCTTTTTTTTTCTCATTTTTGGTTGTCCTGTTCATCGTCTTCTTTGTCCCCTGTTCATCTTTTTCTTGCCTAGATCAAGAATACCGAACTTGGGGAAAGGCCGGCAAGTGCCAACTGTTAGTAAGGGCTGGCGAGGGCTCAACGCCCATCACCGGCAGTGAGCAAGGGCTTGACGCCCATCGCAGGCATCGAGCGAGGGCCATTGAGCCCTCGTTGGCCGTGGGGGAGAGGGGCCATCCAAATCGAGGCCTTACAAGGAGGTCCTTGAGGGCAAAAGGGGTAGCCGGAGAAGTCATCGATTTGGGAGCGATGGTGGGAGGAAGGGATGAAGAAGGCAACATGGGCATCTCGATCGTAGTCCTAGCAAAAGACGAGGTTGTTGGTGGAGCAGCGGGCAGAGGTATTGGGGTTTCATGAATCATGTATAGGTAAAATTAAAAAAATGCAGTGGAAACAATGATGATATATTTTATACATAATTTTCCAAAGGCGTTGTTCTTGCATTTTAATAAAAAATCTCAATATAAAAGAAAGTTAAACGAATTATCTCTCGAAACGTGCCTTAAACAAATTGGTTTGGATGTTCTTCAGTTTAAGTCCCACAACTGTTGGACCTCTAGTTCAGACACATCAACAATGGACGTCAAATGGAAGAGAGAACTTTCGGATAATCACCACTATGGTCGTGCTAGCAATCTCGTGGAGACAATCTGGCGTATCCTTGATGTTTTTAGTCATGGCCCGAACAAGAGAGAATCCCTCCTTTCTCGCGTCTTGAAGACACAAAAGACACGCATGTTTCTCTCTATTTTCAGCAACCATTTTTTAATCCCTTCATTAAGCAGCAATTTAAAAAGAAAAACTGAACGATCAGCAACGGTCGCTGATCGTGTGGGACGATTAGCAACTGTTGCTGATTGTCCATGCACGATCGTGCATGCGGTCAGCAACCGCTGATTCATGCACGATTTCGTGCATGAACGGTCAGCGGTTGGCTGACCATTCATGCTTCGTGCATGTGCACGAAGCTTCAATTAATTTTTTAATAGTTATTATTAATAAAAGGAAACGCACATATCATTGATTAATTAATTATTTAAATTAATAAATAAATAATTAATCAATCCTCTTAAAAATAAAACATGTGCATCATATGCAAATAGGCTTGTGACTATAACATAAATTAAATAAAAACTCATTTAATTTAATTTCAATTCGACACAATTCGATTGCAATAACTGCAAACACATTTGCAATATTATTTCTCTCTTGTTCTACGTTATCCTAATTGTTTATGGTGTGTGACATCCTTAGGTTCATCACTAAGCTGGTAGTAAGACTTGTACAAACACATTAATACTCCCAAAAGAATTAATTGTCTCGATTAATCTTTAGGTCCTACAAGCTATGATTGATATCTAGCAATATGTCATGGCTACCTAGATAGTGTGAATTTTTTAAGAACATAATGAACCTGTCAGCTTTGGCAACAATGTAATTCATTCCCTTTGTCTTACTATTTCTCGATCAAATAAAGACCATTGAATGTTTGTCAAGTCATCAATTCGATCATATGTGCAAATCTAATTGACATGCATTTTATTTGAGACATAAACAATTCATTCTCGATTACAATCCCGGCCAAGGATTTTAATGCAGTGTCATAATTAGATTGCATAAGACATCATTATTATACTTTGCATGTAACAAGGAGATAGATTCCATATTGCGCACATGTGCAACTTCGTATATGAGCAAACCATGACCATCAGGTATAAAGACGGATCAACAATCCGGCATTACATGCACTTGTGAACCATAGTTATTCAACACACAATTTAACACTATGCCTCAGGTCTAAAGATTATTTACACAAGACCAAAACATGAACAATAAGACATTGACCACGTTAAAAGCTTTCATGTCGCTAATTGTTCCATATGTGTCACGTTTAGTGAACTTGTCTAATACAAACACTTGTGTTCTAACTCATGCATCATAATACCCAATGACATGTGACTCATCATTCCCTTAAGTATCCAATACTTAATGGTGAAGTTAAGAACACATCGGTCTCAACAGGATTATAAATATCCACTCAATAATCCATTGACCAAGAACAGTTTAAAGATTCAACCTAACTATGAACTCATCACATATATTCTTGACGTATTCACCCACTGCTGGCGATGGGCGTCTAGCCCTCATCGACCCTTACCAACGGCTGGCACTTGCTAGCCCTTCCCAAGTCCGATGTTCCTGAAAAGAAGACGAACAAGGGATGAAGAAGATGATGAACGATGCATGCCCCCCCCCCCAAAGGATAGGACAACCGAAAATAAAATAAAAAAAGAAGAATTTTTTGGACAAAAATACCCCTGATTAGGCTATCAGAATATGCATCGGAGATGCATCTGTTCACCAATTGGTGAGTGAGGTCCTTCTTTGAGACTAAATGACCACTTTGGGTCTTTATTTGAGACAGACTCTACTTCAGGTCCTCTTAGGTCCTCTTTTGAGAAAAGGAAGACACTTTAAGTCTCTATTTGGGATTTTCCCCGATAAACACACAAAAAAAGTTAAAACATATAAACAAGTTAATATGTTAAAAAAAAATTGACCAAAAAACTCGTGTAAAAAAGTTGTCTCTTTAAATTTGTTCTATACTCTACTCGACAATTTATCCACAAATTTGCTCGATGGCGTATAATAGTACTAGGTTTCTTGGAAATTTATCTTTTGACAAACAAACTTTTATGGAAGTATTATCTAGCAATAAAAAAAATATGGTACCTTTAATGTAAATGGAAATCTACAATAAATAAAAACTAAACATGTAAAATTCTAATTATGGTACGTAGGTCCTACATAAATATAGAAAAGCTAAAAAAATAAGGAAAGTAAATAAAATTTGGGGCCATTGCTTTAAATTGCAATTGAAAGATTGAAGATAATTTTATCTTTTTGGTAAAAAAAATGGGTGAATTTAGTCATATAAGAACTGTTAGAAAGAGGGTATGAGAATTTGTCATTGTGTGATGTGGCATGACATTCGTTTACATAAATCATGATAAAGCATCTATGCTTGTATTCACGACTAACTTCATTTAAAGGTATGCTTTAATTTCTTGATTTTGTAACCGATTTCAAATATATAAATTTTTATTAATTGACTTTTTAATTATAAGATAAATATCATCAAAATAAAGTTCTTTTTCTTAACTATGAAGGTTAAATTCTAAAGAAAATCAAGAAGGTCATTAATTGCTAGATTTACATAAAGAAGGAAGAATGTCAAAGATTTCAGATTTACCACTAAGAAATCATTCAGCATTACCTTCCATGACAACAAGGAGATTGAATGAGATGACATGCATATGTCATCACATATTTAATATTCACTAAGTCTTGTCAAACCTTGACTTTAGAGTCACAATATATTGTCCATAATCTCATTCGATTCCACATTCTCTCTAAATACATTGGATTGATTATTTGACAAATGTTTTTTTTTTTTTAATACCGAGGGACTGTCGGAGATCACCATTCGGGGATCACATGACCCTCCGGTGCTCGGTAGCACCAGTGGAGCCTTGCCGCAAGCCGCTATTTAGATGTAAAACCTCGGGGGGCTGGCTCAGTAAATCACCTTTGGGACCCCCACTTCAGTTGTGAGCATCCGGATAATCGAACTCGTTCCCTCGGTGATGAGGTAGTGAAGCCCAACCATCATGGCTACCTATGGGTGGGTTAATTCTTCACTAAATGCATAAGACTTTCTAATCCATTGAATATTTTCAAATATGCAATTTTGACATTTTCCACTCTTGAGACTATTTGCTACAACTTTACAGCGGTAGTCTCAGTTGTGAAAAAGGGTGTTTGGCAAGCAACTCAAAACATCTTTAAAGTAGTGGCACTTTACAATACTCTTTTAGAAAGCTGTCTCACTCTAATGTTGTAATTCAAAAACATGTATTACCATACATATAACTGTGAGGTGCTATAACTTATAAGAGTTTTGATAAATATTTTAAGTTGGCTTGGCTTAGAGAGATGAAACCATTATCAAGGAATTGTGATGCACCATTTTGAATAACTTTTGATGCCATGTGAATTTGTTATATGGAAAGCATCAAGAGATTAATATGTTGTAGATTGATGCACTATTATCAAGTATTTCTCTTTGATGTTCTTTGAGACATGTACATGGTCATACTAATGTTGTCATACATGCATACAATTCATGCCGTGCACAGGCTGAATTGAGAAAGCCAAGTGTCCTTTGTGTAATGGCTCATGTGACTTGTATTACATTTTAGTTTTTAATGACACACTGGGAATAATCATAACATCATGTGATGTAAAAATGTTGTGAGCTATTGGATGGAATGATGGTTGTTTCATGAATAAAAATTTGTGGTTTGTAAATGACGATAAATTGATATTCAGTTTCCAATGCCAATACGGGAAATGCCACAAGATTAGTGTGATAGCATTTGCACTATTATTATATAATGATACGTGGCAGTTGTGAGTATGTGTATAAGGTTTTGGGAAAAGATAAATGTTTAACCATCTAAGATAGGTCTCCACATTCGACTGAAAAAAGTTAAAAAGAAGAAGATGAAGATAGGTCTCCATAAGGTTGATGAGACATGAAATCCTATGATTATATAATGAAATGACATGGCTTGTGTAGCCTATCGTGTGATATTATGGAATGGAAAATGAGCACATGACCGTACGGTCATTTTCCAAAATGGACGGTGTGATGTTAGCCACAAGTTTCATTGTTGGAAACTGGCATACGGGCTTTTGCCGGTTTCAGATTTTTCTGTCAATGAATTGGTGGGATTTTTTCACTATTTTAAAAAGGAACAAGACAAGTTATATTTCTCTTGTTTTATTTTAAAAAACAAATCAAAGTGATTATATTTGAATAATAGTAATATATGCAAGATTCACTTGCAACTTTTAAAATAACAGATATGATTCTCTGGCCAAAGTAAAAAATTTGGTGAATATTGTTCTCAAATAAAATAAATCTAAGAACTCAAAAAATAGGAAATGTAATTATCTAGTATACTTTGAGCTTCCGATTATCTTAGGATTTGTAAAATGATTAACACATAATTGTAGAAAAAGAGTCATTAATCTATGCCTTTTTGATTGCATGACAGTAAGAGGTATTCGTTGAGTTGATATTTTAATTCATATCTGTTAACATATATAGAATACGATGCTTAATTTTTTATGTTAATATCATTTAGACGGATGAAGCTCGTATTGAAAGCAATTTCACTAATGAAAATTGTTTATAGATGAAGATGAGACAAACAATTCAATTTCAGAATATAGTGAGGAAGGAATCATGATGCTAGAGAACATAAAACTTGTATCATCTCACGGATGATATTAAAAATTTCTTTTTCTTTAGCAATAATATTTTTCTACTTATATTATCTATATATCAGTATTTAATTTATATCTTTTTTATTTTTGAATCCTCTAATCCTAAATTAGGCCAAGAAAAAAAGAGAGGAAACGATGGAAAGTGAAAATGACACAAAACCGGTCAAAGCAGTTTCCTAGTTTCCTCCATTTAAAGTTGTCTTTGGCAGTAGACAGTCGGAAAATTAAAATTACAGCACCATCACGCTAGCCAAGCCTATTATGGAATAGCCATGGCCATGTGGTTGTATACTGGTATGAGTGGCGTGGCAAAGAAATGTTTTGATTTTGTCCCTCATGAGTCGGTAGTGAATAGTGATGATGCCTCCTAAGTTGAAGCCCATTTTCGCAATTTTTTTTTTTTTAATTCTTCACTAAGTATCCCTTTCCCGAATTTTTCCTCTCTCATGTGTCGGTGGTGATGATCTCTCATTAACCAAGATGAGTCTTGGCCAGTAACAAGTAGAGAATATATACTTACATGTGTATATTGATGAGTTACTATGTGGCGTTTGCGCATTATAAGATCACACATTCATCTATGCACGTTTGAGCTGTTAATAGAATATCAGCTCGTGGCAATTTTTTTTTTATATTCCTAACACCCATGATTATCATCATAACATAAGGATTACATTATCTCAAATGAACTTAATTTATTTGTTTGGAAAGTGCATGTGAATGCTTGTTGTTTTGAGTATGTTGATGTCTTTGTTACTATAGTGAGCACGTTTTGAGAGAAATTTGACATGATTTGTTAGTGCTTGTAACGACTTTTATGAATGTGTAGATTTTTTATGTGTTTGTAACTGCATTATGATACGCGCTCACAAAAGATGGAGTGCTTAACATGTTAGATTGAGATTCTATTACTGACACTTGAATCATATAAAATACATGTAGCATTTCTTGGGCGATTGTATTATTCTATCATGAGCATGTAAATAATAAAGGAATAAGTCTAGTATATATCGTACTTTTGCCAAATGAGTAATTGGCATCTTGTGAATTATAATGATTCCTTGAAATGATATGTTATATTACTTGTTGATTGTCGTTATGTTATGCTCCTTGGTCAAGTGGTGAGTATATCTCCTTCTTTAGAACTAGTGTTGTCATTTACTGAGCTTGGGTTCTCCCCCAAATGACCTTATAGATTGGATTAGAGTACCTTACATATACCTTACAGCAGCATATAGTTGAGTGTTTCCGAAGATCTCCTAACGAATGGGGCAGCTTGCGCAGTGAAAATTCAGGTCGTGACAGGTAGGGTTGATCCCTCTTTGCCCTTGGAAAGAAATGACAATTCCATAGGTGAGCGGCAATTGGCTAGATGGTGTAATTATAAGAGAAGGAATATCAAGTGGGGCCCAATTAATATTAAGTGTCTCGATGCTACTGGATGAAGGATACATAGGAGAGGCAAAATGAAACTGAGTTTCATCGAAACGATATCCCTTGAGAGAAATATTTTGTTTGGGCAGGTTCAAAACGCTCACATGCGTTATATTGAGTTGAGTACCCAAGAAACGCATAAGAATAAGACTTTGGGGTGAGAAAGTTTATGAACAGGAAGTGATGGAGAGAAAACGAGAGAGAATTGAGATGAAAATACTTCTTCTATTATTCAACTTCACAAGATCTACATCATGAGAGATTTCCTTTTTATATCTGCACTAGCTCTCTCTTAAGAATATGTTTTACAGTTATTGAGCCATTGAAGAAGATACAACTACCTAACTGAAGAGAAACTAACTGATTATCAGAAAAGGAAGAAACAGAGTACAAGAACAGAGTGCTAATCAGAGAGCTCTTGGCTTTACAAGCTTTGCAGATTATTCATATGCAACAATACAATCCCTAGCACCACCCTTATCTTTATCTTCTTTCCTTTCTCTGTTTTTAACAGTAGTTCTTCTTCTTCCCGTACCCTTCTCAGCATCATTTATATATTATGCTTCTTCCTCATATGCTTTCCTCCTCCTGTTCTTGATCGCATTATCAGTGGATGTGCTGCTGCTATTTACTATAGTCTTAACATCCCCCCGCAAATTGGGCAGGGGTGAACAGCCAATGCCCAATTTGAGACGAAGAGAATAGTGTGTTAGTATGGATAGGGGCTTTGTAAAAATATCAGCAATTTGATTGTTGCTGGGAATATATCTAACACACAAGGATCTAGAGGTAACTTTTTTCTCGAACGAAGTGAAAATCAACCTCAATATGTTTTGTTCGAGCATGAAGTATAGGATTTGCTATGAGGGATATTGCAAATTGATTATCACAGAATAGTAAGGTTGGAGAATGTAGAGGAAAGCCAATATCTCTCAGAACAAAAGTGATCCAAGTAAGATCAGTTGTTGCCAAAGCAAGTGCTCTATATTCAGCTTTAGTGGAAGAACGAGAAACAATTGTTTGTTTCTTGGCTGTCCATGAGATGAGATTAGAGCCGAGATAAGTACGGAAACTTGTGGTAGATCGTCTGGTTTGAACACAACTAGTGCAATCTGCATCAGAAAAATCATATAAATTGAGAGAGCTTCGAGAGTGAAGAGAGATGCCAAGGTGAATTGTTCCTTTTACATAATGAAGTACTCTCTTCAGTTTAAGGAAGTAACCAATAGTGGGTTGCTGTAGTTTCTGACACAAGATATTTGTTGCAAATGCAAGATCAGGGCGAGTGATAGTGAGATATTTGTAAGCCACCTACTAAGCTTCTGTAGTCCATTGGATTTGGAAGAAGATCAACATCTGTTTTTAGTGTGAATGGTTTAAGAGAAAGAGGTGTAGCAATAGGTTTGCAGTCAGACATATGTGCACGAGAGAGTAAGTCAAGAGCATATTTGGTTTGACACAAAAATAACTCAGTGGATGTTTGTGTAGCTTCAATTCCAAGAAAATAATGGAGATGGCCAAGGTCTTTCATATGGAATTGAATACTGAGAGAGTGAATAAGTGTCTGCAGCAACTTATCTGAGCTACCAGTCAGGATTATATCGTCAACATATAGCAATAGAAGTACTGTCTCTTGACCTTTATGAAGTATGAACAAAGAAGGATCAGTTGAGCTGCAGAAAAAACCAGCTTCGAGCAAAAAATTGCTGAACTTGTCATACCAAGCACGCGGTCCTTGACACAGTCCATAAAGTGATTTTTGAAGAAGACATACATACTGAGAGTACTGTGGATGTACAAAGCCAGGGGGTTGCTCCATGTAAATTGTTTCGTTTAAGGTGCCATGCAAAAAGGCATTCTTGACATCAAGTTGATGTATAGACCAGTGTTTTATCATTACCACAGAAAGTATAATTCGAACAGTAGCATGTTTAATAACATGACTAAAGGTTTCTATGAAATATATTCCTTCTTCCTGATGAAATCCCTTGGCTACTAGTCGAGCCTTCAATCAATCAAGGCTACCATCTGATGTAAGTTTAGTCTTGAACACCCATTTACAACCAATAACATTCATGTCATTGGTACGGGGAACTAATAACCAAGTTTGATTGTGATGTAAAGCATCCATTTCCTCTTGCATTGCCTGATGCCATCCTGGATCTACCAGAGCAGATTTTATTGACTTTGGTTCTGGAGGAACTCGATATTCAACCAGACATGCATATCGAGGATTGATTTTGGTGATACCATATTTAGATCTAGTTTGCATAGGGTGAGTAGATTGTGTACCTTGTAAGACTGTTTGAATATTAGAAACAACTTGGTCGATATCTGGTTCAGCTGTTGTCTCTGTTGTGGAGCCAGGTATTTCTACTTGTTAGGAAACATTCTGAGAAGTAAAAGAAGCTTGATCCATAGGTAATACATTTATAGAAATATGCACTGTTGGTTCTGTAGAAATTTGCTCAGCTGTAGGGTTTTGTACATAACTTGTATGATGAGATAATGAAGTGTTTATATTCTCTGTACTGGGAGATTGTAAAAATTTCTCTTCTTCTGTCCATAGCTTATACAAATATGTGTAAGTTGAAGAAGTTGTTGCTAGTTTTTGAGAAAAATGGAAGAAGGTCTCATCAAAGACCACATGTCGACTGATGTACACGTGACCAGTGGTAGGAACAAGGCATCGATATCCCTTATGATGAGTACTGTATCCTAGAAAAACACAGGTAAGGGATCGTGGATCCATCTTGTGCTGTGCGTAGGGTCGAAAGCGGGGATAGCAAGCACACCCAAAAACTTTGAGATGATCATATCTTGGCTTATGTTGATATAACTTGCTAAAGGGAGACTGCATCTTTAACTTTGGAGTGGGAAGAATATTGACAATATAATTGGCTGTCACAAATGCATCAACCTAGAATTTTAATGGGAGTTTTGCATGATACATCATAGCCAGACCAAGTTCAACTATATGACAATGTTTTCTTTCAGATATTCCATTATGTTCAGGTGTATATGGACAGGAGACATGCTGTTGAATGCCACAGTTCTATAAGTGAGTTCTGAACTTCTGACTGATAAACTCTCCTTCACCATCACATTGGAAAATCTTGATCTTACAGTTGAGTTGGTTTTCTACTAATCTCTGAAACATGAGAAAAATATCATAGAAGTCTGATTTTAGCTTCAATGGATATATCCAACTGAACCGAGAGAAGCTGTCAACAAAAATCACATAGTACTTGAAATTCTGACAAGATTTAACTGGAGAAGGTCCTTAGATATCACAATGAATTTGTTCTAGGGGTTTAGTAGCTGTAGAATTCGACAATGGGAAAGGTAGAGCAGTACTCTTAGCTAGCTGACAAATTCTACATACAAATTGTGGTTCTATATGGCACTGAATTAACTTTTGATTCTTCATATGCTTCAGGATATTCTGATTTGTATGAGCTAGACGTTGATGCCAAACATTCTCTCCAGCAATCCTTTGTCTTTGAGTGAAGAAGACCTCTGCAGCATAAGGATCTACTCTGTAAAGTCCTTTAACCTTCCTTCCTAGCATCTTGGTTGTGTTGGTGATGCTGTCCTTTATGTACACCCCAGTTTTGTCAAAGACAAATGAACAGGGATAATCATCTGTTAGTTTAGAAACTGAAAGAAGGTTTTTCTTAATTTTTGGAACAATCAACACATCATTTAGAGGTAAGACATCAGTGGCAGTATTCGGCAATGCATTACCAATGTATTTAACAGGTAAGCATGAACCATTGCCAATCATGACTGTATCAGTACCGGCATTCTTAGAAAAGTTGTGAAGAATACCAGCATTAGCAGTAATGTGAGCTGTTGCTCCAGTATCTGGATATCATTCATTACCATTTGCTTCCTCAATATGTAGTGCTGATAAAGCTGTTAGTATCTCCTCGGTTTGGTAGGAATTATCAAATCGAGCATCGTGACCAGGTCTTCTGCAGATTTGACGCTCCAGTCGAGTGTTTTCTGTTGTTTTCTCCACCTGCATATTTTTATGAAGAGTTAAGTTTGAAGATGGATAGGTCTTGGTATCTGTATACCTTTGTGCTGAGCCATTATATGGTCTGAATCCCTGACCAAAACCCAAAGCAGAGGAGGTATTAAACTGCTTAAGTTGCTGACTTCCCTGTTCATAGTTCGAACCATTATTTCTGTAACTCATACTTCTTCCAGGATATCCAAAGTTTCTATATCTTTTCTTGAATGACCTTCCTCTTCCATAACTTCTTCCTCCACGACTATACCCTCTTGAACTTCCAAGGCTATTATTTTATTGTACAAAATCTCTATTAAACTCCTCTTTGTGTATAGCTTTAGTCTTCCTCTGGCCATAGTATGCTAGATTTGGACTGAACTGATTCGAGGAATAGTTTTATAGCCTTGTTTCAAATCTTTCTAAATGTGAGATTACTCCGTCATATTTTGGTTGAGGCTTTAAACAATAAATTGTTGTTTTAAAGCTCTCATACTCAAACCCCAGACCTTCCAAAACACCAAACAGTTTTGTTATTTCATCCACTGGTTTCCCTATCGCATTCAATTGATCACATATTGATTTATACTCTCTGAGATATGTTGATAAAGTTCTATCACGCTTCTAACAAGCCTGTAGTTTTCTTCTTAACTCAAACTCCTTTGCCATAGATTTTTGTGTAAACCGATTGAGCAAGGTCTGCCAAACTTCATATGCAGTGTTTAAGCCAATTATCAAACTGAGTATGTTTTCTGAAACAGCACCATTAATCTAGGAGGATACAAGCTGATCTGTCTTTATCCAATCATTATAGTCAGGATTAGAAATCTCAATAGTTTGACCTCCTTCTTCGACCTACAATGTTTTAGCAGGTGGTGGAACTTCTCCATTAACAAACCCAAATAGGTCTTGACTTCTTAAGAACCTATGAAAATGGGCTTGCCACAGAAGGAAATTATCCTCAGCTAATTTGATGGTAACAAAATTCGAGATATTGACATGAATAGGAAATGGATATCTCAAACTTCTTGCTGCCATTCTACTCTTCCAGATCTTCAAACAACTTTAGTTGCAAACACAAACTCTGCTAGTTTTGCAGTATGTTGCGACAAATATATTTCTGATGATGAAGATTCGGATGTAGATGAGAAATACCAACTCACAGATCTGTTGGAAGATATAGATGTCTCACTGATCAATGAAGCTTTGAATCCTGACTTCAATCTACTGTAGATTCAGCCATTTTTATGCAGCATCGAGATGACTTCTTCAGGATGCGAGCTCTGATACCATGAGAAATTTTATGAACAGGAAGTGATGGAGAGAAAACAAGAGAGAATTGAGATGAAAATACTTCTTCTATTATTCAACTTCACAAGAACTACATCATGAGAGATTTCCTTTTTATATCTGCACTAGCTCTCTCTTAAGAATTTGTTTTACAGTTATTGAGCTGTTGAAGAAGATACAACTACCTAATTGAAGAGAAACTAATTGATTACCGGAAAAGGAAGAAACGAAGTACAAGAACAGAGTGCTAATCAGAGAGCTCTTGGAGCTCTTGGCTTTACAAGCTTCGCAGATTATTCATATGCAACAATACAATCCGTAGCATCACCCTTATCTTTATCTTATTTCCTTTCTCTATTTTTAACAGTAGTTCTTCTTCTTCCTGTACCCTTCTCGACATCATTTATATATTCTGCTTCTTCCTCATATGCTTTCCTCCTCCTGTTCTTGATGGCATTATTAGTGGCTGTGCTACTGCTATTTACTGTAGTCTTAACATGGGGCAAGTTTATGGCGATCATAAGGTTTTAACAATGGAAAAAACAAAGATCCAAAGACCCTAAGTTTGTGATTATTAGGAGTTCGATGAATAAGCACCTCAAAAGCATAGAAAAATCCAAAACTGTTGTAGGGAGTTGATTAATCAAATACGCGACAATGAAAAAGGCACGAGAGCAAGATCCTAATGGAACAAACGCGCGAGAGAGAAGGGTGAGAACGAGGTGTCCATAGGGGTGTTCAACTGATCTATTATGTTTGGGCGTATAAGGTGGGGTAATGACATGAGTAATGCCATGTTGCGAGAAATAAAAATTCAAGTTTTGTGAGTTCCCGTCCAACATCAGATTAATGTGACAATTGTTTTATTAAATAGATTTTCAATAAGCAATTTGAATTCAACAAAAATGGCATGGACATCGATAATTTTCATTGAAGTTAATACAACCAAGTATGTTACGCGAAATGATCGATGAAGAGAACAAAGAAACCAATAACCATCAATAGAATTGATGGGCGGGGTCCCGGATGGGCGTGGGTCCCGAACATCAGTCTACAGCCGTCTAATGATCGACGACTGACTAGACTCCTTGAAATATTTGAAAGAAAGAATGACTTGCATTAACATGACTTACTTGTAGGAAACTTAACTCAATGAGAGGATACTAGTAAATAATTTCTCTGCAAATGTGCTGTAAAAATATCAATGAGCTGGATGTTCCAACTGAAAATGTCAATTTACCATAGGAGCTCACTCAACAATAATGGCAGAAGGGTTAAGAGGCGGTTGTACTTTAGTCGAGGCAAGTTGACGAATATCATTGAGATTTAGCACCTGCGATAGAATCGCCCGCTACGTTGATCCTTGATAACAAAGCAACAATGATGAATTCAAATAGCGCATTGTTGGATTTTACAAGATCTAGAAATAGATGAGATTTTTGGTGATCGCAGAAACACAGAGAATATTGAATATTATAAAGGAAGATGAAAGGTGTGGAAGTGTGTAGATCCAGTGTGTGGATTCCACGTGTGTGATTTGCAAACAATTACCATCAACAATGATGACTTCGTCCGGATGATCATATTTGAAATGCAATGAGATGTTGCCTAGGTCACCATAAGAGGTCTTGGAATTAAGGACCCATTCTTCAAAAGTCGGAGGGGTGTCACGAAGTGTGGATGGAGGTCCTGGAAGGCCGCCTCCACGGCCGTCCCCAGGTTCGCCATTTTTGGGCAACCCAAGTGGAAGCTTAGTTTTGTGCGCGGTGTGTGCGAGTGCCCTTTTGGCTGTCTTGTGTTGTCCTCTCCCTTATCGGTGAGCCACCGGCACTATTTTGTTTTGGGATAAAAGAAAGAGGAGGGAACAACCTTCTTTCATTTTTATGACCCAGTTTCTTACGTGCGTCTCGCTTCAATTTTGGACAAAAAAACATGACAAGGTCATGGCAAAGAGACATTTATGGCCTATTTGGTAATACTTCTGAAAACAATTAATTCTGTTCTTTGCTCCCGAGAGCAAAAAAAGAACAGAAATCAGTTTGGTAAATTTTTTTTTTATTTTTGGGAACAAAAATCAATTTCTTGGGTTCCCAAGAATAGATTTGGAACATAATTAAGAAATAGAAAAAAGTTGTTTTTTTGTTTCCAGAAATAATTCCTAAAATTAATTCTTATTTATTTTTTTCTTTTCTCTTCTCTTTCATTGTCTTCTTCTTCCTTTTGGTTGGTCTTCGGCCTTGATCATGGCCGATGATGCCAGACGAGGGCTGGAGACCTTCAGAGAGTGTTGTCGGCCCCCAGTGACGCTGAGCCATAGCGAGGCTCGTCGGCCCGAGCCTTGTTGTGGCTAGGCAAGGCTTGTCCTCGCATAGCCATAGCAAAGCTTGGCCTCACCAGACCTTGCGTCACTTGGGCGAGTTCGAGCCTCGCCGGTGGCTTGGCGAGGCTTGCCTGACCTCGAACAGATTTAGCGAGGCCGAGGCTCGCTTTGGCAAGGCAAGCTTTTGGCGAGCTCGCCAAACCTCGCCCAGGCAATCGGCTACAAAGAAGGAGGAAGAAGAAGAGAAAAAGAAAAGAAAAAAGAAAAATATAAGAAAAATACAATAAAAGTATTAAAAATTTAAAAGAAACAAAGAATTTAAAAAAAAATCCCACCAAACGCATTTCTATTTTGAGAATATAAATTTTGGATAGTTATCAAGTATGTTCTTTTACTTAGAAATTATTCCAAGGAATAAAATTAAAAAAAAAAAATTTTTGATCAAAAATTGTTCTTTGGAATAAAATCATTACCAAACGTACCCTTAGTTGCATTTTTTTATTAATAATTTTAACTATGAGAATTTAAGGTATATTAGAAAAAAAAAAAAAAAACATCTATAGAACGTTATTCTGTAACATTAATTTATTAAACGATGTGAAAAAGCATAACTGAATATATATATAAATATATATAAAAAAAAAGGAGGATCATATCAAACAATTCCATCTTCTCACAAAAGAAAGGAAGAGCTTTTTCTAGGAAAAGAAAGATCCTTTAAAGGAAGCGTTTCCGATAATTCTAATTGACTAGTCCAATCCTTAGAGGGGCAGGTCCTCCCCGACTATATACCGGGCATGCGAGAAGAGCATAGTCGCTGAAAACTTAAAAATTTTCGAAGTATTATCAAGTGTACAAAAAGAGTAAAAATTCAATAAACAAGCCATTCTATATAGGCCGCGAGGCCTAGTCAAAAAGCAATGCCCAGTCACCACCATCGAGCTAGTAAAATAAAAAACATAAAAGGAATGAAAAACCAATAAAGAAAGATTAAATTATATGATTGTTATGGAAGGGTGTCAACTGAATGTGATAGTGGATATTTATATATAAATTGGAAGCACAAAAACACTTATCAATGGTATAAAAGTACAAGAAAACGGGGAAATTATCAAATTGAGGAGTCGTAAGCTTTTTCCAGAATAATGCTGTAGAGGGGATTAAGGCTGTGTTTGGGAGAGTTTTTGGGGAAAGCCTTTAGAGAAATGAAAATTGTCATAAGTTAGAAGATGTTTTGGAAATGCAAATAGTATTTAGTAAAGTGTAATTAAAAGTGCATCGAGGAGCAACTTTGATTTAAATACTAGGTAGAAAAAAATTACTCCTTTATAGGACTTTAGTTATTTAGAAAAATAAAATAAAGCTCAAGCGAGGACTAGATGCTGACGAGCTAGATCTGGCAACCTCACACGAGGGCCATCAACAATCAGATCTGGCTCGCCAATCTAACCTCATTGTTGTTGAGCGTTGGTGATTTTTCAAAAGTTTAGCGATGGCAAAATTGGAAGAAAGAAATGTATTAACATTTTGGAAATGCTCAAAACCCAAGCTGGGTAATACTTGCATTGAAAAAAAGGCATTTGGAGGACTCTAAAAATGTAGTATATCTCTCGGAAGTGTTTACCAAACACTTAAGTAATTACTCAAGGGCCTTTGGGTGAGTGTTTCTAAAGGCGGCCTAAGAAGGCCCAAGGCTGCTAATAGAAATAATTAAAGCAATCTCAAGAAATCATGATTATGAGATGATAATATTGTAAATAAATGGAAAATTTGCAAAATGTCCTAATTGACACCTTTAGGATCTGATAGCTCAAGAAATCTTCTTCTTGCTTAGGAGTCCACATAGGAGACGATGATGGCAGTAATTTGTAGGATGGTGCTAGCGTAAAGGTTTCCGTTAGCTAGAATTTCTGACAGTGGGATTTTAATTGGAATTTTGACCACAGGTTTAAGTAAGAGATGGCCAATAGAAAGTGTATCTCTCTAATTTATCTAAAGGAACAAATAGTGATAAGAATCAATCGATAAATAATTTATAGGAAATTGAAGTGCAACGTTATAATGGACAATGAATGTTGTTCAATTAAATAATAACCTCTAGTATCCTACAAGTTTTGGTGATTTTAAGATTTTGAAGTCCATTAAACATACAAATGAAAAATACTTTCTCAGTTTACAAATTGAAATACAAATGCTTCTAGTGCTGAAGCAAGAAACATTCATCGACCGATTTCTTGACTTGATTGTGCCAAAGTGACGTACTTTACTTCAATTTAGTTGATGACTGTGAAAATATTATTTTTAGAAACATATCACTCTATCCTTTTCATTCAAATCCTTTTAATAGATGCAGTTCGTATAAGAGGTGAAGTGATTGATGAAGATAACGCTGACGAAAATGAGACCGATGATATGCCAGTGAGTAAGGAATCATAACCCAAAAAAAAAAAATGGTGAAAAAGATGATAGTTAAGTTAATGCGGTTATTCAATAATTGTGAGAAGTCATTTAACTGAGTCATAAGAGTACAAAAAAAAAAAAAAAAAAAAAAAAAGCCCCTTTCAAACCAACTTAAAGTTGATTACAAAGAATGATGTGCCATGGGAGTATAATAATATAGTCATTAGTCTAGAAACAACATTTTTTTTTTTTGTGATTTGTAAATTTAATAAGTATTTCTAATAACATCAATAATCTCTTTTTTATTGATACTATTTTCATAATTTGTGTTATTTAATTTTAGCAGTTAACTTTTTCAGATTAATTTGGTCTTTTTATTTCTTTATCTTATATAAAGAACCCCACTTATGCAAATCCCAATTAAGATTTTTTATTGGTGATTTTCAAAGAAATTGAGTAAAAAAAATTGGACGTGGAGAAGGTTCACGTTAATGCGTCACTTAGTCACAAACGTGGGTTATTAAGTTCAGCGATACTGCTAATTAGTTTTGTATCATCTCAAAAGCATGCAATTTTAGGATTGTTTGTTCGAAAGAACACTGTTTTCTGACTTGATGGAAAACATTTTCCATGCACCGGAAATAACAGGTTTAGATTAAGTGAAAATGGCTTCCTCTTCTGACAAAAAAGATATCGTTTATCCTAAACCTCAAAACAAATGAAAACTAATAATTTATTTATGTGGAAAATATTTTCTTTTATCATAAAGTTTTCATTAATAAGACAAACATACCCTTAATCGTTTCTAGTTCTGAGGCATCGCCTTTCCCGCCTATCCAAGCCAGTTGATACCTGCTCATTCCTTGGTTGGTTCGTAAAAATTGAGCAGCTGAGATAGAAAACTGTAGCATGAATGAGTATTAAAGGACTTGGAATGTGATTAATAAAAAAATTTAATTTAATTGATTAATCTTAGCTGTTGAATGGAAATATACAGTATGTTAATGTAAAGGAGGAATTTCAACTATGTAGTCATCAATAATATATATAAATATATAATTACAGACTAGTACAAATTCAGAAAATGATGAACTAACGGCACCGTTACTCTTCAAGAGTAACGGTGCCTTCTACACTTCCAATTTTTTTACTCAATTTCTTTAAGAAAATCACCAAATAAAAAATATCAATTGGGATTTGCGTAAGTGGGGTTCTTTATATAAGAAAAAGAAATAAAGAAAAACCAAATTAATCTGAAAAAGTTAACTAATAAAATTAAATAAAACGAATTATGAAAATAGTATCAATAAAAAGGAGATTATTAATGTTATTAGAAATATTTATTAAATTTAGAAATCACAAAAAATAGAAATGTTGTTTCTAGAATAATGACAATATTAGTATGCTTCACATGGCACGTCACTATTTGTGCTCAACTTTAAGTTGGTTTGAAAGGGGCCTTTTTTATTTTTTATTTTGTTTGATGCTCTTGTGACTCAATTAGAGGAGCTTTCACAACTACTATATTTTTCACCATTTATTTTGGGGTTATGATTCCTTCTTCACTAGCATATCATCAGTCCCATTTTCGTTGTCGGTATTATCGTCATCAATCACTTCACCTCTTATACAAATGGCATCTATTCAAATTATTTGAATGAAACGGATTGAGTATTATGTTTCTAAAAATAATATTTTCACGGTGATCAACTAAATTGAAGTCAAGTATGTTACTTTGTCACAATCAAATCAAGAAATTGGTCGATGAATCTTTCTTGCTTCAGCACTAGAAGCATTTGTATTTCAATTGTAAACTGAAAAAGTATTTCTCATTTGTATGTTTAATGGACTTCAAAATCTTAATTGTACTAAAACTTATAGGATACTAGAGGTTATTATTTGATTGAACAACATTCATTGTCCATTATAACGTTGCTCTTCAATTTCCTATATTGATTGATTCTTATCACTATTTATTCCTTTGGAGAAATTAGAAAGATACCACTTTCTAATGCCCATCTCTTCTAATGCCAATCTCTTCCTAAAACCTGTGGTCAAAATTTCTATCAAAATCCCATCGTCAGAAATTCTAGCTGATTCTAGCTGACGACAACCGTTACGCTAGCACCATCCTTTCCAATAAATGAGAATCTAATTTAGATTGCTTAGGGTTTTAAGTATGCATTTTCGATGGTCTTCATTTGATTAAGGCGTTGATTAAGATTTCTATAAGCAAGAAATAAAGATGAATAGTGCACTCTGCATCTCGTCCCTCTACCTAGCCTCATCCTGTTCCATGCTGAATCGGCGACAAACAACATTGTCAGGGACACTTGTAAGAGGATCGCAGCCTTGGGATCGAACGTGAAGTACGAATACTGCGTGAAGTCTCTCGGATCGGACCCAAAGAGCCGCGGACATCCAAGGCTTGGGCCTCATCGCGCTTTACCTGTTGGAAAACCGCCTAACGAGCACTCGTTCGGAGATTCAGCAGTTGCTGAAGCAGAAGCGGGACCGGTCCGTCAAGAACTGCCTGTTGGATTGCTCGGGCCTGTACTCGGATTCGGTCGAGACCATGAAAGACGCAGTCGGGTTGTACGAGGTGAAGCGTTTCTCGGACGGTCGGTTGTCGGTGGGCGCGGTGTCTACGAATGTGGACACGTGCGAGAGCCAGTTCAAGGAGAAGAAGGGCGTCGTCTCGCCGTTGACGAAGCAGAACAAAGACTCGGCATAACTATCTGACATAGGACTTGCCATTGTTGCTATTGTTGGAGGGTCATGAAGGGTTGGGGATGATGGCCAAGCGCCTCTTTATAAAAGTCATTAACTTATTATATGAAAGCTATTTCAATTTCGAACCTTTCAATTATATCAATTTAGTTCAAATGTTTTTTTAGTGTCAATTTAGTCCTAAACCTTTTCAAAAGTTGTCAATATAATCTTGAACCTATTAATCAAATATTTGGCTGGAATTACAACATTGACAAATCATTAAAAGATTTAAAAGTGTATGATTAGATTGGCACCATTAAAACAGCTTACGACTAAATTAACAAATTATCAAAAAGTTTAGGACTAAATTAGTATAAAGATTTATGATTGAATTGATCTCTGCATAATAGATTCAAAACTTTCCAACAAATTTCCCTACAATAATAGTTTTTTTTTTTTTTTATTCGGTCATGCTTTGCATTGTTCAGTGTTCTAACTCTTGTATTTTGCTGTTGCGCAGTATCAATGAAGGACGACGAGTGACTGAACATGTAATGGTCTTGTCAAATCTGCTTTAAAGTTTTAGATCTTTACAAATTAACTTAATGATTCTTAATTTGACTTCTTTTTAGCGTGCGAGGCCCTTAAAAACCTTTCAAAACATATAAAGATTGTTATATGTAGATTCAAGCACATAATTTTTCTTAATTTTATCAAATTCAAATAAGTGTAACATTTAAATTGTGGAAAGAAAGTACAGTAATCAATATTTTTTATCCGATTTGACCTCTTTCTAAGTTTTGAGTGATCCCCGCATCTATATTTTTGTGAAGTATATTATTACAAAATTCTCCAAGGAGGGTCTGAAATCATATGATGACACGCCAGTTGTATTATATTAGTCATATTCAATGCTAACATGTAAATGATATATAATTGCCACGTGAAGAAGGAAAGAATGTCCTCGTTTTCAAATTTACCACTATGAAGTCATTCTGAGAATCTAAGTAAGTCCTTAGAAGACTTTATCTCGATCCTTGTCTAGATCTCGGGATCATCAAGATGTAAAACACCTAGGGGATATTCTCTCTTCCTAGGGAAGGAAAAGATATAGGGAGAGTTAGGGGGTGA
Source organism: Eucalyptus pumila (assembly GCA_016097595.1). Taxonomy (NCBI): domain Eukaryota; kingdom Viridiplantae; phylum Streptophyta; class Magnoliopsida; order Myrtales; family Myrtaceae; genus Eucalyptus; species Eucalyptus pumila. The sequence goes on along the minus strand of CM027849.1, from coordinate 14,815,324 downwards.
CAGACGTACTGATACTGACACGTTAAAATAAAAAATGCATCTATGAAACCCACTATCCCTATTTATCAAATAAAGGGCAGCCGAGGCCCTTATAGGAGTGAAGCTCCCTTTCTTTGATGGGGTTACCTCTTAACTGAATACCAAATATGTAGATTCAAGCACATAATTTTTCTTAATTTTATCAAATTCAAATAAGTGTAACATTTAAATTGTGGAAAGAAAGTACAGTAATCAATATTTTTTATCCGATTTGACCTCTTTCTAAGTTTTGAGTGATCCCCGCATCTATATTTTTGTGAAGTATATTATTACAAAATTCTCCAAGGAGGGTCCGAAATCATATGATGACACGCCAGTTGTATTATATTAGTCATATTCAATGCTAACATGTAAATGATATATAATTGCCACGTGAAGAAGGAAGAATGTCCTCGTTTTCAAATTTACCACTATGAAGTCATTCTGAGAATCTAAGTAAGTCCTTAAAAGACTTTATCTCGATCCTTGTCTAGATCTCGGGATCATCAAGATGTAAAACACCTAGGGGATATTCTCTCTTCCTAGGGAAGGAAAAGATATAGGGAGAATTAGGGGGTGACAGACATACTGATACTGACACGTTAAAATAAAAAATGCATCTATGAAACCCACTATCCCTATTTATCAAATAAAGGGCAGCCAAGGCCCTTATAGGAGTGAAGCTCCCTTTCTTTGATGGGGTTACCTCTTAACTGAATACCAAATATCCAAGGATGATTTTCCATGATAAAGGAGATATCTAATCATATATATATATATTACACATTTGACACTCGCTATTTCTTGTCTAACCTCCACTTTGGCCCGAAGAATTTTGCTACAAGAGCTTGCGAAACACTAACAATTAAGACGCTAAAGACGCAACATATTTTCTTTAGTCTCAATCAATTCCATATTTTCACTAAATACATTAGACTATATATTTGACATTTATGCTTTATTTGTTTACCAAAATGAATGATTTAGAAAATATTTATCTAAAAACGATCTCTTATTTCACTTGAAATTATTAAATAATGAAAAATATTTTTATTATCGATAATAATTTATGTCTAATCATTTTTGTATATGATGAAAATATTATTTATTTATTTATTTTGTAAGTGATGCAAACGATCCATTTTATAAAAATATTTTTCAAAGTTTTCAACATTCGAATGGTAGGTAACCATTCAATTTCCTAGAATGTCATTTAATTTAAGCTCAGTTTCCTCGTCCTCATCAAGCATATCAGTCGATATGCAACCAAACCTTCATTCTATAATCATCCTCCCACCTAGGAATCAAAATAGCACTACAAATCCAGAAACAGTTGTCAACCAGCCTAAAACAACCCCGGAGCTGCTAATACTAATGGCCTTGATAACAGACGTAGTATTTCCTGGCCTTTCTATCGACAAGGCCACCTTGAACAAATTCTAGAACACGCAGATTCTCCACGTCATTCTCCCACCTACTCCCTATTATTAGATCCTGCGTGTGGATATATATTGCCCGCTAAAACTCAAAGATTGGCGTCTAATAAATAATTGCTCTTACTTTGAGACATCATCCATATTCATTCGACAGGAAAACGGAAAATGAGTCCTCGTCCTTTCGTCTCTCTCTTCCTCATCTTCTTTCTCACCTCCCTCCACGCTGCATCTGCAGATGGCGGTAACACCAACATCATCCACGAAACGTGCAAGAAATGCGCGCAAGCAGACCCCAACGTCAGCTACAAGTTCTGCGTCGCGTCGCTCGAGTCGAACCCAAACAGCCTCAGTGCTGACCTCCATGGGCTCGGCCTCATCTCCATCAAGCTGCTGCGACACAACATGACCCACACGAGGTCTTATACCAAGAAGCTTTCGAAGAGCAAGAAGATGGATCCATTCATCAAAGCATGCTTGCAAGATTGCTTGGAGCTGTACTCCGATGCAGTCCCGACACTAAAAGAGGTGATCAGATCCTACAAGGCCGAGAAGTATGAGGACGCAAACATCCATCTGAGCTCGGCGATGGAGGCGTCGACGACGTGCGAGGATGGGTTCTCGGAGAAAGGCGTGGTGTCACCATTGACCGAGAGGAACGAGGACGCATCTCAGTTGTCGGCTTTGGCTCTCTCGATCGTAACCATGCTTTCACGTTCTTCGCATTAGTTAGCATTGAACGTTGTGGCCTTTCATTGCTGTCGACTCCTGCATCGTCGAGTTTGGCATACCGGTCTTGCAATTTGAATTGTTTATTCGTTTACATATGAACTGGAATGATAACGCTGTGGTTTTCTTGCACGATTTATTGATTATATCGGAATTCTTTGTGTTTGTCACTGCGGCCTATCAATTTGCTGTTTTCTTGTGATTAATTGAATTATTTTGGAAGATGATTGATATCTGATGGGTGTCTGCGTGCCATCGTCTTCTTGCTGCTTTAAGGCTAAGTTCCATGATTAATGCTTTTCGTGCACTTCTGGTATGTATATTCTTAATGAATTCGCCTCACTCGTTCCGTGAGCATTTGATGAGTTGCTTTGGAGAGTTGGTCTTCACTTGCGTGAAGTATGATGTAATGTTAGGATTCAGTACACATTGTTTGAGTAATTGATAATATTTCGAATGGATATTACATTTCAAATTCACACCAAAGAAAACAGCGTTTAGCCACGGACAAAAGTCGAAATGTCTGTAAAGGCATATGAAAGTAGGCGACCGGCCTTTTCCGTCGGGGAAAGGCCTTTTGAAGGAAACAAAGTGGACTATACCCATAGAATAATCTATCGACACAGAACATGTTGTTGGTGGAGGTAGTTATTGTACTTACTTATATTGTACTTGTGTCGATTTAGTCTTAAATTATTTGACAATTTATCATTGTAATTTATCATTGTAATTTATCATATTAGTTTTGATTGAAAATCGCTGACGTGAATGTAGGGCTGTCAAATGGGTGGTTGGGTCAAGTTTAGGTTGGATTGAAAATGTTCCGATCCATATTGATCCATTTAACATATTTTGACCAATTTTCATGTAATGTGAATTTAATGACCCCGCCTGACCCGTATTATCAACACATAAATATTTAACTCAATTTAGGAAAATCCACTTCTACCCATTTAATCCACTTTAAGCTCTTCACACACACACACGCACACATATGTTACTTGAATAAACTTCACATCAAATTAAAAAGTAAATTAAACAATAAAAGTTAGTAAATAAAATAAAAAAGTGAAAAACCTTAAATTGAAATACTTTTGAAAAATTCTTGATAAGAAAAAGTTTGATTAGTTAATGATTGACAGGAAAATAATATTTGTTTATAACAATAAATCTTCTAGGATGCAAGAATGCGCAACTTCTTAATTGTGACTTACCAAATTAAAAATTATATTATAATGTTTAAAATTTCTATTTCGATCTAGACAATATTTAGCTTCCTCTAAAAGTACTTCTCTAGTATGTATATGGATATCTATCTATCAAAAATATTGAAAAAATAAAAAATCGAATTTTAAATTATTTTTAAAATTTTGAATTTATTTTATTTTATTTTATTTTAGTTTAGTTTAGTTTATTTCTTTTCTTTCTTCTTTTCTCTTTTCTTTCTTCTTCTTCCTCCCTCTTCTTCCCCCTTATTCCTTTGCCGGCAGTGATCGGCTCGAGCTTTGTCGCGACCGGCAAGCTCGCGGTTTGCTAGATCCAAGCAAGCTTGAGCTCAGACAAGGCCGGTGAGCTCGTGGCTCGCCAAATCTAGCGAACTTGAGCTTAACTAAGGCCGGTGAGCTTTGACTTCGTCAAGGCTGACAAGCTTGCGGCTTCGTTGCAGCTCACTAGATTGGGGTGAACCCAAGCTCCATCATAGTCGACAAGCTCGTGGCTCACTAGATCCAGATGAGCTTCGGCTCAGTTGAGGCTGGCTAGCTTGCGGCTTCGTCGCGAACGACAAGCTCACGGCTTGCCATATCCAAGCAAGTCTAAGCTTAGCTAAGGTAGCGAGCTCACGCCTCGCCAGATTTGGGTGAACTCGACCTCCATTGTAGCCGGCGAGCTCCAGCTCTATCAAGGCCGGCGAGCTCGCTACTCGCCAGATCCAAGCAAGCTTTGGCCTCGCCAATCATCTGTGACCTCGAGCTCACCTGAGGTGGGTGAGCTCGAACCTCGCCTAGCTGGTCGTTGGCCGTTGCTATGCCAGCCACTAGCTAAGGAATGAGGAAGAAGAAAGAAAAAAAAAAAAAATATATATATATATATATATATATATATAAAATAATTATAATTTCGATTTTTATTTTAAAAAAAAAACATTTTCATAAAGTTAAAGGGAGAAGTTGGGTTGCAAATGGGTTTTTGAGTCCAACTTATTTAAGACTCATTTAACAAATGTCTTTAAAATGTAAATGACCCATATATGACTCATTTCAAAATGTAAGTAACCCATATATGACCCAATTTATGATCTAAATGGGTCAAATATGGGTCTAAGACCCATATTGACACCTCTACATGGATGTAAATATCGGTTGTCTTATATGGCACGGATGGCGCTAACATGGATTTTTTTTTTAATTCATATATTATTTCCTAAATTTTTTTATTTGTTTTTTTTTTCTTTTCTCCTTCCTTCTTTCATTTTTTTTTTCTTTTCATTGTGATTGATGAGGGTTGTTAGAGCTCATCAGCCACTAGGCAAGGGCTGCAACCTTCCCCGGCTACTGGCGAAGGTCACAAGCCTCGCCTGGCATTGGCCAAATCTGGAGATGACAATCTTCTTTCATTTTTTAGGACCCTGGTTCTTATGTGCGTCTTGCTTCAAATTCGGTCAAAAAAACACAAAGCACGGTCACAATGAAGATATCTTTAATTGCACTTTTTTTTAAATTAATATCTTGTGATAAAATATTTAAACATTAAACCACATCCTCCTCTAAAGGGCATCCTTACAATAATATCGAGTGGCCTTAGTGTTGTCATCACCTTTCAGTGTATGCATATTTCGCATTGCTATTTCATTGCCAAATGAAATCTGTTAAATTTTGCGACTGAAAAGCTTAAATCAAACCAGGCTGCCTTCTTTTACTTCACTCATGGGATAATGGTGCTATCACACTTTGAAATATAACCTGTTGAAGTCTATCCCGAGGGAAGCCTTGGCCCTTGCCATGCATAGATTTTGAAGATGTATCAAGAAAGATCTCCTGAGGTTCCATATAAAAGCCTGACTTTGACAATAATCAACAAGTCCTCTTTCATATCCACTTCTGCTTACTCTCCAAGTTTACAGAAATATAAATATGCCAGCAAGCGATGCATAAAGTAAGGTTCTCAATGCCATTTTGTTTTGGTCATCATGTCAAATTGCCCTTGCAGATGTTTATTGCTTTTTATGAGTCCGGCCGTGCCTACAAGTAAGCTCGAATCAAAACTCATGCGATGACTTGATGATTTTAGCTCAATAAGTTCCACCAACAATTTGTGACATGGTCGGTCATGTGAAAGACAGAAAAAAGAGACAAAAACAAGGTTAGATTTGAAAAGAATTGAAGCTGGAAGGGTTTATAAAACCGACGTTTGTTCATGGGATGATGAAAAAACTTGTGTAGCAGCATAGATCTAATTTTAGTATTTTCAAGTGTCTTCCTTTTAGCATTGCATCATACTATTAGGTTAACAAATGGTCATGTGCCAGTCGTGACTTTTGGTAAGCTCCAATGGTTGAGATTAAAAGTTGTGCTAGAGAGATTGTCCTAAATCTGTAACATTAGTTTAAATTATTGAAATGAGGAAAAACCAATGACAAGAGATTTAAAGATCTATTTATACTAGGGTTACGGACGTATGACAGTCTCAACAATTAATCTAACATATGATTCCTGAGTAGAGCTCATAAAAAATCAAAAGATTGAGACATGACGATAAATTAACATAATAATATAACGAAAGACTTAATAACGTAAAATAGCAAAAGTCTAATTACGCGCCTGCATCATTTTTAATGTTATCTGACTTAAAAGCTTTTGAGGGGCTTGACAGAGAGATTGCTGGAGTTGAAGATCGGGGTATTCAATTGCCAAAGGTGCAGAAAAATGTCGAAGAAGTGTTAGATATTACAGAGGTGAGGTCTAAGCAAGGCAACATTTATTGCATACTCTAAAATAAGTTTGCCCAATGCCCCCCATATTTCTCCAAGGCTCAAAACCCCTCGAGAAGGCTAAACCAAACACACCCAAAGTAGGTAACCTTTATTTACTGGAGAACTAAAGAGATATTATATATACGAGCCAAACAACAAAGCTTTTTACGCACTAGGTGGGGGTCAGCTAACTTGATATTCTAAATGCAATTAATTTTTTTTTAAAGGATTTGGAAATGGATTTTCTTTTCCTATGTTTAGATAAGTCAATACGAAAACAAGGACATGATGTTCCCAATAAGATCAAATCTTACAGAAAATAAATAAAAGAAAGTTATTATGATTAAGACTACGGCTACAATGGTAACGTCGACAATTTATCACCTTTGTTCACGTTGAACTGCAATCGAGGAAATATCATTATTCCTCATGGTGTCAATCAAGATCCAACATCTAGATCAAAGAAGATATATATACATACATACGCACATATGTGTGTCTGTATATAAGAACATGTATTATGTGCAAAAATCGGCATCTAATCCTTACGAATGTGCTTGTCTGAGAATATGCAATAGTAAGGTCCTCACTAAGGTGCTCACCATCCTTCTGGTCAATAAACCCTAAGAATATGCAATACTACTAATTCTCTATCGATCAAATGGAAGGCATTTTATTCTGGATCCTGCCATTTCTGCAACGGCTGCACTTCAATGAGCATAATTACTCTGCATCTACCATTTCAAACCCTTATTTTTTTTCCGTCGATATTTCAAACCCTTCTAAAATGTCAGAAAATGGATCAATTGCTACTTGTAAAATTAATATCTTAAGGCATGAAATGGGGATGTCGATTGGGCTTGCTTGCCCAATGACACGGCAATTCAGCCACTTTCCTGTTTGAATTACTGTGATAGGGCAAGCTCTGGATCGACGTGTAACACTTGCAGATGCCTAAGTGCTTCCCCTTACCTTGAGCGTTTATGGCATCACCTTGAACATCCACAATTCTTGAAAGCTGAAGCTTAGTCAACTTAGGGCAGTAGAAAGTTACCTGTTTGACAGCATCAATGATAATCCTCTCGCAGAAGTCAAGGCTGAAGGCAATTTGCATGGGTAATTTTCCTGTAGTAATCATCACTTATTTCTTACAAGTTCCTAGCTTGGAGAAAATTTATCACCTCCTCAAAATAGGAGCTCCTACAGATTCCTATCGCACTTATGCACTCAAAGATCCAACGAGTTTCATAAACAATCATTGTCCACATTCTACAGATTCAACTATTTTCCTATTTGAATTGCCATAATAGGGCAAGCTTGGCATCAACATGTAAGACAATGAGATGCCTTAGTGCTTCTCCTTGTCTATGGAACTCGTTGGATTGCATAAGCACAATTCAGTTCACTCACTTCTAGATGCGGGAATTTGCCAAAGCAAAAGCGCTGGTTTTGAAGAGCCAAGTAGATTGATGTGAAATTTTTTCTCAAAGTCAAGACTTGCAAGAAATAAGTAGTGATTACTGCAGGAAAATAACTAATGCAACTTTCTGTGATTGCTGCAAGGCATGAGTTGCTTGAGTGCTTTCAACTTGGCCATGGCTTTTTTGAGAGGATCACTAGTAATGCTATAAATAGCTTTCTGCTGCCCTAATTTGACTAAACTTCAGATTTTGGGAATTATAAATATTCAAGGTGATGCCATTAATGTTCTTGGCAAGTATTGTCCACATTTGATTGATGTTGGGTTCTTAGATTGCCTGGAAGTTGATGAATTGGCACTGGGAATGTGCCAGCTCAGTTGACGAGACATCAAATCTAGAGTGAGATGTGGTTTCATATGTTTTGGCATAAGCTTTTTAACTTAGTTGGGTTGGATCTCAAACTGATGTAGTTGGTTTGGTGATTGTTTCAAAATTGTTGATCTCATCCCCAAGCTTGAAAGTTTTGTATGCCTTGAATTGTCCCGTTTTGGAGGGTGATGCCAATTTTATAATGCCCAAAATTAGAGGAAATTGTTACTCACTCATTTTACCGATATTTTTGGAAGAATAGCTTCTTCATTTGCTGATATCACAAGCAAAAACGGTATTTTTGGACTGGATAAAGTCCAAGAAATGAGAGCATGGATGAGGTGACGACTTGGTTTGAGTGAATTCTATCAGATTCGCTTTTGCAAAGTGCGAAGAACAATCCACAAGACTTAGATTGACAAATTTCTTAAAAGCTTTGCATCAAGATGAATAACAATGAAGCACCTTGCTTCAGCTAGAAATCATCTAAACCCTGTGGATTTCTTCACACTTGATAGAAGCCAATGTGATGGAATCTACTCAAATCAAGTCATCATCTCATCCATGCTCTTATAAGTTTTTTTTGGAGTTTCTCCAATTCAAAATACCTTCTTCCCTTTGCTTGTGATATTAGCAAATAAAGAAGCCATTCCTTAAAAAAAAATCGATAAAATGAGCAAGTAACAATTTTTCTTTAATATTGGACATTGCAAAATTGGCATCTCCCTTTAGAATGGGACAATTCAAGGCACATAGAACTTTCAAGCTTGGGGAGATCAACAACCTTGAAATAGTCGCCGAACCAACATCAATTCAAGAAATATCCAATGCAACTAAGTTAGGTAGGTTATGTCAAACATATAAAACCCCACACCACTCTTGATGTCTCAGCAACTAAGAGTAACTTAAGAGATACCACATTTCTCAGTGCCAACTCATCGACTTCCAAACAATCCAAGAATCCAACATCAGTCACATGTGGACAATGCTTGCCTAGAACATTAATAAAATCATCTTGAACATCTGTAATTCCCAAAATTCAAAGTTTAGTCAAATCCGGGCAGTAAAAAGCTATTTGTTTGACAGCATCACCAGTAATCCTCTCAAAGAAGTCAGGCCAAGTTGAAGGCTCAAGCAACTCATGCCTCGTAGCAATTACAAAGAGTTGGATTAATTATTTTCCTTACAATAACTACCATTTATTTCTTGTAAGTTCTTGACTTTGAGAAAAAATTTCACATTTGCAGACTTGGCTCCTCAAGGCTAGAGCTTCGACAGATTCTTACATCTAGAAGCGAGTGACCTCACCACTGCTAAATTGTACTTATGCGCTCGAAAATCCAACGATATCCACAAAGAAGGAGAAGCACTTAGGCATCTCCCTGTCTTACACGTTGATGCCAAGCTTGCCCTATTATGGCAATTCAGATAGGAAAACAAGTGAATCATTATGTCATTGGGCAAGCAAGTCCAATGAACAACTGCATTTCTCTCTGAAATCGAAACTTCCTCCTCAAATTCAGTATAGCTATGCGTAACCAACTTCTCCTAAAATGATGCACACCACACAAAAAATAAAATATCAAATCACTACTAGATGAACCCATAAGCAGCTCAGATGCGCTCTGACACCAAGTCAAGCAAGCCCAAAATGCCTATCTTTATCTCTCTCTTGCCCACCGATTTACTCCACTATCCACTGCTACCAAGAGGAAGAAATTTCATATCATTATCAAACGAATTTTTATTTTAGGCATATAAAATTTATTTCATTACCAAACGTGTATTTTTTTTTTTAGAAACTTATTGAGGAATATAAATTGAAAATTATATTTCTGTTTCAGAAATTAATTTCTAGCCAAAATCATTATCATTTGCGCCCTATATTGCCAAAGTGGCAAAAAGGGATGGAAAATTACAATTTGACTATTCAACAATTAGACATTTCCCTTTGAATAAAAATGATATAAAACCTCTTTAGTTTTAGCAACAAATTTTTTAATTCATAGCATTCTTATGATCTAGCATCAGATATAACTCGGAAGAATATTAAATCCCTCCAATTGTGTGTAAACTACCCTAAACTGTGTAAACTACTCTAAACTACAGCCATTTTACACACTAGACAAACATTTGGATTAAACCAATGCATGGTATTTTAAAGATTTTTTTTGTAGATCTTCATATAGTCGAGTTTTCGTATGCGTTCTCTTGAATTGTTAAAAATTGACATACCTACCAAAGTTAGCTTTTTGATCGGTGGTACAAGGATTTCGTTGCCGATTTCTCTCCTCTCACTCCTCGCTCTCGTGCGAGCTCCCTCGCTTTTAAGGGCAACCGGCAAGCGCTCATGGCTTCTGCCATTGCCAGCTCGGCGGCCGGCCTGACCCCGACACGCGGATCACGCCGCAACCTCTGCTCCCTCGCGATCCTCTGTTCTCTGGCTTGTACTCCCCTTTTTGCAGAGGCGCGAACGGCGTGAGGGAGATGGAGACCACTACCAGCATGAGGGCTGGGTTTGGGAAAAAGGATGATGGGCTGGCCCGCGCTGAGGAAAAGAAAAGAGAGAAAGCACTTGGGCTAGGCCCAGCCGGAAAGATATAAGGCCGGGTTGACCCGGCCCGGTCTGCTCAACTTCTTTTTTTTTTTCTTTTTTTTAAATAAAAATAATAATTCTTTTAATATAAAAAATTTTGAAAAATTATGTCACTACTCAATGCAAATACTCCTAAGGTCAATATGCTCTGCAATTTAAATGATTTTTTTTTTAGGAGTATCACTTGAGTACCGCCTAGCCACTTTGCTATGTTTTAGCTTTTCCTGCAGGTTTTCTGGTAAAATTCCAGCGAGCTAAGCTATCCCGGAGCCTTCTCACGGCCGTACCTTCATCGTCGCATTAGACCTGTCGTTCTCTCATCCAGCGATTTCACTCACCGCAACCAGCAATCTCCTAGACGAGGCCAACAACCACCGCTCCTCCTTCCTCGCAACATAGCCGCGGACCCACGCCTCACCAGTTCAACAATTTCACGGCCACCGAAGATCCTGCAATCTTGGTGTTCCAGCGAGTTCAATCGATCCTCGGTCTCGGTAGCCCCTGCAGTCCAGCACTCACCGTGTTGGCAATCTTCCCGGCAAACCCCCCACAGAAACTTCAGGCTAAGTGCGGCAAACCAGCCAGGTTCCTTGCTTCAATCTGATGTTCCGGTCGCTGTCCAGCCTGCAACACGGGGAAGTCCCTGCACAACGACGCTGAACCGGCCCTCTGACGACGAAGCTGCTGAGCGTCGTTTGCTGTAGCCTGTACCGAGAGTTCCAGCTCGACACCCACTAAAATACACGAAAACGAGGACGCTTGCGAAGGAGTACACGGGTCATCCACTTTTCACTTCAATAATTCATGCCTGAGTCCAAGCTTCTTCACGGGGGCAATGCACTATCTTGAGGAGAAAAGGACGAGGAAGGGGAGGCTCATGAAGGCTCGTTCTTCATCGATATCAAATATACACATCCCAATATAATTCTTTCTTCTCTCTTTTTACAGTACGCCCTGTGAGACGGACTCCACGTGCACAAAAAGCCAAAAGGGGAGAAAAAGCACGATCGGTAAAAAGACACGCAAGATTGAAACTTCTCCTCGCGGCCAGCGTGCGAGCTTCTCTTTCACGCCGCCACTGTCCTTGCCGCGAGCCTAGCCGAGACCAAGCCTCCCCGTTTGGCTCGGTCTTTCTCTGATTTTGCATGTTCACTAGCGAGTTCACGGCCGTACGAAAGAGGTGCACCTCGGCCGTGAAGCACCCGTCACTGAGGACCCGTCAAGAGCCAACATGGTCGAGTACCTGTAGCCACAAGACCGCTGGTCCCGGGCCATCGCCGGTCACCATGATCCCCCACCGTGATTCTTGTGATGCATCGTCAGTTCAAATTTGGAAACTACATCCATAATATTTCGAATTAGGTAAAAGATCTCATCCAATTTGATTTTGTGCCGTTTAATGCCCAATTTGAATTTATTGTAAGGGGGTGGCTAGCATGATCGTCCACGGCAGAATAACAGTGGAACTGTCAAAAGCTAGCCACTAATCCCTTTGGGGGAAACCGATAACCAGTTTTAACTTGTGATCCCATGTTTCCTTTCTTTTTGATTGCCATGTTTCCTTAATTACCAAAGTATAAATAAATACTGGCAATAAGCTCAAATTTAGAGATAACATCAGAAGAAGGCCCACGAAATCAATTTTCTTAAATATGAAGAAAGAAAAAAATAAATAAAAATATTGAAATATAAATAAATAAAAATATTATAGCTTACTAAAATAATCGTTAATGTCATTGCAAAAATCAATTAAATTTAAAAGATGAAAAAGCACGTGGAACATTAGCTTCGCAACTAATAACAAAATCATTGTACAATGAAATAGCTCATCATTCCTTTTGCTCAAACCAAATTTCTCTTAAAAGACTCCCATGACCTAAAACTTAGGCAATTGATATCAATTATGCATAAAACAAATGAAGCAAAGAAAGATCAAAATAAGAATAATGAGTTACTAGAGAATTTCAAAAAATAAAATTAGTAGACTAAAAAATGCATTTACCATATGAAAAAGCCGGGACAAGTATAGTAGGAGTGCCAAAAAAAAAAAATTTAGTTCATTTGAGTGTCACAACTTTGAAAATTCGATCATTTGAATACAAATTCCGATTTGTCCCACTAGAAAATCTAACGTGGACACCGTTTGTTCAACATGATTTTGTTGGCGCTAACATGGACAAGTTTTAATTTATTATTTTTTTGAATTTTTTTATGCTTTTTTTTTAGGGGCGACGAGGGTCATCAATGACCCTCACTGGTCATGAAGGTCCGGGCGAGGCCTTCGAGGCCTCACCAACCGTTGACAAGGCCACAGGGGCCTTCATAGCCATATGGATGAGGGTCGCCTTGCCCTCGCCACGAAGGCATTGGTCGAGGACATCACGGCCTCACCGATAGCTAGCGATGCCACCCAAAGCTGGCAAGGGCATTGGGACCTCACATGCTATAGGCGAGGTTGCAAGGGCCTTTGTGGCCAAGGGCAAGGGTTTCACGGCCCACAAGGGTAACCCTCACAAGCCCTAAAAAATAAAAGAAACAAATTGAGAAAAAAAAATAAAAAAATTCCATGTATGATGATTTGTCAGAATTGACACTCACGTAATCAATTTCACCTCAATGTGGTGCTCAAGTGAGAGAAAAAAAAAAGTTTTGGTACTCAAATAAGCGTTGTACAGAAGTTTTTGTATTTATACTATTCTAACCCTTAAAAAAGTCATAAGAAGAAAACGCTTTTCTAGTCTTATTTAAAGAAACAAATTAAAGTGATACTCTTCAAGAAAAATGATTCACTGTGGCCTTTTAATTTTGTCTCTAAAATTTGAGGTTGCAATAAGGAACATAGAAGTCAAGAAAATGAAAAAGACAGAAACATGAAATCAATGATTAAATCGGTTGAGGAAGTCTGCAGGTTTCTCCAAAAGGATATGTGGCTGGCCTTTAACCGTTCCGCCGTCATTCTGCAGTGGTCAGTCACACAAGTATTTTCCTTAATTGTAATCAGATGTTGTGTCGATATTATCATATCCATAAGTCTTTTGAATATTCATGAATAATAATATTTTTCTAATTTTATGCATATGATCAACAATCTAATTTCATACCTGAATACGACTCATGATCGTACAGAAAAATCAGTCAATACATAAGATACGATTCATCGATCTTATTGATTTCCAAATTTAAATAGATATGGATAATATCTTGATGTCATATTTCATTTTAGCTTGATTGTTGTTTCTAGCCATATTTGATTTGTTCCATTTTTTTTTCTAAAAAAGGAAAATTTCAAAAAGATTAGATAAAATTTGAGTAGTTCTTTCATAGATAATCTTGCATGTTTAGGTAGATTCTTTTTAAAATATTAGAGTTATATTCCAATTTAAATTAGGATTTAATGTAGATTATTTCTTAGTTTGAGTTAGATTTTTATCCTAATTTCTATAGTTCTTTTAGGGCAGTTTTCAATTTTTATCCATGTGCATGTCATATAGTTTAGACCGCATCATCAATACCATGTCGTCATGCATGCCAACATGTCACGACATTACATGCCAGGTCACTGTGCCACGTCATTATGCCATGTCATCATGCATGTCACGTGCCCTGTCATCATCCATATCATTATATATGTTTTGTCACTGTTACCATGTCATTTATCAATTGTACTTTAGGGTTATTAAATTAGAATGTGTGTCATGTTAGAATTAAATGCTAATTTTGCCCATTATTAGAGTTAGATTATTTTAATTAAAATCTTATGTCATAGAGTTTGCATGTTAGGTTAATATAATTAAATCACATGCATTATTAGAGTAGTTGCATATGAATTTTCCGGTCATTAGAAATTGTATGTCTAGGTTCATGAACTTTAGAAATTGCGTGCTATGCTAGAATGATATATTTAATTGTCGTGAGAATTAAGACATTCATATGTCGCTTGTAATGTTAGATTAATAACGTGGATTGCATATAATTTAGCTTTCATTAAATGAGAGAAAATCTAAAAAGAAAAATTTGAGTGAAAGTTCTTGTTAGTTAGAAATCATTTTGAGCATGATGATGTCATTTTTTAGCAAACATTGCAAGTGCTTTAGTTGCTTTGAGGTAATATTTCCTTCCTATCCTAGAAAATTATTTAACGCTTTGATTATCGAGTGTTAAATAATGACTGCGCATTTTCTTGATTACCTCATATGTTAGGGAATAAATTAAAATCAATACAAATTGTTTGCAAAACATTTTTTGAAATAAAAGAGAAAATGTACCGAAAGAGTATTAGAAAAGTCTAGTGTAATCAAATCTCGAACTCATTTAATCTCTAGTTTGTAGACGTAAGGTATTTCTCTTGATGCTTTACAAACCGATTAATGGTGACTTCTAAAAAAAAAAAAATCATTTGCATGTTAAATAACTTGTACCTAAGTTGCAAATTGATATAGATTTAGGAGAGTTCGAGTTAAGTTTAGGCTTACTAATTTATTAGCCAAACCTTTAGGTGGTTTTGCCAAGGAGGTCGCAACATGATTGTATCCATATGCTCCAACAACACAAAAGGGCTGTCTTTAGAGACATCTGCTTGTTCCGGGATGATTAAATCCAATAGATACAGGAACCAAGACTTAAAATTTGGGTTCTTACCTAAACAAGAAAATAAGCCAAAAGAATGACATTCTCGGCATCGGGAGGCTCGTTGGAGCAATGGTCACAAACCCGACTTTCTTGGCCTGGTTTTAGTCGACCGAAGCTTAGATTGCACCGTCGCTCTCAAGCTGTAGCCCCTTGAACGAGCCATTGGTTCTCACAATAGAAGGCCGTCCTCGACGCGACGGAGCTCAAGCTCCATCCTATGTGTATTTTCGCATATTACATTTACAAGGAAAATGTCCGATGAAATTGATGTAATATTAGATCGGTGGTTTTAAAAATTGGGGAAAATTGACTCTTTCTATGTGTTGTTTTCTGTTGCGTTGCCCATTCAAAAATTGGATAGTTTGGTGTATTTTTTTCAATTTTGTTTGTAGTTATACCCTTAAACAATCTCCTCTCACTATTTTTAATTTCATTTAGGCAGGACAGCCTTGGCTGACCCTCACCCCACTATAGCTAGCCCTTTCTATCGATGGTGGGGCGGCAGCAGCAAGGGCCGTGGAGGGCCTCGCTTATTTGCTCCTTTTTAAAAAAAAAAAAATTAATGAATATTTTTATTAAAAATCAAATTTGGGGGCAAACCAACGTTGTTTTGGGACAATGATTGTTGAGTAAAGATTCTGACAAGTCACTTAGACCAGTTTTATTAATAAAATAACTTCATGTCTGATTTTTAGCAAACATCGCTGGAGTTTGCACTTAATTTTTCAATTTTTTTTAAAGGACACTTAAGTGTACATTTTGGAAACTTTGCTTGATGTTTGATAAGTGTAAACAGAATTTAGTTATAAGACAGATGGTTTTACATCATCATCTAATAGACAGTGCATACAATTTTTACATGATTTTTTCTTCAATTATTTAATTTCCATTTTACTTTCACTTTTGTTGCTCTCTAAATGTTAAATTTTCATGTTAAGTAGAAGGTGAAGTGGTAGAAAAGCAGTTTTAGTAAAAATAATTTTCAAACAGATTTCTAACACGTAAAACCCATGAGAAGCATGGACAAAAACTATTGAGGTGTATGTATGAATTGTGTTAGAAAAGTTTCATATCAAAGAATGGGTATAATTTGAGTAGTTAAAATATCATTGTTGGTTCTCATTGGTTTAAGCTCTATTGGCTCTCATTATTTGGGTTAAGGTGAGTCCAATTGACATTGGGCTTCTATTATGCATCTCCAAAAAATTGGTGTCAAAGTTGGTGGTTGGTTGGTGGTCCATTCCCACTATATATTGATGTTTAGTGAATACATCGAGAAAGAAAACTCGTGAGCATTTGATTTCCAGGTAGCTGTCATGATTTGGCATTAAAGATCTATGCAATGAATTACTCAGTTCGTATAGGCCATTTTAATTTCCTTCAAAAGGCCTTTCACAATGAGAAAGATTGTCGTTTATTCTTGTAAGTTTTTGGGTGTGTTTATTTGAGTGAAAGTGTTTTCTAGAAATTAGTTTTCCAAACTTTCACCTCCTCAATTCGCCGAAAATGACTAATTAACCAAAAATACTTTCCTGTAAACAAACATATTCATGATTAAAATTAGGAAAGTGGATTCATAAACCTAAAAAGGTGAAAACACTATTCAAAATTGCTCATCTCGAATTTTTTAATAAATTTTTTATTTCATGTTATTCTATTTTTCTTTTATTTTTCATTTTTCATGTTTTTCTTTTCTTTCTTTTTCTATTTCCTTCTCCCTCCGTTGGTTGCCGACCGAGCTTTGCCCAAGGTTGGAAAGGTTGAGGCTTGCTTGTAGCCTATCGTTGGCCGTCATTGGGGCCCGGCAATTGATGAAGGAAGAAAAAAAAAGAAAAATATATATTATTCAATTTTTTTTTGTTTGAGATAAAGTAATAAAATTGAAATCATTTTCCAAATGAGATATAAATATTAGAGAATGTTCTTGTTCACATATCACCAAATAAAAAAGAAAATTATTCATTTTTCTGAAAAGTGATTTCCTAAAAATGATTTTCTTCATCAAGAACTTTTCTCATAAAAAAGTGTACCTTCTATAGACAAGACATAATTCTATCAAGATAATTCTATGTACGGCTTGTTTCAGCATTCAGCCTAGACCCATCGGGCCCTATATCGACATTTTTTGGGGCATTCAATGACGGGTTTTGTTCGTCACTAAAATAAAATGAACGAAAAGTCCATACCAAGAAATTTTTGAATGAAAAAGTCTAGCGTATTTTCTTTGGAGCGAATTTGAAATGAGGACCATTCGATATATTTTTCTTGTTTTTTTCTGGTCAAGACCATTCGAAATATTAGCAAGCCCACGAGTATACCAACAAAGCGTACTGAATCCTATTTAGTACATGATGCTACACGTAAGAAAAGACTTACAAACTCTCCAAAGCAACCCATCGTATGCTCGCGGCACATGCAAGGCGAATTCATTGAGAACATATACCTGAAGTATGGAAAACGCATCGATGACGAAACTTTAGCCTTAAAGCAGCGAGAAGACGATGACCCGCAGGCGCCCATCGGATCTCTACTTCATCTTCCAAAAATCATTCAATTAATCACAAACGCCAAGAACTCCGATATATTCAAGAAATCATACAAGAAAACCACAGCGTTATCATTCCAGTTCATAACTAAAGGAATAAACAATTTAATTGCCGGGATCGGTGTGCCAAACACGACAATACAGGAGTCGACAGCAATGAAGGCCACAAACGTTCAACCCTAACTAATGCGACGAACGCGAGAGCATCGTAACGATCGAGAGAGCCACAGCCGACAACTGGAACGAGTCTTTGTTCCTCTTGGCCAACGGCGACCCTGCACCTTTCTCCGAGAACCCATCCTCGCACGTGGTCGGCGCGTCCATGACCGAGCTCAGGTTGATGTTCGTGTCCTCGTACCTCTCGTCCTTGTAGGCTCTGATCGCCTCCGCAAGCGTCGGGACCGCGTCAGAGTACAGCTCCAAGCAATCCTCCAAGCATGCGCTGACGGATGGATCCATCTCCTCGCTCTTCAGAAGCTTCTCGGTGTAAGACCTCGTGCGGGTCACGTTGTGCCGCAACAGCTTGATGGAGATGAGGCCGAGCCCCCGGAGGTCGGCGCAGTGGCTGTACGGGTTCGACTCGAGCGACGCGACGCAGAACTTGTAGCTGACGTTGGGGTCTTCTCGCGCGCATTTCTTGCACGTTTCGTGGATTATGTCGGTGCTGCGGCCATCTGCAGATGCAGCGCGGAGGAAGGTGAGGAAGAAGATGAGGAGAAGAGAGACGAAAGGACGAGGACTCATTTTTGGTTTTCTTGATGCATGCGTTTGGATCACGTCTCAAGGAGGAGCGATGATTTATTAGAGGACAATCTTTGCATCTACACATCCGATGATGCCAAATCGGAGCGCTACTTTGTTATATCTCTCCCTCGCGTGAGTTAGACGCACGATATAAGTATACATATGTCGGCCCCTCTCGACCAAGCTAGTAGAATACTTATGAGTCCGAAACTTATTGGAAAAATTATTTAACAAATCATAAATCTATTATATATGTGCCGATTTAGTTATGAACTTTTCAATTATGAAAATAAAAATACAAAGAAAGAAAATAAAATGAAACTAAAAAATAACGAAAGTTATAAAAATTGTTCATGTTAGTGCTCACAGTGTCATGTAGAGCGATTAAAACTTCCACATTACTAATTTTCAACCAAAATTGGCCAAATGGACAAATTGTTAAAAAATTTAAGATTTAATTGGTACAACTAAATTTTGAAACTGAAGTGAAAAAAGTGCAATAAATTTATAATTTTTTTGGTAATTACTTTTGGAAATTTATCTATACGATAGGCTTTCTAGGGAAAAATGAAAGAGTTATATATACAAATTGACGAATTTTTAAAGATATGTGCATTACCCGTCATCCAAATGAAAATACACACTCATCGAAAGATTTACTAGTCTTTTGTACTTCGTATTTTACATAGATTTAATTTAAACGTAGCTTTTGTACTCCGGATTCAACAATATATATCTCTCTTTTATCGTGACATATATCAAATTCTAAGATTTTTTGTTGTTGTTGATGACAACTAGAATTTGAAAGCTCTTTAGTCATTTATCCGTTGAGGCTATCAATTAAAATGAATATTCAAAATATACGATTGGCTACCCGCTTAGGATGGTATACATTTTCACTTGCTCGAACCCATATGTTCAGTCTTAATATTTCTAATTTTGCTAATGTAAACAATTTTTCTTACTTTTTATTTTTTATTTTCATTTTCCTTTTTCTATCTTTTTCCCTATGGTCAGCTGACCACATGCGAGACCAGGGCCGTGACGCCCTACCAAGATTTGGCAAGGGTAGCCCCCATTAATCTTTTTTTTTATTATTATTTATTGCCCTTACTTGTGACTAGCTGGGAAAGGTATGATTGAGAATATTCTTAATTGGATTGCTTAACCACCGTAGTAACTCTCTAAAGACAGCCTCTTTAATTGGAGCATATGCATACAATGACCAAAAGTCGAGACCCCTCGTGAGGACCTTCTTCTGATGAAATGTTTGAGATATATATCACACAATGGGTGATCGATCGTACGATCAGGAAATGGCTAAGCTTCTTGGTCCAAATAAACTTGGTTCAGGAGATATGGTATATAAATACCCCAAAAAGCTCTTGATGTGATGCGGGACCAAGAAAGTTGTGTATTGACATTGAATGACCCAACATGGGTAGATTTCAAAATAACTTCCAAACATATTACTATATTGTTTGCCTATCCAAATAATTTTCTTCCTATTCACATTTTCCGAGATCAATTTCGGATGGTGTGCTCGGGATAAGTGTTTGATTTTGTTTTGCTTTGCTATTTCCTTTTCTCTTTTTTTGTCCTCGTACCCTTGGAAGCTATAACTATAAATATAAGCGTGGCTCTGTCAATATATTAAAGAACATATTTATGACCAGTCATTATCCCAAATTTCATGTTTTTTTATTTTATTTTTTATTTCATTGATAATTAAGCATCCGAAATAAAATGTGGGGGTTCCAACTAGTTTTTGGCTTTGATAAATGATATTTGCTTTGGCATTTTTTATGCGAAAGTCAATTTTTTTTCTCACCAAGCAAAAGTCATGTTTCAGAAGCAGAAAATTCAGGCATGGTAGAACATTTTTTGTTACTCCCAGAAGGAACACGAGGAAAAGTAACTCGGCAAGGTATGCCCTTTTCCTTCGAGTTTAGAATGCTATGTGGACCGCGGAGTTTTCGTTTTATCGTTGGCGCCATGAGCCGACACTTATTTATCTTGTTAGCGTACTGGGCCCATGTCGGTAAAAGGATTAAGTCAAGCCTTTTGTAACACAGCAAATTTTTCTGTGTCTGTATTCCGCCTGCGCAAATTTCATTGTTTGAAAGCCTTAAACCCGGCATGGACAAGCTCTTACTCCATTATATCGAGCTAGGTAAAAAAAGCTACTCATGTACGACAAACCAAAAAGGCAGACATTTCCTCTTGCGAAATGAGGAACGCAATGGTCACCCCGAGCTATTTCAGAGAAAGCCTAGAACATCAGGATCCATACGGTTCAAGATCATTTCACAATTTTTTATTGATATTGACAAAACTATTCCACGTTGGGCTATACTCTCTAACAAAGGCAAGACGAAACTTTTAAACATATGAAAAAACTTCAGAGCTGCCGCTGGACTCAATACGATTTCCCCGGTCCAGGCCAAAACCAAAAAAAAATCTTCGGTTGAAGCTCTTCCCTGAAAAGGAAACCTCAGTCGTACAGAGGCGGGTCCAAAGGTGGATGATAGGGAGCAGATTTTGTTCCCCTCTGCTTTGTATAAACATGCAATCTTTTGCCCGCACATACATTTATTTGGTCATTCTCTAATTCTTAATACAGAAGTCTTGACTATACAGTTATGTCTTCGTAAATATTATTATAAGAAGAAATGTCCGTGCCAGAACACGATATGCTGCTGCAATCACGAATAGAGTCTGACCCTCTCATTTCTTTGAACAAAAGATCATACAAAAATTAATTGTCGAATCATTTTTAACTTTTCTGCATAAGCTTGATAAATAAAAGAAATGCTCTCACAGTATTATCTAGGAATTGTAAATGGTGCTCATTAAAATCCCCATTTCCACTTTGGAATGTATAATTCCGGTGCACATGTTGCGTTAATTGACGTATTTGAAAAATTCTTATGTGGGGAGTTTGCACCTTCTGTATAATCTCATCACAACTCTTCCCTAATTTACGGCATTGGCTTCCCTATGCTACTTGTCCTGTGTACTTGATTGTGGGATTGTCTTCATAATATAGGCGTTCTTGACTTGCCAAGTAGATGTTAGCATCTTCTCATCGTCTTTTAGCAAATAAATGTGGTATGACAAGGTCTTGTTATGTTTAATTCATGTAGAAGCTAACACAGGAAGCTGATATATTGTTGGTGCATTTCTGGTTTTATGCTTAAGGAATAGGATACCATGTTGAATGATTTTTAAGAACCTCCGTTACAGGTGTCCCTGCTGCAACTTCTGCAGCAACGACAGCTTCTAGTGCCAGTACCACTGCAGCTCCGACATCATCTTATTGTCGCTTCTAGTAGGGGTTCTGCATTTGCTGTCTCGATAGCTAACTAATATATTTTTTACTTCAAAACACGGCACGACACTTTCTTGTTCTATGTCTATGGATATCCTGAAATTGTTTAATGGCAAATTAGTGCTCTGTTTTTGCACTATTTGTTCAAGGATTAACTCTTTTCTTTGTTTCTAAAAAAATTTTGGTCATGCGAGTTTGCTTTATCTATCTATCTGTTTCAACTGAGAATATTTTTTAACCTCCTCTTTTTCTTCTTTCCTAATACGGGAAGGATTTCAAAGATACTTTCCTTATCTGCTATCCATCATTCAATATTTTTCTATAGGTACAAGAAAAACTACCATAAGGGATTTCAGAAACACTTCTCTCTTATCTTCTCTCTCTCTCTCTAATACGAGATTAACATATTCCGTTTGAGATCAGCAGCATCATCTTGATGTTACTAAATTTCTTTTCCTTTTGAGATCAGCAGCATCTTTATTTTTATTTCGTTACCTCGTTTCTACCATCCTAATGCCAAGAATATCCCTAAAATATCCTAAGATCAGATTCGCAGGCGCACCGGAAAAAGAGAAATCCTTTGGGGATAGCCTTCAGTTCCTTTAGGTTCACAAATGCTAGCGAGTTACACCAAATACTAGCACCCAGCTGCCTTTTTTGGCTTTCAAGTTTGAGTATATATGGCGAATTATTTTTTCTTAAAAAAAAAAAAAACTGATCAAATCATAAGAATATGGGAAAATTCCAAAGAAGGACCCGAAATGCTCTTAATTTCTCAAATAGGGGCCTAAAATGAAGCTTGTCTCAAATAGAGGTCTCAAGTGCCTTCGTTTTCTCAAATAAGTATTTAAAGTGAATCTTATTTCAAATAAAGATCTGAAGTAGCCATACAAATCTAAAAAAAGATCCATCCTCACAGGCTAGTCAATGGCATTTCTTTCATTTACGTTTCCTTATTTTCTTCCCTTTTGTTTGTTTGTTTGTTTGTTTGTTTTTTGTATTTTCAATTTTTTCCTTTAAAATCACAAATAAAAAAAAAAAAAAAAGAGGCTAAAACTTAAGAAAAACAAACAAAACAAAACTTCTACAAAAAAAAAAAAAAAAATTCCAAGCGTCAGGTAATGGCTACAAGCGATGGAGGCTTGCTGGCCCTCCCACCTTTTTTTTTTTTTTTTTTTTTTGCTTTTTTCTTTTTAAGATTTAGTCTTCTTTAATTTTTTAAAGAGAAAAATAGATAAAGGAAAAATGACAGAAAATAAGAAAATGTAAACACAAAAATGCTCTTGATCAGCCAGTGAGGTCAAGTCTTTCTTTGAAATTAATATGGTCACTTCAAATCTTTATCTAAGAAAATGAGAATATTTCAGGTCCTAATTTGAGACAAGATTCACTTTGGGTCCTTATTAAAGAAATTAAGGGCACTTCGAGTCTTTATTTGTAATTTTTTTCTAAGAATATTATTTTTCTTGGGTTGAGAAGATGAGTTTGAATTACCACATATTATGCGTTCGTTGGACCATGTATAAGAGTGTGCAACACCTTATTCAAATCAATCGAGTATTCAGAGATTTTCTTATCCATTTCACTTTTTTTTTGTCAGTCCTACTCTATTACTCTACACTCACTCTCAGACTTTTGCCCTGCCTCTTGCGAGGCGTGGGAGTCGAAACCCACTACTGAAATTTACGCGTCCCCACCCCATCCCCCTGAGAATGTGGGGATTTGAACCCCTCACCTCCCCCTTCCATGTTGGAAGGGTGGCCACTGGGGCGAAGCTTAATGTGGCTAAATTTAAGAATTTGAGCCGTTAATGATCTCTAGGATATATCTTCCCGATATACAATTTTTAAAACCTTCAATCCCAATGTGAGTCTCCACCTTGGAGTGGAAGATGAACTTAGTTCATTACATGCCCAAATGAAAATAAAAAGGACAGCAAGAGGAGCTTGTTTAAGGGTATAACTGGAGACATAATTGAAAAAATACACCAAAATATCCTATTCTCAAGTGGGCAACACAACATAAAACAACATAGGAAAAGCCCGTTCTCCCAATTTTTTAGTATCACCAATCTGAAAATAATATTACCTCAATTTCCTTAGACATTTTCCTTGAAAACGTAATATGTGGAAATGCATGTAGGATGGAGCTTGAGGTCTGTCGCGTCGAGGATAGCCTTCGATTGTGAGAAAAGCAATGGCTCGTTCAAGGGGTTGTAGCTCGAGAGCGACGATGCAATCGAAGCCTAGGTCGACTAAGACCTAGACGAGAAAGTCGGGAATGTGACCATAGCTCCGCGAGCCTCCCGAAGCCGAGATTGTCATTCTTGTGGCTTATTTTATTGTTTACGTAAGAAGCCCATTTCTGAGTCTTGTTTGCTGCATCTAGCGGATTAATCATCATGGAACGAGCGGAAGTCTTTAAAGACAGCCTCTTTGTGCTGGAGCATATGCAGACAGTGACCAAAAGTTGAGACCCTTTGTGAGGTCCTTCTTCTAGTGAGATGTTTGGGATGTCCATCGCACAATGGGCGATCGATCGTACACCCAGGAAATGGCTAAGCTTCTTGACCCGATCAAAGGATAACTCAGTTCCGGAGATATGGAACACCAAGACACCAAAAACCTCTTGATGTGGTGTCGGGCCAAGAAAGTTGTGTATTGATGATATTGGATAACACAGAACAGGTAAGTTGATTTCAAAATAACTTCCAAACACATTACTGTATGGTTTACGTGTCCAAATAATTTTTTATGAAGACAATAGTAGGTCCTCTTTAAATTTTCCGAGATCAATTTTGGATGGGGTTGCTCGGGATTAGTGTTCGATTGATTTGCTATTTCCTTTTCCCTTTTGCTGCGGGGGTTCGATGTCAATCTTTCTTTCCTTGTGTTTGCACATTTTGGACGTCGTTGCATGAGGACTGCTGTTCGGTTTTGTTTTGCTGCCCTTTTTTGGGGTTTGGCTAGGAGGTTTTGAGTCTGTATACATACTAATATAAAGAGTGAGTCCACCGATCTATAATTTTGGCGTTAACTGAGAAGTGACTATGCATTCTCTTCCTTTGGTCGCCGTAGCCTTTTGAAGCTATAACTTTGTATAAATCTTTTAGCATGGCAACTGTCAAGAAATTAAAAAACATATTTATGACAAGTCACAATCCAATGTTTCATGCTTTATTGACTCTTTTTCGTTTCATCGATAACTTAGGATCCCAAATAAAACTCGGGCGTTTGACTGGGGGGTTCTCAATTAGTTTTTGGCTTTGATAAATGATATTTGCGTCGGCATTCTCGAAGCCTAAGTCAATGTTTCGGAACCAAAAAATTCGGGCACGGCAGAAGATGGTTTGTTACTTCCAAGAGGAACACGAGGAAAACAATGGACTCGGGTTTAGAATGCTGCGTGGACCGGGGAGTTTTCGTTATACGTTGGTGCCATCAGCCGACACCTACTTATCTTGTTAACGTACTGGGCCCATGTAGGTAAAAAGATCAAGTCAAGCCTTTTGTAACACAGCAATTTTTTCTGTCTGTATTCCGCCCACGCAAATTTCATCGTTTGAAAGCCTTAAACCCGGCATGTACAAGCTCTTACTACATTATATATCCAGCTAGGTAAAAAAAGCTACTCATATATGACAAACCAAAAGGCAGGCATTTCCTATTGCGAAATGAAGAACGCAACGGTCACCCCAAGCTATTTCAGAGAAAGCCTAGAACATCAGGATCCATACGGTTCAAATTTCACAAGTTTTGATCGATATCGACAGAGCTATTTCACAATACGGGACTTTTGAACAAATGAAAAAACTTCAGAGGTGCCCCTGGACTCGATAAAGATTTCCCCGGTCCAGGCCAAAACCAAAAAACATCTCCGGTTGAAGCTCTTCCCTGGAAAGGAAACTTCAGTCGAACAGAGGCGGGTCCAAGAGCTTCGGCAAAGTCAAATACTTTTCGTTAGACAAGCACTCCAGGAAAAGTAAAGAAGCAAAAGAATTGACAGATGAGGGGATGACATAAACATACAGGCGTTAAATGCCTAAAAGGGAGGCGCAAGATGCCAACGAAGCTAATGCACAGCTACATCAACGGTCGATGTCATTTTAAAGCTACGCACGCATTTACCTTTTGTACAAACAAAAAGTCGGAGGAAGGCCAGTATAAGGATGAGAAGTAAATCGAGGATACGAGAAATACATAAGATGACAAGCACAAACATGAAATGTCGACGATATGACAGATACATAAGATGACAAGCACAAACATGAAATGTGGATAGCGACGGGCTAGGGCGACAGAACGAACATAGGACTCCTTGCACTAAATGGAGAATTTATAAGTTGGCTGATCGAATGCTTTCATCAGTGTAATGCGAACTCTTTCTTAATCGTCGCCGTCGACACAGGCTTCTACCCAGGATAATTCTAATAGGGATAACTTTCGAGAGAGTTATGGAATGAAGATTAATCAAGAAGGGCCGTAGTTGCACAGCACATCTATCGATTAGGAGGCTCTTTCATGAGAATGATGCCATCCTTTCTGAAATAAATGACACCCTCCCCCCCCCCCCTCCCCTCCCCTCCCCTTTTTCTTTTCTTTTTCTCTTCTCCGTGATTTTGGCTAAACTTACAAAACGAACTTAAAGGGCCAATTCCGTTTTAGAACGGGGAGCGGCTGTACAATGAAGCCACGGGCCGATCGATCATAATTCATTTCCTTAAAGGGAAGGAAGAACCACTACAAGCAAAACACAGGCTAAAAATCACTAACTAGCATACGGTTCAGAAGATGTCATACCTCTAGCATGAGGTCGGGTGGCAAAGGACAAACGCTCGGAAGGAGTTTCCAACAACATTCGCAGATTCCGCGGGTAGTCAAAGGATGGGGGCAGGTAGCGGGGCTTACGGTTGATCCTGCACGATAGCAAACGACGGATATTATCTAGCAATTCTAGAGGAAAAGGAAACTACAGCAGATTACAACAGGAGCTTGCGGGGATTGTAGCGACGGTTAAAAGAAGAAAGGGAATAAATGAGAACTGGAAGTAGGTTTCGTGGGGGGGGAGGAAGACATGCGTGCATTGGCAGAGCAAGCATCAGTTACCTATCCTAGCATCACAAAACGCGGCGATCAACACCGTAACATTACAGACATAAATCATGCGAGACCGAAGATCTAAAACAAGCGTAAATCTCCCCCAGGTCGACGAGGTACCCACAACAAGCAAACGAAACGAAACGAATCCGCAACAACCGCAAATCATTAACCGAGAAATCCAATCCGACCGAAAATAGATGAGGGAGGGCTTACCAGGGACCCAATAGAAAAAACGTTGCTTGGGGACATGGTTGCTCGCCTTCGAGATCTCCTTCGAAGCCGAAGCCGAAGCCGAAGCCGAAGCCGAAGCCGCCCCAAGATTCTCCTTCGAGATCCGCTTCGAAGCCCTAAGACTCTCCACCTCCGAGATCCTCTTCCGCTTCAAAGCCGCCCTCACCCGCTGCTTCGAGATCCTCTTCAGGTTCCCCGAAGCCCTAGGATAAGGACGCCGCTCCTTCGAGATCCCTTCTGCTTCGAAGCCCTAGGAGGATTGCCGATGCGGATCATCTTCTTCGAAGCCATCTTCTCACCGCAGAGAGAGAGAGAGAGCGAGAGAGGTTATCCGGTCGGCTTGCTTCGCGAGAGAGAGAAGAGAGAGAAGAGAGAGAACGAGGGTGACTGACTAGGAGTGGTGTGGCTTAAATAAATAGCCCTCCGATCCGATCGGTCGGCCAGGGTTTCCTCCCGGTTGGCGTTTCCCTATCTGCCTTGACTTTTTAATTTCAGTCATGTTGGAACCTTTATGTACGTTTCCTAAAATAAAATTGTGTTGCGAGTCAAAACCGCCCTGACACAATATTTTTATCAAAGTGAACATAATTCTTCTAGCCCACTGAAGTCTTAGATTCCAAACTTGTTTTGGGGAACAAAACAAGAAAAGAAGAAAATTTTCCAACATTACCGTATCTCTTTTCCGACAGAAAGGGGAACATAAAAGGATATCATGCACGTTCACACGCATTCGCGGTCCCCACCAAGATTGCCTATCGTTTCCAGATTAATTTTTTGAGCCAGTTTCGTCCCCTATAAATGAACGGCCTAGTTAACGTTCCATCGATCATACACAACACAAGAAAAACAATGCTCTGAAAAAAATATACAGATTTTCTTTATTCGGGCATTCACGGGCGTTTTCAAGACATTTATCAATAAGTTTATTTGATAAAAAAAATTTTAAAAAAAAATCCAACTAATTCTCGGGCCATCATAATATCGAACGACTGAATTATGTCGATACAAAAAATCTCATCTTTTATAATTTCTTGAGAGTAATGGATACTCAGAATCACCAAAATCAACCAATTGAAAAAACCCATATTCCTATTACAAATTGGTTACTATGTGGGACTATATTTACATGGCGTGAACTCATCAAAACATGCGGTAACCCAGATCAGGTCTTGCCAATATCCATTCTTAGCTAACCATTTACTTAATTTTTTTTTCTTATTCTGAGAACTATATTCCTAAGACCAAAAAAAAAAAAAAAACAGATACAACTAATTCGTGCTATTTGTTTATCTCCTGTCCATGCCAATGGACAAGTCTGCGGCTGGCAGAGGAGTAAATTCTAGGAATTTGACAAAGAGAATGATTATCTGGAAACGAATTAAAGGCGTCCTATCTCCTTTCATGCTTTCTTCACACCGTCTTGAGGAAAAAAATCAGTCGGCCCGGTACAATTCGTTGCTCTCCCATACGATAAAATTGCACTCTTTCCACTAAAATTCATCCCACACTAAATCTTGCTTGCCAAAGAAAGTGTAAATGAGCAAAATCCATTTAGAGGGAAGTCCAAATACAAGTTTCTATATTTCCAAAGCTAAACTCCTCAAAACAATAAAAGCTAACTCTAATCAGAGGTGAGGTGGGACACAGATTTCCTCGGTCGAGGCCAAAACCAAAGAGCATCTTCGATTGGAGTTAATCCCTGAAAAGAAAACTTCGCCCAGACAGAGACGAATAGCGGAGATTCCGCAAAGTCATACTTTTTGTTTGAGAAGCAGTCCAGGATATGAGAAATCAACAAGATGATAAACACAAACACGAAATGTCGATAATGAAGTGCTAGGGCAACAGAACAAATGATGACGGGCATAAAACTCCTTGCACGGAATGGAGAATTTATAAGTTTGCTAATCGAATGCTCTCGTCAGTGCAATGTGTACTCTTCTTCTGCAGGCCTCTAATGGGGATAACCCTCCAGAGAGTTCTGGAATAAAGAATAATCGCGAAGAAAAATGTTACGCAGCTGTATTTGCACACTTATCAATTAGGAGGCCGTTTCAGGAGGATGATGCCATTCTTTTTCGAGTAACCTTCTTTTCTTTACTTTTTTCTCTGTGTTTTTAGCTAAACTTACAAAGCAAAGGGTGACGCGTGTAAGAGATTAACGAGCATGAAGGGCATATTCCGTTTTAGAACGACCATTCATTTCTCTAAAAGGAAGAAAGAACTGCCACGAGCAAAACATCGTTAGAAAAATCTCTAATTAGAATACGCTTCA
This sequence comes from Eucalyptus pumila, assembly GCA_016097595.1. Taxonomy (NCBI): domain Eukaryota; kingdom Viridiplantae; phylum Streptophyta; class Magnoliopsida; order Myrtales; family Myrtaceae; genus Eucalyptus; species Eucalyptus pumila. The sequence continues at coordinate 14,785,934 of CM027849.1, read as the reverse complement.
AAAGATGTCATACCAGCTGCAGCCGCATAACTTCATCCGGCACACCACAATATGTAGGAAGGAGTTCCTCACAACAATCGCAGATTCCGAGAGAAGAACTACGATGTGAACAAGAATCCGGGTTTATGGGAGTTTCTGCACAATAGCAAATGCCGGATATTATATCTTGTAATCCTAGAGGAAGATGAAACCACAGCAGTGAAAGAGCATCGGCGACTGATGGTTAAGATCGGGCCTGTCATTTTACAACAGGAGCTTGCGGGGATTGTAGCGACAGTAAATAGGACAAAGTGGATAAATGAGAACCAGTTACATCATAACCACTGGGAGTAGGTTTCGTTGGGGAAGAAGTCATGCATGCGTTTGCAGAGCAAACATCAGTTACCTATCCTAGCTTCGCAAAAACGTGGCAATCGACTCGAGTTTACACGCAACACAGTAACATTGCAGAAAGAATCACGCGTTCCTCTCAACCCTAAAAGGCAAAAGACGATTCAACCTTTGAGACCAAAGCAAAAACAGCCCCGTTAGAGTTCCTGTTCATCAGAGCAGAAAACGGGGAATATCCCGGCCAAAAGTTAGGGGGAGACTTTTAAACACGGAACAGGAAATCATGCGAGAGCCGAAGCAATTCCACACAAATTTTCCTCGACCAAAGATCGACAACAAGCTTAAATCTCCCTCCGGTCGGTCGAGGAGGTACCCTCAACAAGCAAACGAATCGCGACAACCGCAAATCATCACCCGAGAAATCCGAACGAGGAGATCCTTCTGGAATGAAGGAGGGCTTACCAGCGCTGCAAGAGGAAGGAGGATCCCTATGGAGAATCCTTGCGCCTTCGAGATCCTCGGAGCGCAATAGGATCTCGAAAGAGCGCCGTAGGGTTTCGAAGCGGATCTCGAACGCGCGCAAGGATCTGCAGAAGGATCCTTCGGGATCTCGAAGGAGCGTCCTAGGGCTTCGAAGCTGAAGCGGATCTCGATCAAGCCTTAGGACGCTTTTTCAAGATCCTCTTCCGCCTCGAAGCCCTGGGAGGATCCTCCTGGTTACGTTGCCATCCTTAAAGATGCGGATCATCTTCCTCGAAGCCATCTTCTCAATATCGACGAACAGATCGACCCGAACGCAGACCGCAAATAGAGAGAGAGAATGCGAAGAAGGAGCGCAAGGAGGGATCCTCCTGTCGTTGCCATCCTTCGATGTCCGGATCCGCTTCGAAGCCATCTTCTCAATATCGACCAACAGATAAACCCGAAGGCAGATCCCACAGATAGAGAGAGAGAGAGAGACCGCGAGAGACAAAGGAAAGGAACGGAGCCGAACATAACCAATTTGGCTTTACTTATAATTTCCACTTATATAAAAATGGTTTTTTTTTTTTTTTTCCTTTTTAGGGCTACACTAGTAGTAGCGATGAAGATGATGATGAAATTGAAAAAAATATTTATCACTTAAAAGATAATAAAATATTATAATTTCACCTGCAATGATGGCTTTACACTTACCGAACATAACCAATTTCATATTGTACAAAAGTTGAATTTGTCGAAAACCGATTCTATTTAGTTCGTCTCATCTAGTTATTTTTTTGTCGGTAATTATTAATTCGACTCCATGGTAATTAACTTTTCTTCCCATATTATTCGATAGATTTTTTTTTGTTTGTTTATGTTTGTAAATTTATCACATTACCTACGATGCACAATGAGGGAGAGTCAACTTTATGTGAAATTTTAGCTAGAGTCACTTTCTTATTATCGTTAAATCAATTTTACTATTTATTACTTTCTCATTCTCATTGAGTTAATATTTTAGAAAAATATGTATATTTCTCTTAATATTTCCTTAAGATATATTTTCTAATTCTCATAGGTCGATTTTACTACAAATTGTCTAGAGATTTCCCTCCAAATTCTCTCTTTTTCTTGAACTTATGCCAAATTCTCATTTGGAAAAGAAAATACTCATTTCTTTGGAGTTTAACGTGCAAAAATCACTTTTAGCATATCCGAGGCGATGAAGTTACCTGAGCGGAAGATGGGTCTCGTGGCTGGGCGAACATGGGTCTCGGGGGACATTTATTTCACGCGTGTGATAGAGGTTCGCATTCTTTCTTATGCGCCGTTCATGCTCGTTCCATGTTGCAGAGGAATTGTTTCCATCAAGATCAGCATTTCCACTTCGTCCATCGAAACCCTCCCGCCAAGAAATAACCACAGCAAGAAATCAAGAAAAAATGCACAACTCTTCCCCAACAAACGATGTTCCAGAATCTAGCAGCACCGGATCATCCTCACACCAGAATCATCTGGCCAAAATAGACCAAGCTCCGGCGACAAACACCTTTTGCTACTGTAACTTCCTCCCCAGCAAAGCCGTTGAAGACGCGAAGAGGGCCCAAAGCATTCCCCACAAGGTCAAACACAAGCCGGTCGAGATCCGGGATGAAGATCGGCTCCCTCGGTCTGATTCTCGCGACCACCCGACCCCCAAAAAGGTCATCGATTAGCTCAATCTTAGGACGGAGAAGCTGGTGGTCAGGGACCACATAGCCTTGGATAGCACGTTCCGTTGTGGCCTATGTCCGACGTGCAAACCGTACATGCAGGGCACATGCACAATCTGACGATACGCGATGACGCAGATTGCAACCATGGTGGCAGCGGCGGCGACGACAATTGTGCGAACCAACCTCTATATTTCCGCGGCTTGAATGTACACATGGCCAAGTGTCACGGGACCGCCCATTACTTTTTGGATTTGAGCGATGTGTCCATAACGAGACAACTCAAGGTGGGCCATATCATTCTATTTAGGGTGTGGGGGGGGGGGGGGGGGGGGATGGGGTGTGTGGGCGCGGGGGGAGCTCAGAATGGTTGCTTCATCATGGAGGGACCTGACCAAGCACATTGCATGCATGCACGTGAAAATCTTTTTGGTCGAAAAGAAACCGGAATGTTATGAACTTTTCGAGATTTACAGATTCGGCGAGGAGGGGGAGATTTGTGGAGGCGATTGGATTTATTTCCTTTCCTTTTCTCTTTTAAACATTTCTACTTTTCATGATGAGAGGCATCATGCATGATGTAAAGCGAGTTAATGGGACATATGAGTTTGGGACTAGGCCTATATTAAAGTTCTTTTGTGTTGAAGTTGACTGGTTTGAGATGACTCTGCTTTGAATCATCACTAGGATAAAAAGTAGAGTGATTATGAAGAAAATAGTTCAAAGAAACAAAGATTTCCATGAAAGACTCATATTTGTATGGGGAATTAACATCCTTCATAATTAGGGAATGAATTGGATGGAGATGGTTTACCTTCCTTGAATAGGATCCAGCAAATATCGGACGATTGAACCCTACGACTTCGAGTTGGGGACATGATTGCTTTGTTTTGGTTAGTTTTCTAGAAGTCCAAATTCATCTGATTTACTTGCTCGCCTGCTTTCTTCTCAATGAATGGGAGTCCTCATAAACACTAGGCATTTGCAGTAACAAACGTATATGAAGATCATATTTATTAGGATTCACATTTTCTTCTTATCGTTGTCGTTGCTTGTTGCAACAAAGGGGATCAAAGATTTGCGTTACTCCATTCAGGGTTGTTCCTTAACAGCGGGGAAACAGTTTGCATCAAGATCATTTCCAATTCCTCCATCAAGACCCACCAACAATTACGACGAGAAAATCAAGAAAATGCACAACTTTTTCCCATCAAATAATTTTCTCGAGTCGAGCAGTGCCCGGTCATCGCCACCACCAAAATCATCAAACCAAGTTAACTAGGCTCCAGTGAAGAAGACGCTTTTCTATGACTTCCCCCCAAGTAAAGCCGTCGAAGACGTTGAGAGGGCCCAGGACATTCCCCACCGGGTCACTTCATCTATTAAGTCCCATTTATTGTGCATGGGAACCATCGACTTTTGTATTTGAAGTACGTAACTTTTCTAAATGTGTTAGCGCTTGATTTTGAAAGATGGTCGATATATGTTATTTCTGTTTTTAGTGGTCTTAACTTATGCATCTGAACAGTCGTTAATAAGACTCATATTTTGAGATCTAAAATAGATTGACATTTTTTTTATCATTTCAGAACACATTAGCATCAATTATACACACTCTTTAAATAAAACGATACATCAATCTCTTTTGAGATCCAGAATGGATAAGATTAATCAAATTGCGCAAATCACATTAAAAAAAAAAAAAAAACCTCATTCCCAAAATAAAGAAAATCTTAAACCATCATTCCCAAAACAACCCTTGCCTGGGGTCGATACTTTTCAAAGTTTTAATATTGATAGATAAACAATTTTACAAATTTGAGGGTTCAAAAAAAAAAAAAAAAAAAATATATATATATATATATATATATATATATATATATATATATATATATATATATATATATATATCCTCATGATATATGTAAAATCAGGACTCTCAATTATTTTATCTAGTAAAACGCCATTCATTGAAAGGTGGATAATGTCATTGTATCATATAAAGGGAGAGCATATTAATCCTAGGGCTACATTTGTTTTCGTATAAAATGAAGGATTTGGAAAACATTTTTTTTTAAATTGTCACTTATATCATTTGAAATAACTATAGTCAATAAATGATGATTTTAGTATCGACAACAATTTAATTCTAAATATTTTGATAAACAAGGAAAACTTTTTCCGCTCATGCATTCTATAAATGACACAAACGATTATTTTAAAAGATATATATACATATATATTCAAGATTATTTATTTTTTGTAAATTAAACGGGCTCATGAGCTCATAAAACCTCCACAATTCGTTTTCCCTTCACTGGCGCGGATGGTGGAAATGGACGGTGCAGATGCATGGTTCCACGAAAACAATCATTGGGGAGCACGGCATTTGATGAAGTCTGACGCTACACGGGTGTACTTTTGCAAGGGGCGTAACAGAAAAAAGCTAGTGCAAGAGAGGGTGAGAGCGCGAGGGGTAGAAGCAAAAAAGCAGTCTGTCGCTCTGAGCCTCACTCTCTCTCGGCTAGACTCCATCATCGCTATCTGATAAAACTTCAGCCAGCGTTCTCGCTTCCCCGATGTCCATATCGCCGATGAGTTTTTTTTTTTTTTTTTTTTGTTGGTTTCAAGCTTGCCTCAAGGATCAATTTGGAGACATGAAGGCAGTGGTTAGAGCTCGGATTCTCTTCTCCAGGCTTGCCTCATAGCTGCCATGCCCTAGCCGGCTAGTGACTTCCACTTTTGAGCGCTCGCCATGCTCTGTTTTGCCCTGTCTCGGCTTGACCGGGGTCGAGAGTTGCTGTCTTTCACTCATACCTATGCTGAGTGCAAACTAGTCGTCCTGTGCTGATTTCGAGTCTTGATTTGTTTGTTCTTTGTGGGTCTTAGTCTAAGTTCATGCTCTGAATGAATCTATTTTCTCCCCTCGATCCATGCCCATCCTTTGTTTCTTCAAATGCCTAAGCCAAGTCAGCATATGGTACATTCAATCTTAGACTACTTATGAGTATATTTGTTTTCATGAAAGGTCACTCCCGTTGACTAATGATCATATTTACTGTTAAAATTTTTTGTTAAGGAAATTGAGTTGAGTTCTATTTCCTTATTTTGTTCTCGGTCGCCAGTATGCGCGCTATAATGGTGGTGTTTAACATGATGATTTGGCTACTGAAGAGGAACGGTTTGGTTTTATAGACAAGCGAAGTTGGTTGTTGGTGAAAAACCTGGGCCGCCGAAGTCAAGAGTCTAGTTGGACCAAAGGTGAGAACTCCATTCACCACTGGTTGAAGGAGACTGACGACGTTTGAGAGGTCAGAGAGTAAGAGCTTGGTGGGTCGGGCACATCGTAGGTTTAGGTGGATTTTAGGTTGATTTATTTTGTTATCTTTTTCACTCAGCAAATCAAAATGCGTGGTCAAAGATTTGTGTGTTAGTCAGATTTTCATGGTGGTTCCATATTACAGAGAAGCCTTTCCTTTATTGGAAGCTTGACAAACAGGAATTAAAATATATATATATGAGTTATAGACTGCCGCCAAGGAAGTCCATAAAGGTAAAGGAGAAGGTGGGTGTGCATAGCAACTTAAGGAGGAAGTTTTTGTCTTCAGAGCGAAATGAGTATATGGATTGAACGAAATTACTCGACAACATGCTGACTAAGCTGTTTTTACAAGACCAACTTAACCTCTACTTGTAAGGGATGGAGAGCAATAAGTAATTATCCTATTATCTAGAAATCATTGGATCTTAGAACTCGTAACTGCGATTCAACAATGGCGAGTTCGCTTGCTTCTAGATGTAGTGATCTACAAAAGCTCCGATTTCTAGGACACGATGTAGCTTATTCCATAATTTTTTAAATTGGCCCTGAGCATTGCGATAAAATCACTAGTAATTGTATCAGATAGCTTTCTACTGCCATAGATTGACTAAGCTTCGACTTTCAAGAATTAGGGATGTTGGAAGTGATGTTATTAATGCCCTAGGGAAGCATTGTCCGCATCTCACTTACTTAGATTGTTCGATTGCTTGAGAGTTGATGAATTGGCTTTGGTAAATGTGCCATCTCTTAAGTTCCTCTCAGTTACCGTCACACGTGGAGTTTTGGGGTGTTAATAGCAATGTTGAAACAACCACCAAACCAACATCTGATCTGTTCGGGAAACATCTAACCCGACTGACTTGGGAAGCTTATGCCAAGCATCTAAAACCACACCCCAAAACTCCACGTGTGCCAACAATTGAGAGGAACTTAAGAGATGGCACATTTCCTAAAGCCAATTCATCAACTCTCAAGCAATCGAACAACCTAGGTCAGTGAGATGCAGATAATACTTCCCTAGAGCATTAATAGCATCACTTCCAACATCTCTAATTCCTGAAAGTCGAAACTTAGTCAACCTATGACAGCAGAAAACTATCTTATACAACTATTAGTGATTCTCTCGCAACGCTTAGGGCTAATTTAAAAATTGTAAAATCAGCTAAATTGTGTTTTAGAAATCGGAGCTTCTGTAGATCACTACATCTAAAAGCAAGCGAACTTGCCATTGCTGAATCGTAGTTACGAGCTCTAAGATCCAATGATTTCCAGACAATAGAAGAATTACTTACGGCTCTCCACCCCTTACAAATAAAGGCCAAGTTGGCCCTATCATGGTAATTGAGACGCGAAAACAGCTTAGTCAGCATATTGTCGGATAGTTTCATCCAATCCACATACTCATTTTGCTCTTAAGACAAAACTTCTTCCTTAAGTTCAGTATTGCCATGCGCACCCACCTTCTCCTTCACCTTTATGGACTTCCGTGGTAGCCTACAACTCATATTTTCTTTAATTCCCATCTATTGAGCTTCCGATAGAGAAAGACTTCTTTGCAATATGGAACCACCATGAAAATCTAACTAAAACACAAATCTTTGGTTGAGTGAAAAAGATAACAAAACAAACCAGCCAAAAACCCACCTAAACCTACGCTGCACCCGACCCACCAAGCTTTCCTCTCAAACGTCGTCAGCCTCCTTTAGCCAGTGGTGGGTGGAGTTCTCACCTTCGGTCTTACGATACTCTTAACTTTGGCGACCTTGGTCTTTCACCAACAACCAACTTCGCTTATCCATAAAACCAAGCCGTTGCTCTCCAATGACCAAATCATCATGTGAAACACCAAATTCAGCCACCATTACAGCACGCACACTGGCAACTGAGAATGGAATAAGGAAACAGAACTCAAACCCGATTTCCTTAACAAAAAATTTTAACAGTAAACATGCTCATTAGTCAATGGGAGTAACCCTTCATGAAAACAAACGTACTCATAAGTGCTCAAAGTAGTCTAAGATTGAATGTATTATACGCTGACTTGGCTTAGGCATTTTAAGAAACAAAGGGTGGGCATGGACCGAGGGGAGAAAAGAGATTCATTTGGGGCACGAACTTAGACTGAAACTCACAAAGAACGAACAAATCAAGACTCGAAATCAGCACAGGACGACTAGTTTGCACTCAGCATAGTTACGAGTGACAGGCAACAACTCTCGGCCCCGATCGAGCTAAGAAAGGGCAAAACAGAGCATGGCGAGCGCTCAAAAGTGGAAGTCACTAGCCGACTAGAGCACAGCGACTAGGAGGCGAGGCCGAAGAAGAGAATCCGAGCTCTGGCCTCTGCTTTCAAGTCTCCAAGCCGATCCTCGGGGCGAGCTCAAAACCATAAAAAAAAAAAAAAAAAAAAAAAAAAACTCACTAACGATATGAATGCCAAGGAAGCGAGGACGCCAGCTGGTGTTTTGTTAGATAGCGAAGATGGAGTCCAGGCGTGGCCAGCCGAGAGAGAGTGAGGCTCAAAGCGACGGACTGCCGTTTTGCTTCTTCCCCTTGCGCGCGCGCGCTCTCTCTCTCGCACCACCTTTTTTCTATTGAGCCCTAGCTTTTTTTTGTTGTGCCCCTTCCTACAAAAGTACGCCCACATAGCGTCAGATTTCATCAAATGCCATGCTCCCCATGGTTGCTTTCGTGGAACCATGCATCTGCACCATCCATTTCCACCATCTGCACCGCTGAAGGGAAAACGAATCGTGAAGGTTTCATGCGCTCGTGAGCCCATTTAATTTACAGAAAATAAATAATCTTGAATAATTGTTCGTGTCACTTATAGAATACATGAGCGAAAAAAAATTTCATTGTTCATCAAAATATTTAGAATTAAATTGTTGTTGATACCGAAATCATTATTCATTGACTATAGTTATTTCAACTGATATAAGCGACCATTTTTAAGAAAATATTTTCTAGATCCTTCTTTTTATACGAAAACAAATGGAGCCCTAGGATTAAGATGCTCTCCCTTGTTGCGACCTACCCTCGGGGGAGAACAAGTTTAGGGATATTGCCTAAGGATGGACATAAGACCCACGTTGGGATATTTTTAAGAATTTCACAAAAAGGAGTCGCTACTAGCCTATTGGAGTCGACTAAAAACCAAGTAAGGCACGGGAGTATGCCACACTTCATATACAACCAGATAATCTAGGGTTGGGAATTTGATTACACTAATTAATCAACTAATGCCCTTTCGCTACCTAATCTTGTTCATGTTAAAAGAAAAGATTTTTGTTAGGGAGTTTGGATTGATTTTATACTTACGCACTAACGTGTGAGATGATCATGCGGATGCACAATCATTAAAATACAATTAGCAACCAAGGAAAGCGATTAAATAAATTGCATGAAAAAAAAAAATTTAACATAAAAAAAAAGATAAATACTAATCCTAACTAGATTAAAAAGAAGCCGAAATCAACATATCAATATTGTGTATTCAAAGGCATTTGTCCCTAAAGACAATTGAAATCTTAAGGTAAAGCCCTAAAAGCTTAATCAAACATAATTCCAAATTGCAAAGTTTCCTATTTTTAGGAGAAAATTACTCCAAGATTAATTTCAACCTTTTCGAGGAAATTTATTTATTTTTTTTAATTTTTTTAGATTTTTCTTTTTTTTAATAAAAAGAAAGGAATTTTCGAATTTTTCCAAAAAAATAGATTATTTTTTTAATTTTTAATTAATGTTTTTTTAAAAAGGTCGAATTTTTTAATGTTTTCTGAATTTTTGAATTTTCGAATTTTTTTTTTGAATTTTTTTTTATATTTTTAATATTTAATATTATTATATTCATGAAAATGAGTTTGGACCGAGTAAAACCCAATCCGGCCATTGACCCGACCCAAACCCAAATCCGACCTTTTCAGTTTTTTATTTGATTTTCTTTCTCTCTTGTCTTTTTCCCATTTGTCTTTTTATGCTGCTCCCTCCCCTTCTTCATGCATTTTCCCCATAACGTCCCCCTCCAACGTCTTTTCCTCCGTTTTGTCTTTTTTTCAATTCTTTTCATTACCTCCTTTTTATTTCTTTTTCTTTTATTTTCCTTTTATTTTGTTCTCTCTCCTCCTCCCTGCTCCCTCTTTCTCTTCTCGAAGCATGTCTTCTCGTTCCTCGCGACACTCCTTTCAATTCCTGAAATTGCTTCCTCACTGAAACTCATCCAAACAACAACACCAGCTGAAGCACCTGACGTGCCTTCCAACACCAACCACCCCGACTGGCGCAAACCGCCGCCGGCCACCTAACTCCGGCGGCTGCTAAACTATTTTCGAATGCAAACATCCTTGACTCAAACACACATGATTACTCCACGAAAATCGCATAAAATCACAATGAAAACATAAAAGACAGGCACGGTCCAACATATATATCAACAAGCGCCTTAGGTTGTTTCTTGGTTCTCTCTGGGACGTTTTGTCAAACAGATGAGGTGCATCAGCTAGACAGAGGATCTAGGCTCACTTGGGACATAGATTTGGGCAAACATCAACACGACATGCACAAACAATACTCAAAATTCGCTCATTAACAAGTTAATCACAGTCAGAACAAATATTAATATTGTGCATTCAAAGGCATTTGCCCCTAAAGACAATTGCAACCTTAACGTAAAGCCCTAAAGGCTTAATCAAACTTAAACATAATTCCAAATCGAAAGGTTTCCTATTTTTAGAAGAAAATTACTCCAAAGATTAATTTCAACATTTTTGAGGAAATTTAATTTTTATTATAGATTTTTTTATATATATTTTTAGATTTTTCTATTTTTTTAAAAAAGGAAATTTCGAATTTTTCAAAAAAAAAACTAGATTTTTGCAATTTTTTAATTTTTAACATTTTAAATATTTTGAAATTTTTTTGAAATTTTTTAATTATTTTTTTAAAAGGCGAATTTTTTTTTTTATGTTTTATGAGTTTTTAAATTTTCGGAAATTTTTTTGAATTTTTATTATTTTTTAATTTAAAAAAATCATTTTGTTTTGTTTTGTCCTATTCACTGCACTTCCCACCGCCCTGTTCAGCGACTCCTCTTCCTGAAGCCACTTTCTCTCTTTTTTTATTATTTCTTTTCTTTTCTTTTCTTTTTATTTTTTCTTTTGCCTTTCGGCCTTCTTCTCCGTGCGTTCTCTGCACACCCGACACTCCTTCCCGAAGACCCCTTCACCGCACCAGCACCTTCGACCGGGATTTGCCGCCGCCAGCCTCTCCGTCTCTCCCGAGCGCCTCCTTCACACCGCCGTCCGCCCTCACTCCCCGCGAGAGTCGCGATCCGCCACCGTCTATCGCCGGAACGAAGGACACAAAACACACCACGCACGCGCAAGCGACCGTGACGAAGGAAAGAAGCGAGGAACAGCGACAGTAACGTATAAAAACCAACAAAATATGAACGAAGGGATCTACGATTTCAGGGAGACGAACGTGACTTGCATGGGTATCACAAAGACATTTTATCGAACAACACCGACCGGGCCGGAGGCAAACGATAACTCGACGGGACCTCAAAACGCGACTGAGATAAACGTAGACAAACAAGCAAGGTCCAGAGGCAGCGACGTGCAGCACCGCCGAGGTCGGGACTCGAGCGGACGAAAGAACTGCGAACCCCCGATCCAGCGACGGACCCTACTCGGCTCGACGACGGCGGCGGCCAGCAGGGCGGACCCGAGACGGATCGAGCCGTGGCCGGCCGCCCTGGCGTCGTCGAGACGAGATCCTCGGGTCAAAGGGGTGCTGAACTCAAAAAAAAAAAAAAAAAAAAAAAAAACTTACCGGAAATATGGATGTCAGGAAGCCGAGTCTCGAGCGCGGCCAAGCTTCTCTCCTGCTTTCCGCTCTCGATTTCTCTGTCTCGGTTTCTCTCTTTCTCTGTTCTCCACCTCGTGCTTCTTCTCTCCCCTCTCCTTCTCTCGCTCTCTGGTTTCAAAAATCGCCCCCTTGTCCTCTTTCTCTCCTCTCCTTGTTGAGCAATCGGCCGGTGCGCTTCTGCAGCTGCCAGCTTGCCGGCCGAACTGCCCCCCGACCCGCGGATCGCGCCGCTCGCCTGCCACCCCGATCCGCCTGCTCCTCTGTCGCTGCCCCTGTTTCTGTCCTCTTTTGCAGGTCTGCGTGCGAAGGAGGAAGACAGCCAGGCGTGGGCTGCGCGAAGGAGAAAAAGGAAAAAGAAAACTGGGCTGGGCCGCGCGTGGAAAGGAAAGGAAGAGGGCTGGGCCACGGGAAGGAGAAAAAGAAGTGGGTCGGGCCAAGGCCAGATCCGGCCCGACCCGAGCCATGAGCGTTTACCCTATTTTTTCTTCTTCTTTTTTTAAATAATTAAATATTTATTTTTTATTTTTTTATTTGATTTTTTTTTCTCTTTTTGGCAACTAATTCCTAGTTTTGTACACGATTAAATTATAAATAAAATCATAAAATTTAGGTGTTAACAATAATCAAGAACAAAATAAGGAAACAGAATTCAAACTCGATTTCTTTAACCAAAATATTTAATAGTAAACATGTTCATTAGTCAATGTGAGTGATTTTTCATGAAAACAAACGTACTCATAAGTGCTCAAAGTAGTCTAAGATTGAATGTACCATACGCTGATTAGGCTTAGGCATTTTAAGAAACAAAGGATAGGCATGGGCCAAGGGGAGAAAAAAAAATTATTCGGAGCATGAACTTAGACTGAAACCTGCAAAGAATGAACAAATCAAGACTCGAAATCAGCACAGGACAACTAGTTTGCACTCAGCACAGGTATGAGTGAAAGACAACAACTCTTGGCCCCAGTCGAGCTGAGACAGGGCAAAACAGAGCATGGCAAGCGCTCGAAAGTGGAAATCATTCGTCGACTAGGACACGGCGGCTAGGAGGTGAGCTCGAAGAAGAGAATCCGAGCTCTGGACTACCTTCATGTCTCCGAGCCGATCCTCGGGGCGAGCTCGAAACTGGAAATAAAATAAAAAGAACTCACCGGCGATATGGACGTCGGGGAAGCGAGGACGCTAGCCAGAGTTTTGTTAGATAGCGATGATGGAGTCTGAGCGTGGCCAGCCGAGAGAGAGTGAGGCTCAAATTTGAAGAATTGTTTATCTATCAATATCAGAACTTTGAGAAGTATTGACCCACGCAATGGTTGTTTTGGGAATGATGGTTTAAGATTTTGTTTGTTTTGGGAATGAGTTTTTTTTTTTTTTTTTTTTTTTACGTGGTTTGTGCAATTTAATTAATCTTTTCCATTTTGGATCTCAAAAGAGATTGATGTATCAATTTATTTTAAAGAGTGTGTATAATTGATGCTAATGTGTACCTAAATGACAAAAAAGATGTCAATCCATTTTGGATCTTAAAATACAAGTCTTATTAGCGACTGTTCAGGTGCATTAGTTAAGATCACTAAAAACAGAAATAACATGTATCGACCAACTTTCCAAATCAAGCGCTAACACATTTAGAAACGTTACGTACTTCAAATACAAAAGGCGATGGTTCCCATGCACAATAAATGGGACTTAGTAGATGAAGTGACCCGGTGCGGAATGTCCTGGGCCCTCTCAGTGTCTTCGATGGCTTTACTTGGGAGGAAGTCATAGAAAAGCGTCTTCTTCACTGGAGCCTAGTTAACTGGTTTGATGATTTTGGTGGTGGCGATGACCGGGCGCTGCTGGACTCGAGAAAATTGTTTGATGGGAAAAAGTTGTGCATTTTTTTTGATTTTCTCCTCGTAATTGTCGGTGGTCTTGATGGAGGAATTGGAAATGGTTATCTTGACGCAAACAGTTTCCCCACTGTTAAGGAACAACCTGAATGGAGTAACGCAAATCTTTGATCCCCTTTGTTGCAACAAGCAATGATGAGAAGAAAATGTGAATCCTAATAAATATATGATCTTCATATACGTTTGTTACTGCAAATGCCCAGTATTTATGAGGACTCCCATTCATTAAGAAGAAAGCAAGCGAGCAAGTAAATCAGATGAATTTGGACTTCCAGAAAACTAACCAAAACAAAGCAATCATGTTCCCAACTCGAAGTCGTAGGGTTCAATCGTCCCATGTTTGTTGGATCCTGTTCAAGGAAGGTAAACCATCTCCATCCAATTCATTCCTTAATTATGAAGGATGTTAATTCCCCACACAAATATGAGTCTTTCATGGAAATCTTTCTTTCTTTAAACTATTTTCTTCGTAATCACTCTACTTTTTATCCTAGTGATGATTCAAAGTAGAGTTATCTCAAACAAGTCAACTTCAACACAAAAGAACTTCAATATAAGCCTAGTCCGAAACTCATATGTCCCATTAACTTACCCTACATCATGCATGATGCCTCTCATCACGAAGAGTAGAAATGTTTAAAAGAGAAAAGAAAAGGAAAGAAATCCAATTGCCTCCACAAATCTCCCCCTCCTCCTCCCCCGAATCTGTAAATCTCGAAAAGTTCATAACATTCCGGTTTCTTTTCGACCAAAAAGATTTGCACGTGCATGCATGCAATGTGCTTGGTCAGGTCCCTCAATGATGAAGCAACCATTCTGAGCTCCCCCCCTAAATAGACTGATATGGCCCACCTTGAGTTGTCTCGTTATGGACACATCGCTCAAATCCAGAAAGTAATGGGCGGTCCTGTGACACTTGGTCAAGTGTACATTCAAGCCGCGGATATATAGAGGTCGATTCGCACAATTGTCGTCGCGTCCGCTGCCACCATGGTTGCAATCATCACGTATCATCACATAGCGCATGTGCCCTGCTTGTACGTTTTGCACGTTGGACATAGGCCACAATGGAAAGTGCTATCCAAGGTTATGTGGTCCCTAACCACCAGCTTCTCCGTCCTAAGATCGAGCTAATCGATGACCTTTTTGGGGGTCGGGTGGTCGCGAGAATCAGACCGGGGGAGCCGATCTTCATCCCGGATCTCGACTGGCTTGTGTTTGACCTTGTGGGGAATGCTTCGGGCCCTCTCCGCGTCTTCAACGGCTTTGCTGGGGACGAAGTTACAGTAGCAAAAGGTGTTTGTCGCCGGAGCTTGGTCTATTTTGGCCAGATGATTCTGGTGTGAGGACGATCCGGCGCTGCTAGATTCTGGAACATCGTTTGTTGGGGAAGAGTTGTGCATTTTTTCTTGATTTCTTGCTGTGGTTATTTCTTGGTGGGAGGGTTTCGATGGACGAAGTGGAAATGCTGATCTTGATGGAAACAATTCCTCTGCAACATGGAACGAGCATGAACGGCGCATAAGAAAGAATGCGAACCTCTATCACGTGTGAAATAAATGTCCCTCGAGACCCATGTTCGCCCAGCCACGAGACCCATCTTCTGCTTAGGTAACTTCATGTCGCCTTGGAAATGCTAAAAGTGATTTTTGCACGTTAAACTCCAAAGAACTGAGTCTTTTCTTTTTCAAATGAGAATTTGGCATTAGTTCAAGAAAAAGAGAGAATTTGGAGGGAGATCTCTAGACAATTTGTAGTAAAATTGACCTATGAGATTGGAAATTATATCTTAAGGAAATATTAAGAGAAATATACATATTTTTCTAAAATATTAACTCAATGAGAATGAGAAAGTAATAAATAGTAAAATTGATTCAATAATAATAAGAAAGTGACTCTAGCTAAAATTTCACATGAAGTTGACTACCCCATTGTGCATCGTAGGTAATGTGATATATTTACAAACATAGACAAAAAAAACAAAAAAAAATCTATCGAATAATTTCGGTAAGTGTAAAGACATCAATTGCAGGTGAAATTATAATATTCTATTATCTTTTAAGTGATAATTTTTTTTTTTTCAATTTCATCATCATCATCACTACTACTACTGTAACCCTAAAAAAGAAAAAAAAAAACTATTTTCATATAAGTGGAAATTATAAGTAAAGCCAAATTGGTTATGTTCGGCTCCGTTCCTTTCCTTTGTGTCTCTCGCGGTCTCTCTCCCTCTCTATCTGTGGGATCTACCTTCGGGTTTATCTGTTGGTCGACATTGAGAAGATGGCTTCGAAGCCGATCCGGACATTTCATGTTTGTGCTTGTTATGTATTTGTCATATCCTCGATTACTTCTCATCCTTATAAGGCCTGCATGGTTGTGTTTTTTTTTTTTTTAATGAACAAAAATTATGTTTTTTTTTTCCCAGGAACAAAAAAAAAAATACGCGTTTGTTTGCGTTTTTGTTTTAAATCTGTTTTTTTTTTTTGTTCCCGGGAATAAAATTGGAACAAAAACAAGAAATAAAAAAACTGTTTATTGTTTCTAAAACAATTTTTAAGAATAATTTTTCTCTCTCCTATTATTTTCTTCTTCTTTTCTTTTTCTTTTTTCTTTGGCTGGTCGCCAGCCTTGGCCATGATCGGCGGCTGGCCGTTGAGGGCCAACGACGCCATTGAGGGCTGGCGACCTCGCCGAAGTGTCGCCGGCCCCCGGTGAGGCTGAGCGTTGCTGGCGCACTAGCCTCGCCGGCCCTCGGTGAGGTTGAGCATCGCCGGTGCACCAGCCTCGCCGGGCCACCACTAGGTGACAGGTGGCTGGGCAAGCTCGACCTTGTCGAATCTAGGCAAGCCCAAGCTCGCCCAACCAAGGCAAGGCCGAGCCTCGCCGTGGTTGGGCGAGGCTGCCGGCCCTTGTCGGCCGGTCGTCGGCCATGGCCGAGGCCGGTGACCGGCCAAAAGAAGAAAAAAAGAAAGAAAAAAAGGAAAAATAAAATAAAAATATTTAAAAACTAAAAGAAACAAAAAAAAAAAACAAAAATTTACCAAATATGTTTCAGTTCTTTTTTTATTCCCGGAACAAGTTTACCAAACTCGTTTTTCTAGTCAAAAAAATTATTCCTCGAATAGAAATAGAAATCTCTTGAACAATTTCTGAACAGAAACACAAACAAACACACCCATACTGGTCTTCCTCCAACTTTTTGTTTGTACAAAATTAAATGCATGCGTAGCTTTAAAATGACATCGATCGTTGATATAGCTGCGCATTAATTTCGTCGGCAGCTTGTGCCTCCCTTTTAGGCATTTAATGCCTGTATGTTTGTGTCATGCCCTCATCTGTCAATTTTTATACTTCTTTACTTTTCCTGGAGTGCTTGTCTAACAAAAAGTATTGACTTTGCCGAAGTTCATGGATCCGCCTCTGTCCGATTGAAGTTTCCTTTTCAGGGAAGAGCTTCAACCGAAGATGTTTTTTGGTTTTGGCATGGACCGGGGAAATCTGTATTGAGTCCAGCGGCAGCTCTAAAGTTTTTCATATGTTAAAAGGTCCCATCTTGCCTTTGTTAGAGAGTACAGCCCAACGTGGAATAGTTATGTCAAAATCGATGAAAACTTGTGAAATGATCTTGAACCGTATGGATCCTGATGTTCTAGGCTTTCTCTGAAAGAGCTCGGGGTGACCGTTGCCTTCTTCATTTCACAAGAGGAAATGCCTGCCTTTTGGTTTGTCATATATGAGTAGATTTTTTTACCTAGCTGGATATAATGTAGTAAGAGCTTGTACATGCCGGGTTTAAGGCTTTCAAACGATGAAATTTGCGCGGGCGGAATACAGACACAGAAAAAATTGCTGCGTTACAAAAGGCTTGATTTGATCCTTTTACCTACAGGGGCCCAGTACGCTAACAAGATAAGTAAGCGTCGGCTGATGGCACCAACGTATCACGAAAACTCCCCGGTCCAGGCAGCATTCTAAACCCGAGTCCATTTTTCCTCGTGTTCCTCTTGGAAGTAACAAACCATCTTCTGCCGTGGCCGAAATTTTTGGTTCTGAAACATTGACTTCGGCCTTAAGAATGCCGACGCAAATATCATTTATCAAAGCCAAAAACTAATTGAGAACCCCCCAAGTCAAACGCCCACGTTTTATTTGGGATCCTAAATTATCAATGAAATGAAAAATAATCAATCAAGCATGAAACCTTGGATTGTGACTTGTCATAAATATGTTCTTTAATTTCTTGACAATTGCCATGCTATAAGATGTATACAAAGTTATAGCTTCAAAAGGCTACGGCGACCAAAGGAAGAGAATGCATGGTCACTTCTCAGTTAACACAAATATCATAGATCGGTGGACTCACTCTTTATATTAGTATGTATACAGATTCAAACCCTCCTAGCCAAACCCCAAAAAAGGGCAGCAAAACAAAACAGAACAGCAGTCCTCATGCAACCACATTTAAAATGTGCAAACATAAGGAAACAAAGATTGACGTCGAACCCCCGCAGCAAAAGGGAAAAGGAAATAGCAAAGCAATCGAACACTAATCCCGAGCAACCCCATCCAAAATTGATCTCGGAAAATTTAAATAGGACCTACTATCGTCTTCGTAAAAAATTATTTGGAAACGTAAACCATACAGTAATGTGTTTGGAAGTTATTTTGAAATCAACTTACCTGTTCTGTGTCATCCAATATCAGCACACAACTTTCTTGGCCCAGCACCACATCAAGAGGTTTTTGTTGTCTTTGTGCTCCATATCTCCGGAACCGAGTTATCCTCGGGTCAAGAAGCTTAGCCATTTCCTGGGCGCATGATCGATCACCCATTGTGCGATATACATCCCAAACATCTCACTAGAAGAAGGACCTCACAAAGGGTCTCAACTTTTGGTCATTGTCTGCATATGCTCCAACATAAAGAGGCTGTCTTTAAAGACGTCCGCTCATTCCATGATGATTAAGTCTGATAGATGCAGCAAACAAGACTTAGAAATGGGCTTCTTACATAAACAAGAAAATAAGCCACAAGAATGACAATCTCGGCTTCGGGAGGCTTGCGGAGCAATGGTCACATCCCCGACTTTCTCGGCTAGATCCTAGTCGCCCTAGGCTTCGATTGCATCGTCGCTCTCGAGCTACAACCCCTTGAACGAGCCAGTGGTTTTCTCACAATCGAAGGCTATCCTCGACGCAGCAGACCTTAAGCTCCATCCTATATGTATTTCCACATATTACATTTTTAAGGAAAATGTTGGGAAAAATACCAAAATAGTCATAAACCTTTTGCATTAATACCAATTCGATCCTAAACTTTTTTATTTGACCAATTTAATCATAAACATTTTCACATTAGTACCAATTCAGTCCATCCGACTAATTTAAACCGGAAATTGCTGATATGGCAACCGGCGGTCTTATGTGGTGCCACGTGGACAAATTTTATAATTTTTATAATTTTTTTTTTCTTTTTCCTTTCTCCTCACCCCTTCACTGGCGAGGTTGTTGACTAACCATCATTGGCCATAGGCTAGTTGAGGCGAGGGATGCTGCGCCCTTGCCAGCCACAAGGTGTTGGCCCTCGCCCAGATCTAGGTGAGGGCCGAAACCCTCGCCCGTTGGTTAGTGAGGGCCTCTGCGCCCTTGTCGACCACAAGAGAGAGGGCAGCGACCCTCGCCAACCAAGGGTGAGGGCCTTCGCGTCCTTGAAGAGGGCCATCACGTCCTCGTCAGCCACAGGCGAGGGTGCGAAGGCCCACGCTTGCGGTGGGTGAGAGCTGCAATGCCACAAGGGAGGCCACCGTGGCGCTCACCTGTGATCGACGAGGGCGCAAAGGCCCTGGCTGACCAACGAGCGAGGGTTTTGGCCCTCGCTTGGATCTAGGCAGGGGCCGACGCCCTTGTTTGTGGCTGGCGAGGGCATGGCGGCCCTCCCCAATGGCCAATTAGGGTGCGAGGGCCCTCGCCCCAACTGGCTTGTGGCCGGCATCCTTGCCGGCCAAAAAATAATTTAAAAAATCTAAAAAAATTATAAAATTTATCCATGTGGCGCCACATAGACCGCCAATAGCCACGTCAACAATTTTTGGCTTAAATTAACCGGATAGACTGAATTAGTTCCAATGTGAAAATGTTTAGGACTAAATTGATCAAATTAAAAAGTTTAGGACTGAATTGATACTAATACAAAAGGTTTATGACTTTTTTGGTTCTTTTCCCAAAAATGTCTAAGGAAATTGAAGTAATATTATTTTCAGATTGGTGATACTAAAAACTTGGGAAAAACAGGCTTTTCCTATGTTGTTTTATGTTGTGTTGCCCGTTTAAAAATAGGATATTTTGGTGTATTTTTTCAATTATGTCTTTAGTTATACCCTTAAACAAGCTCCTCTTGTTGTCCTTTTTATTTTCATTTAGGCATGTACTGAACTAAGTTCATCTTCCACTCTAGGATATACAGTAGTAGTATATCCTAGATATCATTAACGGCTCAAATTCTTAAAATTTAACCACATTAAGCTTTTCTCTCAAGTGAAATGGGTGAAAATCTCTGAATATTCGATTGATTTGAATAAGGTGTTGCGCACTCTTATACATGGTCCAACGAACGCATAATACATGGCAATTCAAATTCATCTTCTCAACCCAAGAAACAAATATTTTTAGAAAAAAATTACAAATAAAGACTCGAAGTACCCTTAATTTCTTTAAAAATGACCCAAAGTGAATCTTGTCTCAAATTAGGACCTGAAATATTCTCATTTTTTTAAATAAAGATCTGAAGTTACTATATTAATTTCAAAAAATGACTTGACCTCATTGGCTGATCACGGGTATTTTCATATTTACATTTTCTTATTTTCTGTCATTTTTCCTTTATCTGTTTTTCTCTTTAAAAATCTTTAAAAGAAAGAAAAAGTGGGAGGCCGGCAAGCCTCTATTGCTTGTAGCCATCACCTGACGCTTGGAATTTTATTTTTTTTGGTAGAAGTTTTGTTTTTTGTTTTTTGTTTTTAAGTTTTAGCCTTTTCTTTTGAATTCATGATTTTAAAGAAAAAAATTAAAATACAAAAAAGAAAAACAAAAGGAAGTTTATTATAACTTAATAACCACCGTCCGCAATGGCGCAGCTGGCTTGGGCTCTCTCCCCCTCACGAAGGAAAGGAGTTTGAATCCCATAGGCATTGTTAGGGATTCTTACATGGAATACTGTGGTGGTGGAGCCTGCAATCGTTCTCCCAGAGTTTGCTTGCCGGCTATCGACTTACGGGGTTCCTTGAGTTACCAAAAAAAATAAAAATAAAAACCAAAAGGAAGGAAATAAGAAAATGTAAATGAAGGAAATGCCATTGACTAGCTTGAGAGGATAGGTTTTTTTTTTTTAGACTGGCATGCCTACTTCAGATTTTTATTTGAAATAAGGTTCACTTTAAATACTTATTTGAGAAAATAATGGCACTTGAGACCTCTATTTGAGACAAGATTCATTTCAAGCCCCCATTTGAGAAATTAAGAGCACTTCGGGTCTTTCTTTAAAATTATCCCATATTCTTATGATTTGATTAGTTTTATATATATAATTCGCCATATATACTCAAACTTGAGAGCCAGAAAAGGCAACTGGGTGCTAGTATTTGGTGTAACTCGTTAGCATTTGTGAACCTAGAGGAACCAAAGGCTATCCCCGAAGGATTTCTCTTCTTCCAGTGAGCCTGTGAATTTGATCTTAGGATATGTTAAGGATATTCTTGCCATTAGGATGGTAGAAACAAGATAATGTGCCTCGAAAAGAAATTTAAGTAAGTTTGTGGGTTGGACCCCCTCATTTTGGTTGGTTCAAATTCAATTCCAATGGGACCTTTAAAGGCAACTCGAGTTGAGCTTCCATAAGTCGACTCATTTGTGATGATTAAGGCAATTGGATTGCTCCATTCGTGCAGACGGTGGCAGTGTGTGTTACCAAAATTTGTTGTGGAGGTTGAATAGCAAGTGACTTCAATATTCAACTCAGTCTCTTCATTTTGGCGACACACTCATTTCTCAAATTGAAAAATATGACCGTATATTTTCAACGGGTTAGTATTCTCCATAATTATAGAAAGGAAAATGCATGTACAGATTGGCTAGCTAATTGGTTCATCAAGTCTAATAGTGCTGTGATAATCTTGTATGAGATGATAGACCGGCCACCAAGAGATTTAATCCGTTTTTTTTTTTTTTTTTAGGGGATCGAATTGGATTATGTTACACTTAAGAGAGGAACATGTAATTTTCAAGCTTTGTCGTTTTAATACAGCTGTAATTCTTTTCACAATGTAAAATCTCAACTCACTTTACTCACTCCATAAATTTTGGGTGTGTCAAAGGGCAAGGTCAAACAAGTAAATTAAAATTTTAAAAAACCGAATTAGGAAATGCCACTTAAATTCGGGGTTTAGCCTTTTAAGAACCTACAAAAGAGGCGGAGCCTCCCTCCGCACATCACCTCATCGAACAATCTCTCTCTCTCTCCCCCCACGGTTTCATTTTTGCTTCTTCCACTTCTGAGAAAATCTTCAGTCGATGATCAACAAAAATCCCAGAAAAGAACCCCCGTTTCTACGGCGAGATAGGAATCATCCGAAGTGGCAAAGCCTTCGTTGAATTAGCAGATTGAGACGAGCCTTTGCCGGGCTTCATTGGGTGTGGCTCAATTCGCTGGATACTTATTCCCGCCTCCCTTTTTCCGGCAAAAGCCACTCTCTTCTTTCTCCTCCCCGTTTTCCGCCCTCGCTGATGGCCGCGAAGTTGCCCCCAATGGCGCCAGGAAGGGGCCCTGGCGAGGGCCGCTCTCCGACGTCGGTCCTCCGGTGCCTTTCGCAGGGGCGCACCAGCAACAAGGCGAAAGAGGGGCGCGCGGTGACGAGTCGGACCACTCAGCAAGCTTCGAGAGCTTGTTCCCGGACGATTTCTTTGACTTTTGGAGCTCGGCTCCGAGTTTGTTCAACGAGTAAGAGCTTCGGAGAGGCGATCTTCAAGGATGACTTCCGGGATGTGTTCATGAACCTGGGTTCGGATTTCGGGTTCGGGTATGGGTCCCTCCGGTCGGAATGTAGACGACCACTTCCAAGACATCGTGGACTTGTTAGGGTCAAACCCTCCACCTGCAATGTGGATCTTCTTTGTTCTCTTTCTGTGGTGGCGTCTCGGTTGTGCCCGTCACCCGCCGGCGACAGTTTTGTGTTGTGACTTTGCCGTTATTGTTCTGGTGTGTGATTTGTCGAGGTAACGGAATATATTAATGATGCTGCTGATCTCAAAAGGAAACGAAATCTAGTAACATCAAGATGATGCTGCTGATCTCAAACGGAATATGTTAATCTCGTATTAGAGAGAGAGAAGATAAGAGAGAAGTGTTTCTGAAATCCCTATTGGTAGTTTTTCTTGTACCTATATAAAAATATTGAATGATGGATAGCAGATAAGGAAAGTATCTTTGAAATCCTTCCCGCATTAGGAAAGAAGAAAAAAAAGAGGTTAAAAAATATTCTCAGTTGAAACAGATAGATAGATAAAGCAAACTTGCATGACCAAAAAATTTTTAGAAACAAAGAAAAGAGTTAATCCTTGAACAAATAGTGCAAAAACAGAGCACTAATTTGGCATTAATATGAGAAACAATTTCAGGATATCCATAGACATAGAACAAGAAAGTGTGGTGCCATGTTTTGAAGTAAAAAGTATATTAGTTAGCTATCGAGACAGCAAATGCAGAACCCCTACTAGAAGCGACAATAAGAGATGATGTCGGAGCTGCAGTTGTACAGGCACTAGAAGCTGTCGTTGCTGCAGAAGTTGCAGCAGGGACACCAGAAACGGAGGTTCTTAAAAATCATTCAACACGGTATCCTATTCCTTAAGCATAAAACCAGAAATGCATCAACAATATATCAGCTTCCTGTGTTAGCTTCTACATGAATTAAACATAACAATACCATCTCATACCATATTTATTTGCTAAAAGACGATGAGAAGATGCTAACATCTACTTGGCAAGTCAAGAACGCCTATATTATGAAGACAGTCCCACAATCAAGTACACAGGACAAGTAGCATAGGGAAGCCAATGCCGTAAATTAGGGAAGAGCTGCGATGAGATACTGCAAAAAGTGCAAACTCCCCACATAAGAGTTTTTTCAAGTACGTTAATTAACGCAGCATGTGCACCGGAATTATACATTCCAAAGCAAAAATGGGGATTTTAACGAGCACCATTTACAATTCCTAGATAATACTGTGATAGCATTTCTTTTATTTATCAAGTTTATGCAGAAAAGTAAAAAAGGATTCGACAATTAATTTTTTTATAATCTTTTGTTCAAAGAAATGAGTGTACGGACATTTCTCCTTATAATAATATTTACAAAGACATAATTGTACAGTCAAGACTCATGAACGAAGAACTAGAGAATGATCAAATAAATGTATGCTTGTATGACTATCTGCAGAATGACAGCGGAACGGTCAAAGGCCAGCCACATATCCTTTTGGAGAAACCTGCAGACTTCCTCAACCGGTTTAATCATTGATTTCCTGTTTCTTTCTTTTTCATTTTCTTGACTTCTATGTTCCTTATTACAACCTCAAAATTTTAGAGACAAAATTAAAAGGTCACACTAAATCATTTCTTGAAGATTATCACTTTAATTTGTTTCTTTAAATAAGACAAGAAAATCGTTTTCTTCTTATGACTTTTTTAAGGGTAAGAACAATATAAATACAAAAACTTTTGTACAATGCTTATTTGAGTACTATTTTTTTTTCTCTCACTTGAGCGCCGCATCGAGATAAAATTGATTACTTGAATGCCAATTCTGACAAATCATCATACATGGAATTTTTTAGTTTTTTTTCTGATTTTTTTTTTTTTTGCTTTTATTTTCTTATATTCTTTAGGGCTACGAGGGTTACCCTTGCGGGTCGCAAAACCCTTGCCCTCGGCCGCAAAGGCCCTCGCGGCCTCGCCTATAGCATGCGAGGTCCTAATGCCCTTGCCAGCTTTGGGTGGCATCGCTAGCTATCAGTGAGGCCATGATGCCATCGACCAAGGCCTTTGTGGCCAGGGTAAGGCGACCCTCATCCATATGGCTATGAAGGCCCTTGCGGCCTTGCCAACGGCTGGCGAGGCCTTGAAGGCCTTGCCCAGGTCCTTCATGACCAGTGAGGGTCATCAATGACCCTCTTGGTCCTAAATTAAAAAAAAAAAAAAAAACAAAAAAAATTCAAAAAAAAAAATAAATTAAAAATTGTCCATGTTAGCGCCAACAAAATCATGTTGAACAAACGGTGTCCACGTCAAATTTTCTAATGAGACAAATTGGAATTTGTATTCAAATGATCGATTTTTCAAAGTTGTGACATTCAAATGGACTAAAAAAATTCTTGGCACTCCTACTATTCTTGTCCCAGCTTTTTCATATGGTAAATGCATTTTTTACTCTACTAATTTTATTTTTTTGGAATTCTCTACTAACTCATTATTCTTATTTTGATCTTTTCTTTGCTTCATTTGTTTTATGCATAATCAATATTTCAATTGTCTAAATTTTAGGTTATGGGAGAGTCTTTTAAGAGAAATTTGGTTTGAGTGAAAGGAATTATGAGCTATTTCATTGTACAATGATTTTGTTATTAGTTGCGAAGCTAATGTTCCATGCACTTTTTCATCTTTTAAATTTAATAGATTTTTGTAATGACATTAACGATTATTTTAGTAAGCTATAATATTTTCTTTACTTGTGATTATTTATATTTCGATATTCATATTTAAGAAAATTGATTTCGTGGGCCTTCTTCTGATGTTATCTCTAAATTTGAGTTTGTTGCCAGTATTTATTTATTTATACTTTGGTAATTAAGGAAACATAGTAGTAAAAAAAAAAAAAAAACAAAAGGGAAACATCGGGTCACAAATTAAAACTGGTTATATCGATTTCCCCCGAAAGAATTAGGCCCTGTTTGGTAACCATCCAAACAGGGCCAAATTCTAATTCTTTGTTCCCGGAATCAGTTTAGGCTTAGAATCGCATTTGGTAAAATTTTTGTTCCCATAACAGATTGGGAATAGAATCAAGAACAAAAAAAAAAAAGTTGATTATTGTTCCGAGAACAAATTGAGAATCAAAATCAAGAACCCTCCTTCTTCCCTTCGGCCATCTCGCAACCGCCGTCCACCACTGCCCGCCACCATCTGCCGTCCACCGCCGCCACCAGTCGCCGTTTGTCGCCGCCAGCCACCGGTCCGGCGAGCTCGTCGGAGGCTCGCCAGACTAGGGCGAGGTCCGACGAGCTCGCCAGAGGCAAGCCCAGCCACCGACGAGCTCGCCGGAGGCTTGCCTAGCCACCGGCGAGGCTTGGCCTCGCCAAATCTAGGGAGGCCGAGCCTCGCCGGGGCTAGGCAGGGGCTTGGCAAGCCTCGCGACGCCCAGCCCCGAGGCTTGCCCAACCCCACCGGTGGCCAGGCGAGGCTAGCCCAGCCCCACCGGTGGCCTGGCAGGCCTCGCCCAGCCCCGGCAAGGCCGGCCTGGCCACAGGTGAGGCTCAGCGAGGCTAGGCGAGCCTCGCCCAGTTGCCGGCGAGGCTCGGCCGACGAGGACCGGTGACACTTCGATGAGGTCACTGGCCACAAGAAAGAAGAAGAAGATGAGAAAAAGGAAAAAAAGAAAAAGAAAAGTAAAAAAGTAAAAAAAATTATTTAAAAATTAAAAAAAAATTGATTTGGAATAGAATTAATGAGCACGGTACCAAACGCAATTCTATTCCAGAATCAAAAATTTTCGATAGTTACCATATGGCTTAAAATACTTAGAATAGTTCCCGGGAATAGAATACAAAAAAATCAGTTCTGATCAGAATCTACTCCCGAGAACATAATCATTACCAAACGTGCCCTTAGTGGCTAGCTTTTAACAGTTCCACTGTTATTCTGCAGTGGACGGTCATGCTAGCCACCCCCTTACAATAAATTCAAAATTAGGTAATAAACGTCATAAAATCAAATTGGATGATATCTTTTACCTAATTCAAAATATTATGGATGTAGTTTCCAAATTTGAACAGATGATGCATCACAAGAATCACGGTGGGGGATCATGGTGACCGGCGATGGCCCAGGACCAGCGGTCCTATGGCTACAGGTAGGGGTGTCAAGAACCGAACCGAACCGAAAAAATCGGTTTTTTCGGTTCGGTTCGGTTTTCGGTTCGGTTCTCATTAAAAACCGGAATCTCTTTTACCGGTTCGGTTTTTATCGGTTAACCGAACCGAACCGAACCATGAACCGATAAAATCTCTTTTATCGGTTCGGTTTATTCTCTCCCATCCCGTCAGTCCCGACTGTAGGTTTTTTCTGTCTCGACTCTGGCCCTCTCCTCTCGTCTCGTGTCTCCTCTTGGTCGGCTTGGAGGTGCAACGGTGACGGCGGTAGGGACGGCGACGGCGGCAGGGATTGCGACGGCGACGGCAACCGATTGAGGGACAGGAGCGAGTTCGGGGGAGGCACGCTTCACATCAAGGTCCGTCCTTTAGCTTCATTGCGTCGCTTTGGCTTGGTCCTTGTTTGGTTTTGAGTGCGATTCCGGAATTTTTTTCTTTTTTTTGGGTGGTTTGAGCTTGTGGTCACTGATGCCGAGAGGTTTTCTGTTGGACTATTATGTCGGGTTTGCTACGGTGGAATGGAATGGAATCGGGAAATGATGGGGAAAGCAATGGACTGGAGTGATGATTCCAAGTCTTGGTTTTTGTTCAGTGATTGTGGAGGACGGAATGGAAATCCTTGTGTTTGAGTGCGATTCTGGAAGATTTTGGGAGGTTTGAGCTTTTGGCGGTTTGGTAATGTGGAGAGATGGTCACTCTGTTCACAAGCTTTTGAGCTTTTCTGGTCTATTGTCGCTGCTTAATTCAATTCGCTGCTGTTCGATTTTGTGATAATTAGGGAAGACGTGAGGTTGTAGCGTTTTTGTTGATGGGGTCTAATGGCCATCGTTTGCCAGCTTTTGGCAGTTTCTGATTAATTCTTGGTAACTTAGGTACTAAGTTTGAGCTTGAGTTTGATTTTTTCTAATGGATTCCAAGTACCGAACTGGATTAAGTTTCTATCTACTTATGGTCCATTTCTTATCAATTGAAGTGCCTTGCTTCAATATGTTTCTAGTGGATTTCGCCACTTGTTGCGGTTTCTTTTCTTCTCCTTTCATCTGCTTGTTTGTACTTGATTATCTCAAGAATCTCTAGATGCTGCACATTTTTTGCAGGCTCTAGGTCAATCACACAAAATGTTATACTTTATACTATCTTAACCTGTGTCAATGATGGTCCATATCTGATCCCTGACAATGGGTGTGTGGCACCCCCGAAACGGCCCCCGATCCGTTAGGGTCGCCACAGTTACGTCCTCTTGGAGCATACCTCTGAGACCAAAGAAATTTTTACATAACTTACAATACCTGGGGGTTTTCATTTATTTTCTTTACCGGTCCCTGCGTAATTAATATGGCGGAAGCATAATTCAACTACCCTTCATCAAAATATAAAGTGACACACACCATACTAAAACTTTCATAATTTAGGCCGAACACTTTTATTTATATAAGGGATGGACTATGTTAGTTGGTACAACAAAACGCCGAGGTCTTTTCGTGCCTGGCGATTACCCAAAAGAAAACCAACTTCTATCCTTGGACATCATCTGCATCCGTCCATCACTCATGTGTCGGCGTCCAAAAATGCATCTCCTGCTACCCTCGACTCCGAGATCATATCCAGTCAGGTCCGTTGGCCGGCGGTGGTGGTAGCACCCTCGAAGGCGGCCATCCATACGGACAAGGACTGATGTGTACTCCTGGTGGATAAGCCCAGCAGAGAGGCCTACCTCAAAAGTCAGAAAGATCCTCACGCGCTCGAATACTAGCCCGTGCACCCCAGGATAACGGTGCTCGGTCCACTCCCATTGTAAGTCAATTAGGAGTCCGTAAAACATGCCAGGAGTCACAGGTAGCAGCGGCATTTTCGTTTAGTCTGAAATGTTAGTCCCCAAGAGGGGTGAGTACAACCACTCAGCAATAAAAGATCCATTACACTATATTATGTAGAAACTATAATCATCCAGATGCATACAAAACACCCTTATCATTTATATATATATGCATGCCATCAAGGATCTATTTTACTTACACCACGTTCATAACAACAATTTAATGCCATAACAAACACATTTTCAGTACCGGGTGAAACTCACTCAATTTCATAAACAAATTCTCATATCATGCCACATGCACACACATGCACTCCTTTAATGCACCGGTTTTAACGTTCAAAGAAAAGTTTCATTCCCCCGGGGACCAGTGTTTGCATCCCTCCGGGCTTTCGCACCCAACCTGGCATCGCGAGACCCTCCGGCACAAACCTCCGGGCATCCAGAGCGTGTTCCATCACACCCCGGGCATCTCGCACCCCACCCGGCATCACGAGGTATATCCAGGGCTCGCCATGAAAATGGTTGCCCCTTCCCTCCGGATTTACGTACAATTCCTACAACCGGGCATCCCGAAACTCCCGAGGACCCTCCGGCACAAACCTCCGGGCATCCAACGGCATCGACACACTCGACCCTTGGGCATCCCGACACTCCCGGGGCATCGTCGGCTCACACCTCCGACGGTATCGTTCACATCACAATATACATCTCATTACCAAATACATTTTGATGCAATGACGTCATGGGTTCCATGGATTTATAAAACTTTATCAAATTTTCCAATGTCACGTGATATGCTGAATATCAATGCATCTATCAAGTGAATAACAAATAATAACTCAAGATACAATAATTCTTAGAACAAAATGAACAGTTCATAGCAAAACAGTGTAAAAACCAGAATACACGCCTTCAGTAAAGACTTCGAAATAACCAGCAAATGATCATGAAAAATTCTGAAATTTTAACACGTTATCATTGAGATCTAGACGAAAATATTTCGTTAAGGACACTAAGCCAGATTCGTTATGTATAATGAGTAGTAGTTCACACAATTCAGTTCGGGATTCTTTTATCACAGACTAAAATTCAACAGCAAGCACTGCATATTAACAAAGATTTAAGCCATTGTATTGATTCCAAGAAGTTCTGATAAAATTATATACTCTAGTTCACGCAATTCCTCACAACTTCCGTGAAGAAATCGAGATCAAATTCATATTAGAACTCTTCATAAAATTTCACCAAATTACAAGATTACACATGAAACTGCACTAGATTAAGCGAATCCCATAAATTTCCATTTCCACAGTAACTATCTTGCTTCCACAAGTCTACTAAAAATCAGTCTTTCATCAATAAATCAACAGGATCAAGATATACACAAAACCAACGCAATTCCTCAATCTCATGATCCTGCTTTACTTTGATTACTCACAATTTAACATTCTAATTCCAGAACTCAATTGTTTCCAAGTGTATTGTACCATACTAGACAATAACAGCACCACATTATATAGATTCATGGACTTTCATCCACTTGCCTCAAGTCCTAGAGTTCAACAGCTAGGGAGTTCGATTTGGTGATGCGGCCTGACGGCGGCGAAGACAAGCGGCGTCGACGGCGGCAGCTCACACGCACGGCAGAGGGCGGTCTCCTCTTCCTCTGGCCGTTCACTCCTCTGCTGTTCACTCACAATTTCTCTCGCTCAAACCCTCTCTTTCTCTCTCAAGTTTCGCTCACTCTCACGAGCACAAGACCACTGGTTTTACTAAAACCAGTTAAACGAAAGAGATGCATGTTTCGGTGGATGCAAGGGAAATGGACAGCTGGGCTGGACGTGTCTTCAGCATGTCTTCCCTTACACTTTCGCTGGCTACCTATACACCAGCTACGTGTCATCATTCAGCCATGCTTTAGTCAACTTTTCTTTCATTTAGTTGACTTAATTGTCGACTATTAATGAGTCTTCGGATTATATTGGGTTAGTAAGTTAATGGTTGTGCAGTCCCTCCATAACAAAGCCCAAATAAATAAATAAAAACTGATCTTTAAACTTGCACAAATGTGGAGCACTCTCGGTCCCATGGTCTTGGTGTTTCAATTTCTTTTCTTATCTCATGTGCACTCAAGTGATATAATTGTGTCGAGTCATCAAAAGAAATATATGTCGATGATCTATTCAATGATTGAACCCTTAATAAACATGAGATATCGGTCCGTCAATGGAATCAAACAATGCTCATGCACAATACTAATAATACCATTTGGCGATGCTTTTATTGATCAGTCACTGCCGTCACACATCACGGTTTGCGAAATTCTCGGGTGTCACAATCCTCCCCTCCTTAGAGGATTTCGTCCCCGAAATTAGGCATTACTCACGTGTTTTCAAATAGGTGAGGGTATTTCTCCTTTATCTCGTTCTCACTCTCCCATGTCGCTTCCTCCACATCGTGATGTCGCCATAATATCTTAACCAATGGAATTTTCTTGGTCCTGAGAATTTGCTCCTTTCGATCCAGTACTTGTACGGGTTCGTCAATGTATCTCACTTTCTCATCCACTTTGATGGCTTCATGATCAAGTATATGTCCTGGATCGGGTTGATACTTCCTCAGCATCGACACATGGAATACATCATGTAGGTTTTCCAGCTTAGGGGGTAACGCTAGTCGATAAGCCACGTCTCCTATCCTTTCAAGTATCTAAAAAGGTCCAACAAATCTAGGGCTCAGCTTGCCTTTCACTCCAAACCGTGATATCCCTTTCATAGGAGATATTTTAAGAAATACATTATCTCCCACATTAAATTCCAGAGGTCTTCTACGCTTATCTGCATAGTTCTTCTGTCGACTCTGGGCAGTTTTAAGTCTTTTCCCGATAATTTCAACAGCCTCGTAGTTACTTGTACTCAGCCAGTCCAAGTTAGTTTCCTTTCACCTACTTCACTCCAAATGAGACATTGGGTCCTACATCTTCTTCCATATAATGCTTCATAGGGAGCCATGTCTATACTTTTCTGAAAGCTATTATTGTAGGCAAATTCTACTAGATGCAACTTTTCATCCCAGTTTCCTCTAAAATCAATGACACAAGCTCTCAACATGTCTTCTAGGGTCTCGAATTACTCTTTCGTTTGTCCATCCGTCTCGTGGATGAAAAGCAAGATACTAAATTGGAGTTTAGTCCCTAAGGCGATTTGAAAACTTCGCCAAAAATTTGAAGTAAATCTTGGGTCTCGATCAGATGTGATCGTTACAGGTACACCGTGTAAGCGTACCACCTGATTTACATATATCTCAGCAAGTTTATCCATCGAGTAGTCCATGCGAACGGCTAGAAAATGAGCAGACTTAGTCAAGCGATCTACTATCACCCAGATAGAGTCGTGACCACTTGATGTCCTTGGTAGTCCTTGTACAAAGTCCATCGTCACATGTTCCCATTTCCACTCGGGTACATCCAATGGTCTCAATAATCCTGCGGGTTTGCGATGTTCCGCTTTCACTTGCGACATGTTAAACACCGTGAAACGTGTTTAGCTACATCCGTCTTCATGCCATTCCACCAAAATTGTTGGCGTAAATTTCTTTACATCTTTGTACTACCCGGATGAATACTATACTTACTCCTATGTGCTTCCGATAGGATTTCTCTCTTCACTTCTTCATTGTTGGGAACACGAGTCGTCCTTGACATCTCACTACTCCATCCTTAGAGATTTGAAATTCTGGTCTTTTCCCTAAAGACACAGCATTTCTTATTTCCACAATTTCTGGGTCAGACTCTTGCAGCATCTTAACTTTCTGAATAATTTCGGGTTCAATCCTTAATGCAATTAAGCATACCGGTAAGGCGATCTACTTTCAACTGAAATTTGAGTCTCGCTACATGACTTTACAACGATTCCATTCTGTCATTCTTAGACTAGCCATATCCATAGCTGACTTACGACTAAGAGCATCCGCCACCTTATTCGCCTTTCCTGGATGGTACCGTATCTCACAATCAAAATCTTTCAACAATTCCATCCACCTCCTTTGTCTCATGTTCAATTCCTTTTGTGAAAACAAATACTTTAAGCTCTTATGATCTGTATAGATTTCAAACTTTTCCCCATATAGATAGTGTCTCCATATTTTCAAAGCAAAAATTATAGCTGCCAATTCTAAATCATGGGTTGGGTAGTTTAATTCATGGGGTTTCAACTGCCTTGATGCGTAGGCTATGACCTTGCCATACTGCATCAGAACACATCCTAGTCCCTTGTGAGATGCATCACTATATACCGTGAATCCACCAGATCCAGATGGTATAGTTAGAATTGGAGCTGTGGTCAACTTCCTTTTAAGTTCCTGAAAGCTCCTTTCACATTCTCCATTCCATTCAAACTTGACGTTTTTCCTAGTTAATTTCGTCAATGGGCCTGCAAGTCGTGAGAATCCTCCAATAAATCTCCTATAATAGCCAGCCAATCCTAAGAAACTCCGTATTTCAGTCGGCGTTGTCGGCCTCGGCCAATTTATTACCATCTCCACTTTTGTAGGGTCTACTGCAATTCCACTTCCTGATACCACATGTCCCAAAAATGTTATTTGGTCCAACCAAAATTCACACTTGCTGAATTTGGCATACAACTTATGATCTCTCAAGATTTGCAATACTATCCTCAGGTGTCGCTCATGCTCTTCAGGTCCTTTAGAATATATCAAGATATCATCAATGAAGACAATCACAAATTGATCCAAATATGGCTTAAATATCCTATTCATTAAATCCATGAATGCTGCTGGTGCATTCGTCAATCCAAATGGCATAACTAGGAACTCATAGTGTCCATAACGAGTCCTAAATGCAGTCTTAGGAATGTCTTCTTTCCTTATCCTTAACTGATGGTATCCTGACCTTAAGTCAATTTTAGAAAAGGCTAAACTTCCTTGCAGTTGGTCAAATAAGTCATCAATTCTAGGCAAAGGATACTTATTCTTTACAGTCACCTGATTCAGCTGTCTATAGTCAATACATAAACGCATCGACCCGTCCTTCTTTTTCACAAAGAGGACCGGTGCACCCCAAGGTGAAGCACTTGGCCTAATAAATCCCTTATCAAGCAACTCTTGTAATTGCACCTTCAACTCCTTCAATTCCATTAAGGCCATCCTATACGGGGCTTTCGATATTGGTCCTGTTCCAGGCATTAACTCGATCTCAAACTCAATTTCTCGTTCTGGTGGTAACCCAGGCAATTCTTCAGGAAATACATCCTGGAATTCTCCGACCACTCGAATTTCGTCGAGTTTAGTCTCTTTCTTAGTAAGATTCCTTACTACGCTGTATCCTTGACATCCTTCGTCAAGTAATTTATGAGCTTCTACCACCGAGATAATGGCCATAGAAGGGTCATTCGACCTCCTAGAAATTCAAAACTAGACTGATCCGGAAACATGAATTGAATCACTTTCCTGTAGCAATCTACTTTAGCCTGATATTTATGGAGCCAATCCATACCTATAATTACGTCAAAGTCATACATAGCCATCACCACTAGGTCTATTTCCATATCCCTTCCTCCTATTGTTATCTTACATTTTCTACACACCGTAGACAACACCATATTCTTTAAAGGCGTAGAAACACAAAGAGGCGTCTCAAGAGATGTTGTTTCTATTTTACTCAACTGTCTATATCTTTCAGAAACAAACGAATGCGTATCACCCGTATCAAACAAAGCATATGCCTTCTTGCCATTTATAAAAATCGTACCTGAGATAACGTTTTTGGAAGCTTCCGCTTCCTCTTGGGTGACCGCATATACCCTTCCTTACGCTGGTGGCCTCTGTGGATTCCTTTGTGGATTTGGTCCAGCAGTACGCTGTTGCACTCGTCGCACCAAGTTGACATTCGGCTGTGACCCAACTTGTGAACAATCCCTCTTAAGGTGTCCTACCTGTCCACAACTATAACATTTCAGTCGTCCGTTGCAAGGCCCTGGCCCATGTTGTCCATCACACCTTCGACAATCATCACTCCGATAAGGTGCTTTTCCCAGATTCAGGCCATCCCTAGCTTTTCCAAAATTCCCCCTTTTCTTAGATTCCAGTGTCCGACTTTGACTCGTATAGGTCTCTTACCCCGTCGGATATCACTAAAGGTCAACTGTCTCTTAGACTCTAATTGCTCCCTTACCAGTTCGCTCCACCAACCGTGCTCTTTCATAAATCTCATTATAATCTCTTATATTCAAAGGCACCGGTTGTTTCCGATATCGTCCTCGCCCTTTCAAGAATCTCTTAGCTTTTTCCTCACGATCCTCAATCAATCTGGGAGCATATCTGGACAATTCAGAAAATTTTGCCTCATACCTGTCCACTGTCAGCTCTCTTTGTTCCAGCTGAACAAATTCAGTGATCTTCTTGTCCTTGGCACGATCGAGAAATGCTTTCTATTGAAAACTCTAACAAATTCATCCCAATTTATATCAGCACTCGGTGGAAAGATCGTATCTCTTGAAGCTCTCCACCAAAACTTTGCATTTCCCTCCGGTGGTACTCGCCAAAGTTATTTTCTCAAGCATCATTGCAATCCAACAACCGGAAAATTCGTTCCATTCCATCTATCCATTGTTCGCCTCCTCGGGACTTCCTATTCCATTAAACTTAGGTGGTTTCAACTTCAAAAATTGTTCCACCAATCCTTGAGGGCGACGTTCCACTCCGGGTTGTTGTTGTGCTTGTCTTTCCATCAGATTCCCTATATTGGCCAATGCTTGCAGGATGTCTTCCATTCGGGGTTCAGCCCTTGCAGCAGAGGCTTCAGCCCTCAATGGATGAGAACTCCCAGTTCGTACCATGGTTTTCCTGCAGTTTCCAAGCATTTGCCTCAGGAATAATTTGTGACTCACTGTCTCCATTTAAAAGCAACTACTACTATATAAGTAACATAAAGATGTTACTGGCACATAAAAGCAACTCACAATCATTATCAGTATTTTACGAGTGAACTCAATCACCCGTTATTCAAAGTTAGTCAACCATTCTTGGTTAGTATCCTAAGGTGTGCATCATCCTTATATTCCTCATTTCCATCTGAGGCTCCTTATCACTCCATATCAACCATTGCTCTGATACCAACCGCTGTGGCACCCCCGAAACGGCCCCCGATCCGTTAGGGTCGCCACAGTTACGTCCTCTTGGAGCATACCTCGAGACCAAAGAAATTTTTACATAACTTACAATACGGGGTTTTCATTTATTTTCTTTACCGGTCCCTGCGCAATTAATATGGCGGAAGCATAATTCAACTACCCTTCATCAAAATATAAAGTGACACACACCATACTAAAACTTTCATAATTTAGATCGAACACTTTTATTTATATAAGGGATGGACTATGTTAGTTGGTACAACAAAACGCCGAGGTCTTTTCGTGCCTGGCGATTACCCAAAAGAAAACCAACTTCTATCCTTGGACATCATCTGCATCCGTCCATCACTCATGTGTCGGCGTCCAAAAATGCATCTCCTACTACCCTCGACTCCAGATCATATCCAGTCAGGTCCGTTGGCCGGCGGTGGTGGTAGCACCCTCAGAAGGCGGCCATCCATACGGACAAGGACTGATGTGTACTCCTGGTGGATAAGCCCAGCAGAGAGGCCTACCTCAAAAGTCGAAAGATCCTCACGCGCTCGAATACTAGCCCGTGCACCCCAGGATAACGGTGCTCGGTCCACTCCCATTGTAAGTCAATTAGGAGTCCGTAAAACATGCCAGGAGTCACAGTAGCAGCGGCATTTTCGTTTAGTCTGAAATGTTAGTCCCCAAGAGGGGTGAGTACAACCACTCAGCAATAAAAGATCCATTACACTATATTATGTAGAAACTATAATCATCCAGATGCATACAAAACACCCTTATCATTTATATATATATGCATGCCATCAAGGATCTATTTTACTTACACCACGTTCATAACAACAATTTAATGCCATAACAAACACATTTTCAGTACCGGGTGAAACTCACTCAATTTCATAAACAAATTCTCATATCATGCCACATGCACACACATGCACTCCTTTAATGCACCGGTTTTAACGTTCAAAGAAAAGTTTCATTCCCCGGGACCAGTGTTTGCATCCCTCCGGGCTTTCGCACCCAACCTGGCATCGCGAGACCCTCCGGCACAAACCTCCGGGCATCCAGAGCGTGTTCCATCACACCCCGGGCATCTCGCACCCCACCGGCATCACGAGGTATATCCAGGGCTCGCCATGAAAATGGTTGCCCCTTCCCTCCGGATTTACGTACAATTCCTACAACCGGGCATCCCGAAACTCCCGAGGACCCTCCGGCACAAACCTCCGGGCATCCAACGGCATCGACACACTCGACCCTTGGGCATCCCGACACTCCGGGGCATCGTCGGCTCACACCTCCGACGGTATCGTTCACATCACAATATACATCTCATTACCAAATACATTTTGATGCAATGACGTCATGGGTTCCATGGATTTATAAAACTTTATCAAATTTTCCAATGTCACGTGATATGCTGAATATCAATGCATCTATCAAGTGAATAACAAATAATAACTCAAGATACAATAATTCTTAGAACAAAATGAACAGTTCATAGCAAAACAGTGTAAAAACCAGAATACACGCCTTCAGTAAAGACTTCGAAATAACCAGCAAATGATCATGAAAAATTCTGAAATTTTAACACGTTATCATTGAGATCTAGACGAAAATATTTCGTTAAGGACACTAAGCCAGATTCGTTATGTATAATGAGTAGTAGTTCACACAATTCAGTTCGGGATTCTTTTATCACAGACTAAAATTCAACAGCAAGCACTGCATATTAACAAAGATTTAAGCCATTGTATTGATTCCAAGAAGTTCTGATAAAATTATATACTCTAGTTCACGCAATTCCTCACAACTTCCGTGAAGAAATCGAGATCAAATTCATATTAGAACTCTTCATAAAATTTCACCAAATTACAAGATTACACATGAAACTGCACTAGATTAAGCGAATCCCATAAATTTCCATTTCCACAGTAACTATCTTGCTTCCACAAGTCTACTAAAAATCAGTCTTTCATCAATAAATCAACAGGATCAAGATATACACAAAACCAACGCAATTCCTCAATCTCATGATCCCGCTTTACTTTGATTACTCACAATTTAACATTCTAATTCCAGAACTCAATTGTTTCCAAGTGTATTGTACCATACTAGACAATAACAGCACCACATTATATAGATTCATGGACTTTCATCCACTTGCCTCAAGTCCTAGAGTTCAACAGCTAGGGAGTTCGATTTGGTGATGCGGCCCGACGGCGGCGAAGACAAGCGGCGTCGACGGCGGCAGCTCACACGCACGGCAGAGGGCGGTCTCCTCTTCCTCTGGCCGTTCACTCCTCTGCTGTTCACTCACAATTTCTCTCGCTCAAACCCTCTCTTTCTCTCTCAAGTTTCGCTCACTCTCACGAGCACAAGACCACTGGTTTTACTAAAACCAGTTAAACGAAAGAGATGCATGTTTCGGTGGATGCAAGGGAAATGGACAGCTGGGCTGGACGTGTCTTCAGCATGTCTTCCCTTACATTTTCGCTGGCTACCTATACACCAGCTACGTGTCATCATTCAGCCATGCTTTAGTCAACTTTTCTTTCATTTAGTTGACTTAATTGTCGACTATTAATGAGTCTTCGGATTATATTGGGTTAGTAAGTTAATGGTTGTGCAGTCCCTCCATAACAAAGCCCAAATAAATAAATAAAAACTGATCTTTAAACTTGCACAAATGTGGAGCACTCTCGGTCCCATGGTCTTGGTGTTTCAATTTCTTTTCTTATCTCATGTGCACTCAAGTGATATAATTGTGTCGAGTCATCAAAAGAAATATATGTCGATGATCTATTCAATGATTGAACCCTTAATAAACATGAGATATCGGTCCGTCAATGGAATCAAACAATGCTCATGCACAATACTAATAATACCATTTGGCGATGCTTTTATTGATCAGTCACTGCCGTCACACATCACGGTTTGCGAAATTCTCGGGTGTCACAGGGTGGGTAAGCATGCATGAATTAAGAACTTCCTAGCAACTTTGTGGTGACAGTACAAAGTGAAGAACTTTTTTTGGCAATTTCCAGTGTCCAGTGATAAGTTTTCTTGGGGACACATATGGTGGTTGCATTCAGTTATATATTTTCTCGTGAGAGGTTTAATGTATAATCTTGAGTTACCTGGATGTGTCACCTGTCAGTTCTTAGTTGGGTTTATGTAACTACAAAATCTTTTTTGAAGCACACTGCCTAATTTAAAATGGTTGCTCCTTTGAGGTTTATAAATATATTAATGTTCCTTTATATTGATGCAGTGTCATTGAAGCTCTCAAGGTGGATAGTTTGCAGAAACTTTGCTCATCATTGGAGCCCATACTTCGGCGTGTGGTAAGATAAATTTGGCAGCCGCATGCTATTCATTTATTGTGTTTCCATGTTCTTTTCTCTTAGTTAATGGAAGTTTACTTTTGTCTCTTTTATCGACGATCGGTCCCTTCATATATGTAACATGAAGTTTATCCCAAACTTCTTTTGCTGTTTCACATGAAGAGATTCTGTTATATTCAATATAAAGAATAAATTGCTTTCGCATCAAGCGCTTCTCTTTTGGACAACTCCGTCCGAGACATAAGAGCGATGGGGTTGATTCCTCTTTCCACAACATCCCATTGTAAGAGATCTCTGGATCTTAGGAATGCTTTCATTTTGTTCTTCCATACGTCATATTCCTTTCCATCAAAATATGGTGGCCTTGTGTTGCTTTGCCCTTCCATAAGTCCTCGGGTGCCAACATACTAGCCATAAAAATCTTTAGCTCAAAAGTAAAAACACTTTTATAAACCGAGCACTTGGCTCTCGATACCAATTGAGAGTGCTAGTATGAACAAAATAAAGGAGTTAGGGAAGAGAATAAGAACACAAGATTTATAGTGGTTCGGTTTAATCCAAGCCTACGTCCATCTCCCCACGATAAAAGCCTTCTTGGCTGGATTCCACTATGCAATCAACAAGAGATTACAACCGAGTGCAAACACTTAGTAGTAGATCACACTATCTCACTAAGTCACTCTTTGGTATTTCTCTCACGATTACAAAGTAGTAAAATTGGTTGATGAAGAAACTAGAGAACAGTGGTTATCATGAATTGTGGGAGTGAGTGATATTCTGATTCTATATGTATCACTGTCTCCTTAAATTGGCTTGACGCTCTGAGTTGTGAATCTGGTTTGCTTGAGAAGATACTCATTAGCTCTGTAGGGGCGGGTATGAATTGCCTGAAGGTTAAGCTGGAAACATGTTTATTTATTTATATGGTTGACCTCGCTTAGTGGGATAAAGCTTAGTTGTTGTTGTTGTTGTTGTTTTTTGTTTGTTTGCTTGTTTGTTTATTCATACTTGACTATACAAGTTATTGCAAACAATTTGTTATTGCGTCATTAGTAGAGAATTCCTAGGATTCTTATAATAGTTAACCATCATTACATAAGACTTGGGGTAAACATGAACTGGGTAATGCATATTTCATGCTTTGTTTCAAGATAATAACGGTAGGAGAGCAAGCTCTAGAATTTAAATTTTGTTTTTATATATTCTCATGGCTTTTCTTAATCTAATTTATTGATGACTTTAGACAACTTTTCAAACTTGTGAATTTAAAAAGGGTTTCTTTCTACTCAGGATAAGCATTTGTAGATCTCCCTGTCAAGGCAGTAACATCATTTGCAAAACCAAATATACAATGAGCGAATCTTTAGTAAGTGAATCTAGCGGTACAAATAGAAGGAGGCAGAGATCTGTTGTATGGGAACACTTCAAAAGGATAGAAAATAGTCAAGATAAAGCCGAATGTCTATATTGTGGAGCTATTATTGGTTGTTCTACTACTCAAGGGACTAGTGGGATGCATAATCATTTAAATAGATGTAAGAATTATCCATATGCGAACGTGGAGAAAAGGCAAAGAAGTGCCTCGAATGAATCTGTTGGGGTTAGTAGTTCTATTTCAGCTAGTCCTTGGAAATTTGATCAAGATGCTAGTTGAAAAGATTTAGCGGCGATGTTTATTATTGGTGAACTACCCTTCAAGTTTGTGGAACTTGAGGCATTTCGGAAATTCGTGAGTAGAATCTAGCCAAAGTTTTTAATCCCTTCAAGAAACACATTAAGGGAGGACTGTTATAAGTTATACTTGGAGGAAAGAAGCAAATTGAAAAGATATTTTTCCTATACTTCTCCAAGGGTTTGTCTTACGACTGACACGTGGACTTTATGTCAAAATCTAAGTTACATGTGTCTTACTGCTCACTTTGTAGATGCTGATTGGAAGTTGCAAAAGAAAATTTTGAATTTTTGTCAAATCCCATGACATTTGGCTGAGATTATAGGGAAAGGAGTTGAGAAATGCTTAACTAGTTGGGGGATCAAAGGCATTTTTTCTATCACTGTTGATAATGCTAGCTCCAATGACTTAGGAGTTCAATGCTTGAAGAAAAGACTTAACTCTTGGAATGCTCTGATATTATCAGGTGAGTTACTCCATGTGAGATGTTGTGCTCATATTTTCAGTTTGATTGTGAGAGAAGGTTTGAAAGATATAGATGATTCTATTGTTAGAATACGCTCAGCTGTACGTTAGGTGAGATCTTCTCCGTCGATATTGCAACGGTTTAAGGAGTGTATTCTGCTGGAAAATATTGATTCCAATAATCTTGTATGTTTGGATGTG
The DNA here is from genome assembly GCA_016097595.1 of Eucalyptus pumila. Lineage (NCBI taxonomy): Eukaryota > Viridiplantae > Streptophyta > Magnoliopsida > Myrtales > Myrtaceae > Eucalyptus > Eucalyptus pumila. The sequence goes on along the minus strand of CM027849.1, from coordinate 14,744,499 downwards.
GAGACTCGGTGGAATTCAACATACCTGATGTTGGAAGTGGCTTTGAAGTTTCGAAATGCCTTCATCTCATTAGATATTCAGGATAGAAGATTTGCCGAAGAGCTTTCCAAGGTGAGAGGGTTGCCTATTGATGATGATTGGGATTATGCCCGTTGATTTCTTCCTTTTTTGAAGTTGTTTTATGATGCAACTTTAAAAGTATCGGGCTCTTCTTACATCACTTGCAATGATATGGCAAAAGATGTCTATGGGATTTATATGATGATTGATAAATATTGTGGGGATGAGGATAGGAGTTTGCAAGAAACAACCAAGAGAATGAAGATCAAGTTCAATAAGTATTTTGGGAATGTGAACAACATAAATCTCACATGGTTCATTGCATGTATACTTGACCTCGACATAAGATGGAGTATGTGAAATGGATGATTAATAAAGTGTATGACGGCAACCGGGCAGAAACTTTGCGAGATAGAGTGACAAAATCTTTGATGTTATTATTTGAGCAATATCGCACCGGTACATGCCCCCAAAGCAACATGAGATTAAAGGGGACAAGGACAATGAACGTTTCAATGTCTCCTGTGGTTGGTGCGGACATTATGACTGCAATGTATCTTAGCCAAACGGGACAAGAATATGTGGAAGAAAAATCTGAATTAAATAAGTATTTAGAAGAAGGATGTGAACGGTATAGCTCCACCTTTGATATATTAAATTGGTGGAAAGTTAATTCTTCTAGATATCCTATCTTATCTTCTATTGCTCGAGATATTTTGGCCGTGCCCATCTCTACTCGTTGCATCGTAGTCTCCGCATTCAGCACGGGGGTCGAGTACTTGATGTATTTCGTAGCTCTTTGACCCCACTGATGGTAGAAGCTCTTATATGTACTCAAGATTGGCTACGATCCGCACCACTTTCACAATCGATCGAGGAGAACTTAGAATAACTTGAAAATTTTGAGTCAGGTGAGAAAAAAATAACCATGAAATATTTATATTTTTCAATATTACAATTGATATTTCAATTCTTATTTTCATTGTGAATTTAATGCAGAGTTGTCATCTACGACCATGGACCTGAATTCAATAGCAATTTCTCTTGATGATTGAATGTCGTCTTTAAGCTCGAAGAGGTAATTTCTCTTGATGTTTTGATGTCCAAATTGGGTTAAAACCATAATGATTTGATTGAACTTGAGAATCTAGTCTAGGGTTTGAGCAATTTAGATTTTATTCTGTTTCTATGGTGATGTACCCCTTTCTTCACCTTTGAGGTGGAACTACTTATTTCCCTCTCTTCTTAGATATGTTGAGCTTAAAACAATCCTGCATGTTCATAGAGAGTGACTTTCTTCCTTTTCAAGCAATGATGCAAATAGAAAACACATAAGCGAAAAGTATATATTGTGACATCAGATTCCTAAGTTGAGATCACTAATTTTATTTCAATTGTTATGGTCGGGTATACAAAAGAAAGGAGCAGCATTGTGGTTATTGGGCTTAGCGTGCACACAACTCCTGTGGAGATGCGTGAGAAACTTGCCATTCCCGAGGCAGAATGGCCTTGAGCCATTGGAGAACTCTGTAGTTTGAATCATATAGAAGAAGTGGTTGTAATATAATGGAGATATATGTTGTTGCTTTGTCTCAGCATCGTGGGCTTAAAGAAGTGACTGAATGGATGTCTAATGTGATTTACTTTTGCTCCTTGCCATGACTATAATTTGGATTCTTGCAATAATTAATTGCCCTATGATACTTTTTTTATGGATGAAAAGCACTAGTTTCCTTTGAATTCTTGTTAATCCGGGATTCTTTCTTCTTCTTTTTCTCTTCTTCTTTGGTGAACAGAATTCCTGTTTCAGAGCTTTGTCAACACCGATTTTTGTTGTACAATGGGGATGCTACACAACATCTTTTTGAAGTCTCAGCAGGTCTTGATTCTCTTGTCCTTGGAGAAGGACAATTTCCTAGACTAAATGGGTATACTTGCTAAGTGAAATGTGATGTGAGGCATAAAGACTATAGTAGAACATTTATATGAGAAGATAAGTTGTTAGCATACTTTATCATGATTTCATATGCTTATGGCTGTATTTATGAATCACTAGTGTAAAAAAAAAAACACTTAAAATCGCTACACTACATGTAGGACCAAATATTCCTTCTAGGAACAAATTAAGATTGGAAAAGCTAAAAGCAGGTCAGTTTTTGATCCAGACCAGTTGCCCATGAAACCCAGAAAGTCAAAAGTGAAGCTTTCACTTCCTTTTGAAACCCAAGTAGATTGGAAGCAATGCAAAACTTGAGCCATTTCCGGGCTCAATTGGGACAAGCCCACAAAAGAAACCACATCTCGGGACGCCATCCTCCTTCCAAAGAATTCTCACACAACATTCCGAGCTCCCGTCCTCATCGTCACTTCTTATCCTCCCTGGTTTCTTCTTGCTTGACTTCTCTTCGAAGAGAAGTCATCTTGCTTCTCAAGATGTGATAATTTCAGGAGAGTGAAAGGGTTGTAACAAGGGAAGAAGGAAGAGATCTAGCTCAAAGACATAGATGTTTGTTTCTTGAATATAGCACAAAAACTAGAGAGAACGTCAATCAATGCTTCAAGGAGCTTATATAGAAGGTAAGACGTCCCGAAAAAAAAAAAAAAAAAAAAAAAAAAAAAAAAAAAAAAAAAAAAAAAAAAAAAAAAAACCGAAAATTTGAAAACCGAACCATCGGTTCGGTTCGGGACTTATTCAATTCGGTTCGGAAATTTTCTCTAACAGTTCGGTTCGGTTCGGTTTTTCAAAAAAACCGAATCGAACCGAACCGTTTACACCCCTAGCTACAGGTACTCGACCATGGGGTTGGCTCTTGGCAGGCCCACAGTGACGGGTGGTTCACGGCCGAGGTGCACCTCTTTCGTACGGCCGTGAGCTCGCTAGCGAACCTGCAAAATCAGAGAGAAACCGAGCCAAACGGGGAGGCTTGGTCTCGGCTAGGCTCGCGGCAAGGACAGCGGCGGCGTGAATGAGAAGCTCGTACACTGGCCGCGAGGAGAAGTTTCAATCTTGCGTGTCTTTTTACCGATTGCGTGTTTTCTCCCCTTTTGGCGTTTTGTGCACGTGGAATCCGTGGGCGTACTGTAAAAAGAGAGAAGAAAAGAATTATAGTGGGATGCACATTTTTGATATCGATGAAGAATGAGCCTCCCCTTTCTCGTCCTTTTCACCTCAAGATAGTGGATTGCCCTCGGGAAGAAGCTTGGACTCGGGCATGAATTATTGAAGTGAAAAGTGGATGAACCGTGTGCTCCTTCGCAAGCGTCCTCTTTTTCGTGTATTTTAGTGGGTGTCGAGCTGGAACTCTCGGTACAGGCTACAGCAAACGACGCTCAGCAGCTTCGTCGTCAGAGGAACGGTTCAGCGTCGCTGTGCAGGGACTTCCCGGTGTTGCAGGCTGGACAGCGACTGGAACATCAGATTGACGCAAGGAAGCTAGCTGGTATGCTGCACTTAGCCTGAAGTTTCTGTGGGGGGTTTTCCGGGAAGATTGCCAACACGATGAGTGCTGGACTGCCGGGTCTACCGAGGATGAGGATGGAACTCGCTGGAACACCAAGATTGCAGGATCTTCGGTGGCCGTAAAATTACTGAACTGGTGAAGCGTGGGTCCATGGCTATGTTGTGAGGAAGGAGGAGCGGTGGTTGTTGGCCTCGTATAGGAGATTGCTGGTGGCGGTGAGGTCGCTGGATGAGAGAACGACTGGTCTAATGCGACGACGAAGGTACGGCCGTGAGACGCTGGAATTTTACCAGAAAACCTGCAGGAAAAACCAAACTAGAGGTGTCAAAATGGGTCTTAGACCTGACCCATTTAAATCATAAATTGATCATATATGGATCACTTGTTTTTGACAAAAAGTAGTTAAATGGGTTTACTTTGATAGGTGGGTCTTAAGTGGGTCTTAAGTGGGTCTTAAATGGGTTTGGATTTAGAACCCATTTTCACTCAAAACCTCACAATCTCTCCCATCTCTCTTTTAACTTTACAAAAATATTTTTTAACCAAAATTATAATTAATTTTTAATTTTTTTCCTTTTTTTTTTCTTTCTTTCTTCTTCCTCTGGTCGCCGGCACAGCGATGGCCTGCGACCAGCCTGGTGAGCCTTGAGCTTGTCGGATTTGGCGAGGTAGAGGCCTCGCCGACGCCTAGCAAGGCTCGAGTCTTGCCAGATTCGACGAGATGCGAGCTCGAGCTCGCTGGATCTGGCGAGGTGGAGGCCTTGCCGACGTTTAGCGAGCCTCAAGCTCGCCTACATCAGGCGAGCTCGAGGCTCACTTGTGGCCGGCTGCCAACCGTCGTCGTGGCCGGCGGCCAACCAAAGAAGAAGAAGAACCAAAAAAATAAAAATAAAAAATAAAATTATATTTTAAAAATAAAATAATTAAATAATTAAATTTGTGTGTATAAAAATTGTCCATTAAATTTCTTTTATATATATATATAAGTTTGGAAGCTTTTAGTAATATAATCTTTATAAAAAAACATAAAAATAAGTTTTTCTAAATTTAGTTAAATATGAAAATATTTTATTAATATGAGTCGGGTCGGGTATAAGTCAAATATGGGTCAAAACCCCTCATCCTCTCTCTCTCTCTTCATTTAATGTTTTTACTTTTCTGTTCTCATTTTTTCTTCTTCTTCCTCCTTTTCCTCTGCCAGAGACCCTCTCCTTTCACTCCACCAACGATGACAACACCTCAACTTAGACTCACTGTCTACTTAGGGTGCGCATGAGAACATTTCTTGGCTGGGGAACAATTTCTTTTCAGAAATAGTTCTTTTCTATTTCTATTATGGGAAACAATTTCTATGTAAAAAAACCCGTTTGGTAACTACACAAAATTTTTACTCTAGAAATAGAAAAAGAATAGAAATGCGTTTGGTAAAAAACAGTTTCTTTGTTATATTTATTTGTTTTTTATTTTTGCCGGTAGACCGCCGCTAACGCCGGACGCCGCCGCCGCCGCACGTCCCCGCCGGCCGACCGCCGCCGCCGATTGCCGCCGCACGGCCCATCAGCCGCCGTCGACCGTCGGACTCCGGCGGCCGGCGCCCGACGGTCGACGGCGGCCGATGGGCGGGCGGCGGCAATCAGCGGCGGCGGCCGGCGGCGTGGGACGGGGCGGCGGCGGCGTCGGGCGGCGTCCGGCGGCGACCGGCGACGACCGGAGGCGCGGCGGCCGGGCGGCGACCGGGACGGTGGCGGGCGTCCGGCGACGACCGGGCGGTGGCGGGCGACCGCGCGACGGCGGGCGGTGATTCGGGCGGGCGGTCGGCCGGCGGGGACGTGCGGCGGCGGCGGCGTCCGGCGGCGACGGGGCGACGACCGGAGGCGGGCGGCGTCCGGCGCGGCGACCGGGACGGCGGAGGCGTCCGGCGACGACCGGCGGGCGGCGACGGCGGGCGCCGGTCGGCGGTCGGCCGGAGATGGCGAGGGCGGCGGCGGGGCGGCGGCGGCGTCCGGGCGGCGACCGGCGACGACCGGAGGGCGGCGGCATCCGGCGGCGACCGACGGCGGGCGGGCGGAGTCCGGCGGCCACCGGCGGCGACCGGGCGGCAAAGAACGTTCGGCCGGGCGGCGACCGGGCTGGCGGCGGTATCCGTCCCGGGCGGCGGCGTCCGGCGGCGACCGGGCGGCGGCGACGGTCGGTCGGCCTCCGGCGGGCGGGCGGTCGGCCTCGGCCTCGGCGGCGGCGGGGTCGGCCTCCGCGGCGGCGGCGGGCGGCCGGGCGGGGCGGCGGGCGGGGCGGGCGTTATCATCACGGCGGTCAATGGCGGTCGGCAAAGAGAAGAATAAAAGAAAAAAAAAATTAACTTATTTCTTAAACTTGTTCCCGGGAACAAGAAGCAACTTTTTTTTACTTCTCATTTCTATTCCAAAACCATTCCCGGGCTAACTTTTTGTTCCCGGGAACAAAAAACTAACTTGCCGTTATCAAACGGGTTTCTATTCTTTTTTTGTTCTGGGGAAGAGAAGAATAGAAATTCTTGGGCTGGGGAAGGTTGTCATGCAGACCCTTAATCCCGCAAATCACCTTCAACCATCACCACCTCACCGTCGTCTTAGTCCTTCGTTGTCATCTCACAATTTTCTCTCTTTTTACGTGACCGAGTTTTCTCAATATGGCCGTGTGGATCAGTTGTGTGGCCTTCCCCACATAATCTCTAGAACGTGCCCTCTCCCAATGTTGGCCATGTATTTTTGTTTAAGGATCAGAGTTGATCCCTAATTTTTATGCAAAAATAGATAACTGAGTTACCAAAATTTAGGTGTTAATGAATAACCAAAAGTTAAGACCCTTTGTGAGGACCTTCTTCTAGTGAGAAATGTTTAAGATGTTCACAAAATGGGTGATTGACTGTGCCGCCCAAGAAATGCCTAAGCTTCTTGACCCAAATAGAGAATACCTTCGTTCCAAAGATATGGTACATAGACACCAAAAAGCTCTTGATGTGTGCCGGGCCAAGAAAGTTGTGAATTGATATTGGATGACACAGAACACAAAAGTCGATTTCAAAATAACTTCCAAACATATTACTATATGGTTTACCTTTCCAAACAACTTTTTTATGAAGACGATAGTAGGTTCTCTTTAAATTTTCCGAGATCAATTTCGGATGGGGTTGCTTGGGATTAGTGTTCGATTTTGTTTTGCTTTGCCATTTCCCTTTTTCCCTTTTGCTGTAGGGGTTTGATGTTAATCTTTGTTTCCTTGTGTTTGCATATTTTGGACGAGGTTGCATGAGGATTATTGTTCGGTTGTGTTTTGCTTCCATTTTTTGGGGTTCGGCTAGGGGGGTTTGATCTGTACGCATACTTATATCAAGAGTGAGTCCAGCAATCTATAATTTTTGTGGTAACTCAGAAGTGACCATATATTCTTTTATTTTTTTATTTATTTTTTGGGTCGCCGTAGCCTTCGGAAGCTATAACTTTGTATATATCTTTTTTTTTTTTGGTAAAAACTTTGTATATATCTTTTAGCATGGCTTCTGTCAAAAAAAATTAAAGAACTATATTTATGACAAGTTACAATCCCATGTTTCATGCTTTATTGATTATTTTTTATTTCATTGATAATTTAGGATCCTAAATAAAACGTGGGTGTTCAACTGGGGGGGGGGGGGGGTGGTTCTCAATTAGTTTTTGGCTTTGATCAATGATATTAAGGTTGGAATTTTTCAAGCGAAAGTCATGTTTCGGAAGCAGAAAATTCAGGCATGGTATAAGATTGTTTGTTACTTCCAAGAGGAATACGAGGAAATGTAGATTCCGCAAGATATGCCCTTTTCCTTCTGGTTTAGAATGCCGTGTGGACCGTGGAGTTTTCGTTTTACGTCGGTGCCATGAGCCGGCCCTTATTTATCTTGTTTGCGTACTGGGCCCATGTTGGTAAAAGGATCAAGTAAAGCCTTTCGCAACATAGCAAATGTTTCTGTGTCTGTATTCCGCAACCGACCAAATTTCATCGTTTGAAAGCCTTAAACCGGCGTGTACAAGCTCTTACTACATCATATCCAGCTAGCTAAAAATGGTAAAAACTACGCATATATGACAAACCAAAAGGCAGACATTTCCTCTCGCGAAAAGAAGAACGCAAACGGTCACCCCTAGCATTTCCATGTTGGACTATACTATCTAACAGAGGCAAGACTGGACCTTTTAACAAATGAAAAAAAACTTACAGAGCTGCTGGACTCGTACAGATTTCCTCGGTCAAAACCAAAACCAAAACCAAAACCAAAGAAAAATTCATTCAGACAAATACGCAGAGCTTCGGCAAAAGTCATACTTTCTTTTAGAGAAGCATTCCAGGAAAAGTAATGAAGTATGAGAATTGACAGATGAGGGCAAGACACAAATATACAGGCCTTAAATGCTTAAAAGGGAGGCACAAACTGCCAACAAAGTTGAAGTGCAGCTATATCATTGATCGGTGTCATTTTAAAGCTACACGCATTAACTTTGTACAAACAAAAAGCTGGAGGAAGGCTAGTCCAAGGTTGAGAAGTAAATCAAGGATATGAGAAATACATAAGATGACAAGCACACACATGATATGTTGATAATGAGGTGCTAGGGCAACAGAACAAACGATGACCGGCATAAAACTCTTTGCACTAAATGGAGAATAGATAAGTTTGCTGATTGAATGCTTTCATCAGTGTAATGTGAACTCTTTCTTAATTATCGCTGTCGACACAGGCTTCTAACAGAAATAACCCTCGGGAGAGTTCCAGAATAAAGATGAATCGGGAAGGGCTGTATTTGCACGTTTATCAATTAGAAGGCTGTTTCGTAAGAATGATGCCATCCTTTCTAAAATAACCCTTTTTCTTTTCTGTGTTTTTAGCTAAACTTACAAAGCAAACGCGACGTGTGTAAGAAATTAACGAGTTTAAAGGGCCTATTCCGTTGTAGAATAGGAAGTGAGTCTAATTCAGCTGTGGGCTGATCGATCATCGTTCATTTCCTTGAGGGAAGAATGAACTACTACAAACAAAACATGTTTCAAAATCTCTAATTAGCATATGGTTCAAGAGATGTCATACCTCCAGCGTGAGTTCAATTGGCATAGGACAATATGTCGGAAGGAGTTCCCAACAACAATCGCACATTCCGAGGGGAAGAACCAGGATGTGAGCAGGAATCCGGGTTTTTGGTTGTTCCTACACAATGGCAAATGACGGATATTATCTAGTAATCCTGGAGGAAAATAAAACTACAGCAGTGAGAAAGAGCAAGTGGTAGGAGGATCCTCCTGGAGATCCTTGCGTGCCATCAAGATCCGCTTCGAAGCCACCCTAAGATTTTCCTTCGAGATCCCCTTCCTCTTCAAAGCCGCCCTCAGAAGCTCCTTCGAGATCGCTTCAGCTTTGAAGCCCACGACTCTCCTTCGAAATCCCCTTCAGCTTCCAAGGCATAGGAGGATCCTCCTGGTTATCATTGCCATCCTTAAACATCCGGATCATCTTCTTCGAAGCCATCTTTCTCAATATCGACGAACAGATCGAGACGAACGCAGACCGCAGATAGAGAGAGAGTAGGAGGGTGAAAAGGAAAAGGAGCGGAGTGCTTTGAATAAATAGCCCCGGAGGTCGGTCGGCTAAGATTACCTCCTCAAGCGGTGGCCGGTCGTAGTTTCCTCATCTGGCTTGACTTCAATTTGGCTTATGGAGTGAAGTTTGAAAGCTTCCTCATACATTTTGGAGGTGCAACTAATCTATCATGCATGGACGTTTCCTAAAATAAGTGTGATTTGAATACAAACTGAATATATGTGAGGTGTAAGTACATACCTTAAATATCTATTTCCATAAAACCCGACATTACATCCTACACGTGGACACCTAAATTTTTTGCCCCAAATAATGCGTCCACCTTTCATGAAAATTATAAAAATAGCATGCCAATAATTTGATTTCGGAAAAAATGACACAAATGATCCCTTAAATTCGGACCAATATACAATATCTTCAATGGACTTTTAATTTGTTCAATATTGTTTTTTAATTTTAACCCAATGTGTAATATCGTCCCTCAATTTTAATTATTCAATACGATCTTTAAAAAATAATATTTATTGAGATTGCTCCGCTACCTTACACATTCCACCTATATGAAAATGGAATTTCTTTTTAGGGTTACAATAGTAATAGTAATAGTAATTATGAAATTGTAAAAATAAATATCACTTAAAAGATAATTGAATATTGTAAGTTCATTTGCATTACACGTAACGTTCACTTTACACTTACCGAACATAACCAATTTCATATTGTACCAAAGTTGAATTTGCTAGGAACCAAATCTACTTAATTCGGCTCATCATTTTTTTTATGTAATTATTATATCATATGGAATCAAAGTAACTTTACTTTGTATGGTATATTATGCTCCAAATAGTTTAAGTCAATTATTCTCCCCATATTATTCAATATATATATAGATTGTAAGTTTATCAGATTACCTATCTTGCACAATAGAGTAGAGTCAACTTTACGTGAAGTTATAAATAGAGTCACTTTCTTATTCCCGCAGAATTAATTTAACTCTATATTGAGTTAATGTTTTAAAAATATATGTATTTCTCTTAATTATCCTTTAAGATATATTTTCTAATTCTCATAGGTCGATTTTACTAATCATTGTCTAGTGATTTTCCTCGAAATTTTCACTTTTTCTTGAACTAATGCTAAATTTTCATTTGGAAAAGAAAAGACTTATTTTATTAAAGTTAAATGTACGTAAGTCACTTTTAGCATAATATATCATATCATATTAGTAGGTAACCGTTATATGTTGACTAAACAGATATTCGATAGACAGCCCATAACCAACAAGGCAACAATAAAGCTTTTACCCATTAGGTGGGATCAGCAAACTTGACATTGTAAATGATTTTTTTGAAGGATGCGCAAATTGATTTTCTTTTCCTATGTTTAAATTAGCCATTATTGAAACAAGGACATGATGTCCTCAACACGTGAAATCTTACATGAAAAGAAAAGTTATTACGAACAAGACTATGACTACAATGGTAACAGTGACAATTTATCACTTCCGTTCACGTTAAACTGCATGCGAGGACTGAAGAAATATCATTATTCTTCATGGCATCAATCGAGATCCAACATCTCGATAAAAGAAGATAAAGATACGTGTGTGGGTATATATAAAAGCATGTATTATAGGCAAAAACCAGCATCTAATCTTAATGAATGTGCCTGTCTGAGAATATACAATATTAAGGCCCACACTAAGGTGCTTACCATCTTTTCCATCAAAACGTGCCTCCTAGCAACAATACCATAATCTCTGGTCAATAAACTCTAGATACATGCAATAATACTAATTCTCTATTGATCAAATTGCAGACATTTTATCTGGATCCTGCTATTTCCGCAATGGCCGCATTTCAATGAGCATAAATTACTCTGCAGGTACTATTTCAAACCCTTATAAAATCACAGAAAATAGATCAATTACTACTTGTAAAAATAATATCTCAAGGCATGAAATGAGATATTTTGTCGTTTACCTCAAGTAAATAGTTATTCATTCCATTCTTTTTGCATGGCAAATCGTCAAGGAAACTTTCAGACAAGTCGATAAAAACAAATACCACTCACCACAGGACACGCAGACCATGCTTCAAGCTTCATCTTTCGTCCATGGCTGAAAACCTTAATCCTGAGTACCAAGATTTTCTTGGCGTTCCAGTAATCTGGTGAAGGTGGAATATAGATGTTGACAATGAATCTTAAAAAACGATCGCCTTAGCTTACAATATGTCGCCTAGTAGAACCAAAGACCACAGAAGCTTCCATAGGCTTACAATTCATTATCTTTCCTCCATTACTATGTCCAACAAGAAATTAGTAGCAAATACATAATGTTGGTACCATGTTGACACCCAAATTTTAGCTATCCATTTAGGGTTTAATTGCATAGAAGATTTGTGATCAAATTTTTAGCCCCTAAGAAAATCATCTAAGTTGCATAGCATATTAACTTTAGGAGTATCTCCATTGAGTAGTGATAGAATTTATTCAAATTTGTTAAATTAAAAAAAAATCATAATTATTTTTTTATTTTGTTTATTTAAAACAAAAAGAAAAGCAAAAAAGAAGTTGAGCCAGACCGGGCCAGGTCAACCCGGACCCTTATCTCTTTTCAGACTGGGCCTAGCCCAAATTTTCATCCACGCGGGCCAGCCCATCGTCCATTCTCCCTAGCCCAGCCCTCGTGCTGGTCTCCATCGCCCTCACGCCGTTCACGCTTCTGCAAAAAAGGAGGGTACAAGCCAGAGAACAGAGGATCGCGAGGGAGCAGAGGTTGCGGCGTGATCCGCGTGTCGGGGTCAGGCCGGCCGACAAGCTGGCAATGGCAGAAGCCATGAGCGCTTGCCGGTTGCCCTTAAAAGTGAGGGAGGGAGCTCGAGAGTTGAGAGGAGAGAAATCGGGAGAGAGGGAGCTGTGAGTCGAAAGTTCAAGCGAGAGCCAGGAGTGAGAGTGAGAGTGAGAGACCGCCATCCACCGCCGTGCTCCGTCCGCGCCGAAGCCCCGGTAGGTCCTAACTCGTCTTTTTTTCTTTTTCCCCTCTATTTCTCCAGTTTGGCATCGATTTCCCGAGGATCTTGGCTCGGAGACATCGAGGAACAGTCGGCCATAGCTCGACTCGTCTCGAGCTCGCCCTATGAGAGCCGTCTCCGAGCCTGGTAGGGACCCCATGTCCGAGCGTTCGCCATGTTCAGTTCTGTCCTGTCTCGGCTCAACCGGAACCAAGACTTTGATATTTTTCATCTACGCTTTTGCTGAGTGTGAATGAATGGTCAATGGCTGGTCGTAAGTGGTTTTATTGTTTGCATTCGAGTTAGGGCGCGAACCCAGGTATCGAACAGATTCGTATTTTTCTCTTAACTAAAATACGAGTTATGCCTATTCTAAGACGACGGTCGTCTGTTTTAGCCAGACCTGAAGACACCAGTTTAGTTTGCTTATCAATGAAAGTTTCTTGGCCATTAAAGCCGTTTTTCTTTTCTGTGGCATTTTTTACTCATCAGTCGACATTGTTGCTCTGCTCGTGAGTATGGGCGGCCATTGCTAATGTCAGTCTTGGTGTTCTTGGGCTTTCTCGGGGGCTCGGTCTGGAGAGGAGGAAGAGAGTGAAAAAATCATTCAAAATCCAAGAGAAGGAAATAGTCTCTTCCCCTGAAATTGTAACAAAAGATTTTAGCTTCTGGCATCAGATCTAAATTAGTGCTTCAGCATTGCACGCTCTAGGGTCACACTCTGACTCGCGTCAAGACCGTCAAAAATCACACATTTCCATTACTGCAACCGAATCACTAAGGAGCCACACACAATCAGAAATGCATCCAAAAACAATGATATCACAGTTATGGGGGACCTGGTGTTGAGCAGACGTTGACCCCCCAAGAGACCCCCAGTCCCATCCATACCGATAGTCCTGACCATGTTCTCCCCCAGGTGCTGCGCCACCTTCGGCGCCAGTCTGATGGAGATCGGTGGTCGGATCTCTGGACGGCCGAAATCTGGGTTTTAGACCGATCTGGCTAAGGCAAATGTGGACATGCGTTGGTGCCCTTTTTTGGGTTTTTTTTTTTTGTTTTTGTTAAGATGGCTGGCCGAAATCTGGGTTTAAGCTTAGCATGGTACTTAGGCTTAATAATGGGCTTTGAGCTGGGCTTCTTCTTTTTTTTTTTATCCTTTTGTTTTTGGGGAGTCCCGGGACTGGGCTCAGTTGATGAGCCCAGTCCAGTCGTGGTCCCGGTCGGTCCGTTTATATTATATTTTAATATTTTAAAATTAATCTTTTAAAAAATAAAAAAATTCCGATTTTTTTTTTTCTAAAATCAGAAAAAGCTTTAAAAATATTTTTTTTAGATTTCTCTTAAAATATGTGAAAATCCTTGATAAAATATTAAACTCAAAATTGAACAAGCGCTTAGGGCTTTACAGCAGGATTTGAATGTTCTTAAAGACGAGTGCTAAGTTGTCATTCACGTGTTTCTATTTTAATTATTAATCGATTATGCGCTTTCAATATGTTCACTGTGGTTTGCCTTTAGCCTAGTTAGGAATGGTATTTTTCTCATTTCTTGAGGTTAAATTATTACTTTTCCATGCCATTCATTTTATGCTTCCCTAGTTGATGATTATTACTTTAATGATTGCGCACCCTCACTTCATACATTAGTGAATATATTTAAAATCAATTTAAACTGCTTGACAAACATCTTTTTGTAATAAACAAGATTAGGTACCGAAGAGACACTTAGTGTCATCAAGTTTCTAAAACTAGATTATCTAATTGCGCGCCTCACTTGATTTCTAAAAACCTCAATAGATTAATGGTGACTCCTCAATTAGAATCCATATAGCGTCAATTAAAGCAAAAATTGTATACCTAGCGTCACATGGAGTATGAGTTTAGGAAAGCTCACGCTTAATCAAGGGTCATAGGCTCACTTTTTAAGTAATATCCCTAAACTTATTTCTTTTTCCCTCCGAAAAAAAGTGGTAAGTTTGCAGCGATACGATTTTGAAGAGGACGGCAAACCAATCAAGTGATCATTTGTCAAATTTCCATTAAATAATAATTGTAGGCTTCATGGCAACAAGTTGTCAAGAACCTAACTTTGGCATATTCACAGATGGAAATTATGCTTATCTTTTTGACAATTTCAGGGACATAGTTACAAAGACTTGCTACTTGAAGTTCTATGTTACAAGTTTTTCCTAATTCCCATTTATTGTGCATGAGAACCATCGACTTTTGTATTTGAAGTACGTAACTTTTCTAAATGTGTTAGGGCGTGATTTTGAAAGTTGGTCGATATATGTTATTTCTTTTTTTAGTGGTCGTAACTAATGCACTTGAACAATCATTAATAAGACTCATATTTTGAGATCCAAAATGGATTGACATCTTTTTTATCATTTAGGTACACATTAGCATCAATTATACATACTCTTTAAATAAAACGATACATCAATCTCTTTTGAGATCCATAATGGACAAAATTAATTGAATTGGGCAAACCACGTAAAAAGAAAAAACCTCATTCCCAAAACAACCATTGCCTGAGTTGATACTTCTCAAAGTTTTAATATTGATAGATAAACAATTTTTTAAATTTGAGGGTTCTTCAAAAAAAAAAAAAAAATTATCCTCATAGTAATACTGAACTTAAAGGATAGTTTTGTCTTGAGAGCGAAATGAGTATGTGGATTGGATAAAATTGCCCAACAACATGCTGACTGAGTTGTTTTCGCGTGATAGGGTCAACTTGCCTCCCTCTACTTGTAAGGGTGGGGAGTCATATGTAATTCTCCTATTATTGAGAAATTATTGGATCTTAAAGCTCCTAACTGCGATTCAGCAATGGCGAGTTCGCTCGCTTCTAGATGTAGTGATTTGCAAAAGCTTCGATTTCTAGGAGACGATTTAGCTGATTTCATAATTTTTCTCCAAGTTAGGAAGTTGCGATAAATAATTGGGGATAAGTGTGGAATAGCAAATTTGAGGATTATTAAGTTGCGAGAAATAATTGCATCAATTACTTTCCCACACTTATCCCCAATTATTTCTCGCAACTTCCTAGCTTGGAAAAAAATTATGGAATCAGCTAAATCGTGTCCTAAAAATCGGAGCTTCTGCAATTTGCAGATCACTAGAAGCAAGCGAACTTGCCATTGTTGAATCGCAGTTACGAGCTCTAAGATCCAATGATTTCTAGACAATGGGAGAATTACTTATGGCTCTCCACCCCTACAAGTAGAGGCCAAGTTGGCCCAATTGAGACGTGAAAACAGCTCAGTCAGCATATTGTCGGACAGTTTCGTCCAATCCACATACTCATTGAGATAAAACTTCATCCTTAAGTTTAGTATTGCTATGCGCACCCAACTTCTCCTTCACCTTTATTGCCCCAATCTAGATGGAGATACTGATTTTACAATTCCCAGATTAGAGGAAAATCTTTACTCGCCATTTTTACATATATTTCTAGAAAAATAGCTTCTCTATTCCTTGATATCAAAGAGAAGAATATATTTCGGGACTGGAGAAACTCGAATAGAAGTCATAAGAGATCATGCGTTGGCTTGAGGGGATTCTATCACTTACGCTTTGCAAAGTGCGAAGAGTGATCGAGTGGGTTTATATGATTTCTGGCTGGGCAAGGCACTCCTTTGTTGTTCATCTTGATGCAAAGCTCTCAAGAAGATGTGCAAGAGAGAGCAGAAACTGCACTTCCATATTTGGTTGCATTTGATGAACATTTCCTCTTAACGAAGGAAGGGCTGCAGCATTACTGCGAGATAGAGGCATAAGCATTCTCTTTGACCTTGCTAAATCTTGTCAGGAAGGGGTACAATTTGAGGCTGTGAAGGTAAGGTTTTTCTGGTACTTGGAGCTATCGCATTAAATTTTCACCTTCCTTTCGGCAGGAAACCCAGTTACTTTCGTAATACCCTGTTTTCATCATTATATTAATTTGGAACACATAGAAACAGCATGTTAACTAACTCCACCTTACAGACAAGAAATTGAGAACTTAATGTCTGATGTGTTGACCTCTTGGTATGTTTCAGGCTATAGCATACTTGTGTGCGAATGTCAATGTTGCAAAAGCTGTCATAGAAAAAGGTGGAGTCGATATTGTCGCTAGCTAGGCGAGGTCAATGGACAAGAGGCTTGCTAGAGTGGCAATTGGTGGTTTATGGAATCTTTCTTTTGTAGAAGAGCATCATTGTTGCTTGCTTATCGCTTTTGCAGGATATTGAGTTTTATTTTGATATTGATAATGGTTTCTTGTCAGGGGCTATCGCTGAGGCTGGTGGAGTAAAAGCTATAGTTGATCTTATAATCAAGTGGCCCGATAATCATAAAGATTTGGTACAAATTTTCCCATTTTACATCGGTTCAAGCTGCAAGCAATTTTGCTTTTCTCATTTGTTTCTAAATCAATGATTTAGGATAGCTTACTAGTGGATTGGTCTTTCAATTGTCTTCAGCGACTTGCAGCTGGTGCTCTGGCAAATTTGGTAGGTGACTGCAAGTGTGGAAAGGAACTCGGACTGGCTAATGGAGTGCATGCTTTGGTTATGCTTGCTCGCAACTGCGAGTCCAAGGATGTTCTGAAGCAGGTGCTGTGCTTAATTCTATTCAGATAAAAATATCGCCAGAGTGGCACGAGATAACATACCAATAAGCACCAGCTTTATCTGAAATTGCCATAACCGTCATCCATTACTAAGTAGCCTTGTGTCATTTGACCTGATGCATTTGTTTCACTTGCAAGTAAATAAATCATTTCCCAGTTGAAAGAGGTTCCATTCAAAGAACTCATGATGTAGAAATAGTTCACAGGTTAACAGGTTTCACGCCATGGAGCGTTTTACTCATAAAGATGCTTGTTTATAATGTTTCAAGTGTCATAGTTTTGTAATACAGTACCCGGCATCTGAAACAAGGAAAATGTCTACCAAACAAATGCACTCTTCAAGTTTTGAAGGATGAAGAGTGAAGTGCCGGAATTAATCCCGTATAATGGTCATTTCGTCAATAACAGGGGTAGTTTTCTGAAGGAAATGAGCTGAAAAATAATATTCTTCTTGTTCATGATATGTGTGCTTGGTAGTACTCTCATTACTATTTGCCTTTAGCATTCACCATATATCTTGATCTTCTGATAACGTACAACTGATCTCTTATGATGCTAGAAATGTAATGCTGACCCCTTCCTCTTGGTTAAGGGTGAAATACTGATACATTTTTCAATTGAATGGTGTCAAACTTCACAGGTTGCTCGGGCCTTGGCTAATTCAGCTTCTGCAAATGGTACAAATGGTAATAATGCAGAGCAAGAGTTGGTTGCTATGGAAGCACTAGTTCACCTGACAAGATCTCCCCACGAAGTTGTCGAGTAATCTATGAATCCGTCTTTCTATAAACTGAATGACTTAGTTTATGTGTCGTCACTTGGGGAACTTTTTTCTACGTGGAAGTGCTTGTACTTGTGGCCGTTATTTAGACACCAATTTATGATATGCATAAGTTTTGAGAACACTTGAAGCAGCTGCATGAAGAAAATAAGAGAGAGAGAGAGAGAAAAGAGAGAGAGAGAGAGAGAGAGAGACTATAAAAACCTTAATATGAATATGTCAACTCAAAAGAATGGAATTTTACATTGTGGACAATATGGAATTTCATATTCAATATAAAGACTTTTAAGACTAGGTCACATCTTCTCAGAAAGCTCTTGATATCAATGTTTCAAACTTTCAGTATTCAAATCCCCCTAAATAGGTCTTTCATCTTATCCATAGTTGGAGCCATGCCATTTTTTCTCAAATAAAGTCATATTTTAATTCTCTCTTCCAGTTTTTGCACATAGATCGAGCATTTAACTCCTCAACAACATATTGTGCACGTGTTGCAGAAAAAAATTCTCTCCCATAAAACATAAGTAGTCTTATCGCAGTCCAACAGTATTTTCTTTGAGCTTAAGTGGCATCACTTGGCCACAAAGAAGATGCAGAATGCATTTCCCTATTTCCATTGGCCTCACTAATATCTTGTACTTGAATTTTCCATTAATTCTTCATTCTCTTTGTAAATAAGACCCAAGATACTTGAACAGCTTGCCTTGTGATACTTATATTTTCTACCTGTTCTCGAAGGTCATTAATTTATAATATTCCTCTAACTGAATATACTAAATGCTGTGTTTTTTGTGTACTTTGATTGAAAAATTCCAAGCATACAATGTTTTTCCTTTTTTCTTTTTATCTACTATGATGAAAGCTTTTAGTTCCCCAAAGTTCAACTTACTTCCGTCTTGGTCTCACTCATTTAAGCTTATCTCGTGGTGAGATACCTGTGCTGGGCAGCAAAATCTTGAATGTGTCTAGTGATCTTGTCATTATTCTTATTGTTGTGACATGGAAGCATGGCTTCAAAGTTGAAACTTTAAGCTTGCTTCTCCTAACAAGAAAACATTTAAAAAAAAAGAAAAAAAAGAAAAAACGCAAGTAGGCTTGTTTCCATCGTAATTTCTGATCACACTGAATGTCCTTAGTGAAGTCACAGCTTCATCATGGGTCTTTTATTGTTTGGATACTTGCTTATGCATGTGTTTTCCTTTACATTCTTCCTCAGTTTCGTGAATACCATGCAATAATTTGTTTCATTTATAACTCCTTCGGTCCATGATTTCGGTTATTTATGAATAAGATAGTCTCCATAGTTGGTCTCACCAGCATCAAACCAAATTTTTTTTCCGAAAACACACTTATCTCTCCTCAACATATGCTCAATTCCTCCTCCTCCTCCTCCACAATTTCATTATTCATCATCTTAATGCCTCTTAATTTACCATTTTCTGGCATTCTCTTGGCTCTGCAAATTCTGACCAGCATGTGATGCCTACCTTATCCATAATCACCATTATATCAAGTCTGACCGCCTTTTTATTTCCAATTCTAGCACTCTTGATTCATCTATAAGGGTAATAACTCCTACATTCTTGTAATTCATTTATCACTTGCATGTGTACTTGAGAGGAGGAATGGGGGTAGGCACTTCCAATGTACCTTGCCATCTTTCCTTAACAGCGCCTTTGTCAATGGAGAATCCTCTCACTTTCTTGAGATTCTTTTGATTCATTTTGTCTTTCATACTTTTAATGTGAAGAGAAGCTTTTTGACTCCCATAGAACATCTGTAGCCACTCTTCAAGCTGTAAATTCCCATAGCTGACCAGGTTCTCCTCCCTTTTACCAATCGTTGGAAGACTAACAAGGAAGGAATGGTGTGGGAGATTAACTTTTTGCTTACGGCTCAAGTTTGGGACCTTCAAGTTTTATTGAGTTGTTGTATTGAGCAGTGTCAGACGTGAAAGGGTGATAGGTTAAGGTGGAATTACCTTACCTCTAGGACCTTTTCTGTCAAATCCTACTTTTTTGGTCTAATCTTTCCTTAGATGCAATTCTAACAGAGCACACTCTTTCCATGGAAATCTAGTTGGAAGGTCGATGTTCCCTTGAAGGTTTCTTTTTTGGCTAGGGAAGCAGATTGGGGACTTATTCTTACTTTAATAGATGTCTTTTGTGCAAGAGTGAAGAGTCGAGTGTCAATCACTTACTTTCGCATTGTAGCTAGATGCGAAAGATTTGGACTATGGTTTTTGCAATTTAGGAGTACCATGGGTGACCTCAGGCATGAAGCAGCACGAACTTTGTGCATGGAAAGGGACTATCAGTTTGTGTGCTAGAAAGGAGCAGATTACTAAGATGATTCTTTGCCTTGTTTCTTGGTTCATCTGGGGAGGGAGGAACAAGAGGGCATTTCAAGGAGTTCAATCCTCTTGGGATTTTGATGTCGGGATAAAACCCTGACAAGGTATTAAACACCAAGAAGAAAATCAAAGATACGAGAGACGCCTGCATATGTTTGCATGATTTTTTTTTTCAGCCTTCTGCGACTTAAGAAAGCCCCAGCAAATCTGAGGGGTGATCTGATTTTATTATTGGCAATAGTCATGTTAAACTCTGAATGCTTAAATGAGTATTGCTCTTGAAATATTTGATGAGGTTTACTCCAATTCTCTGCATATAGTCAATGAGGTTGATCTGCAATATTTTGTGCACTCATCAAACAGGCTAGAAGCTACTGGGGCGATGTGGAATCTGTTATTCGATGACCGAATTCGTGAAGTCATTGCATCAGTAGCTGGCGTGGAGGCCTTGGTATGGTGTTATTTATTTCAGCTTAATTGCAATGGCTTCCCATCAAGCACTTCTGTCGCATTTTCCTACTATTCTGCACAACATAGGATTACATGAGATGGCAAAACTGTGGACAGCACCTGCGTTCTTTGAAGGTTAATAAGAACTCATTCTCATGTCATAAGAGTATGCTTGCAGTGTGAATAAACAAACTGGTGTGTTGCTACCATTACATCTTTTTTTCTATACTGGGATGTGGAATTGATTTCGGAAGGGTGCAAGTTGTCCAGTTCACATGCTCTCTATCGACCTTGACTGCCGCATTTGAAATTTTTTAGCTGTTTACTTGTCAGCTTGACTGATAATCCGTTCCGAACACATCATATGCAAAATAAAGTGGCAAATAATGCACTCCAAAAAGGTCAACTGTCTGTAAAATTGCCTGCTGACATAATGTTTGCTCGTCTTCTTGCCCCATCATTATGGACATTGTCTGACAAAAAGTAGAAAATGAGAACTCTCGTCGTAAATGCTCAATGATCATCACTCTAGGATGATGGTTGTCATTATATTCTATGCTCGGCACCATTGAAGCTATTGCCTTAGTATCACTGTGGATAGAGCTGTGACGACACCTTCTGTATTTATCCCAACAAATCTGTGAATCTTTAATGGTCAAAATTTTGGCTCAAGAAAAGTAGTTGATCATTCATACTACATTGATTGATAGGTTGCTCTTGCAAAGACATATCGGAATGCCTCCCATGATCTACAGGGGCGAGTAGCTTGTGCTCTTTGGGGATTATCAGTTTCAGAAGCCTATTAGTAGTCTCATATTTCTAAATTGGATATATAACCGTGCACGTGTGTGAAAATGCACTGTTAAGTTCCTATGCATGCCTTCATGCATCTTAAGGAATTAGATAGCATATGGTTCGAGGCGTTCTGAAATTGCTTTGAATATGGATTTTGGCATGCTTTGTCTTGCATCTAGCAAGAAATTGACATGCCCATACTTTTCATGTGAGCATGATTTAGCAAAATGTATCTATTAAATGCGGATGAGAATGGGTCAATTTGTTGGGTTAACTGATCAAACCGACTAGGAACTCTTCAAATGTCAAATTTCAGGTACCTGTGACAATATCATAGAAACCCTATAGAGTTTGGACGGTTTTAACCTTTAGGACATTTCGAATATTCAACCCGTCTCAATAATTGTTATATTAATAGAGTAACATTGTTTAATAGTAATTCATTAAATTTCTAGGATTTTGAGCATTTGAATGAGTTCGTATCCCTTTTAGGAAAGGAAATGCCAAAATTTCGACTATAGGGTGGGTTATTGGGAGATAGTCAGAACTTCGTTTTCTCTCCAGGGTTGAATTTGGTTGCTACCTTAATCAGGTTGTTATGTTTGGGACTTAGTGGATTCTAGTTTGGGACCAATCTTCGTTGATGTAAACTCATCTTGCTGCCATCCCCACTACTAAGAAATGATTGATAGTTTTAGGTGAAAGTTATTGCTGTTTGTTAGAATAAGTAATTAAAGGCAAAAGTGAATTTATATGGGTTTCAGGCAACAAGGGAGATTCACTTCTAAGAGATGAGATGAGAAAAAAAAAAAAAATCCTAATCTCAGCTTTTCGAAATAGTCCTGAAGCAAAGTGTCATTATAGGGGTGAAGACTTGGCTTAATACAATTTATCCAACATTTAATTGAAGCTCGAAACCTCAAAATAAGATATGGATGTTTCTGTGCCAGAAGAAAAGAGATTTAAGGAATATATATGTTGATGATGTTGCCAATAAGATTAAGCATATATAAGTTTTACTGCAAGACTTATATGCATTAATTTGATGCTCATATACATGGTTTCTGTTGTTCTCTGAATTAGCTTATGTCATAACACTGGATGCATAGGAAAACATGGTTTTGCTTGAGCTAGGTATTGTTAATGCTCCGACGTTATATATAGCATGACGAAAATTATTCATTCTAACTTCCACAATAATTAATAATTTTCTCTTTTGCACGATGCGTCTTCCCTTAGTAGTTTATTGGAGCGTGTCCAGATTGTTGCTCAGTGTCTTTGTTTTCTACGTGAAATATTTGTTTTGTGTGATGCCAACCTGCAGATTTTTTTGGTAGTGTTGCTATTGTGTAAGTGATTGCTCTCGCTAACTCTGATGATCACGTAAGTCTTTGACCATGTATGCCTGCAAAATAATTTAGCCTTTGTGGGCTGCACAGACTGGCTTTTCTTACGCCATGATTTTATCATGGCCATGTCTCTATATATGTATTTTGATTTATCTTCCAATGTACATGGAAGCAGATAAATTGAATATGATTCATAATGTTATTTCCAGCATGTACATGGGTTTGCCATTGGTGCTCTATGTAATGTTCTTTCATGCCTGGTAATGCTCTTCGCATATTGAAGGAAGGTGGAGTTTCTACACTTGTTCATCTTTGTTCTTCATCATCCTCCAAAACGATACGTTTTATGGCTGCATTAGGTTTGGCATGATGTTTGATGGCGGGTGCCTTTTTCCAACCCGTAGCATAGTATACTGTGATCTTTTTGGCATATGAGCCTTATTTATTTATTTTCTTTAATGGTATTTGGCCAAGGACGGAAAGGTGATGTAGATCTGAAATTGGACAGCTAAATACCTTTTGATTTCACTATAATTGAAGTACTTGTCTGGCGGTGAGCTGTGTGACATTTCATTTGGTTGGTACATTTGTCTGTTACCTCTCAACAAAAAGATACTTTTATTTTTTTGCGCATATCCTCATATTATAAGAGTTCTTATTATTTTAGCAAGATGAAACTGATATGCTGAAACTTACTTGATCTATCTTGCAGAATAGATGAACATGCATTGGTTGAGATTGTGAACTCAGATGAATCTAGAAGGATGGCTTTGAAGAACGTTGAAAATTATATCCTTACGTTGTCTGATCAGCAATATTTCACTGCTGCAGCTATATCATCTGCTTCTGCAGCATTAGCAAAAGTGACAGAAAGAGCTTGTATTCCAGTTTCAGGAAATTTTAGATGTAGGTCCCACCATCTTCCCTCATATCCAATTCAATTCCACTGCCACAAATATGTAGATGTTCTTGCCTGAAATTTTATCTTTGAATTTTCCATTTGTTCCTCTTTTTATCTTCATTCGATTAATTTGCTCTTTCACACATGTTTATTGCATTCATCTCTGCTAATGAGAAATCAGATTTAGGTAGTTTGATATATAAAATGTGTAATCCATGGGAATTACTGCAAACAACTTCCTTTCTAAAAGATGTGGAATGATTATCAGAGAAGCTATATTGCTGATTCAATATTGTTCTTGTGAGCACTAGACAAAGCATAAAACTTTTGCCGGTTAGTTGTTTCAGCAGATAAATAAGTGGCCACTTGCTTTGTTTGTTTGCTTTTTTAGCTGCTCTTTTCACACTATTGTTTTTTGTTTCTTTTGATCTTCTCCCTCTAATTATTTCTCAGCGGAGCTAAAATTAATAGATTAATATCCATTTTAAAGAATCTTTCTGAACTCGGGCATTTGCAGCATTTGCCCTTGTCCAGGTATGGCCTCCTACATAAGTTTTGTTGGATGATTACCTAAGATATATACAGATAAAACTAAATATAAACTCCAAGGGGTATATTATCCTCGAGTCAAATCTAGAACTATTTCATCTCCGAGCTCTATACCTAATTTTAATTGCATGAATGTAAGTCCCAAGAGAGTTTATTTCTTACGATAACAAATATGGAATTGAATTAAATTATTTCATCAATTTAGATTCGTTTACTGTCGCAAAGACAATAGTCATTATCAGAATTAAGAAGAAAGTTGCATGTCTTTTTTTCATTGAGACCTAATTGATAATGTGGGTAGGTTGTAAGCGGAAGGGTGGAAAATGCATTTCAAAACCATTATTTTCTGAGAAAATGGGATAGAGCTACCACTCTCTGACTCTTCTGGTTCGAATGAATCATATATTCAAATCTTGAGCTAGACAAATGGAAAAATTCTCTAATGCTGTGTTTGGGGGAAGAGAGGGAAGAAAATTGTGAGAGAAACAAACACAAATTTCAAAAAATTTCTTCCAACCAAAAATTTAAAATTTTTCTCCATTTTGCACCCAAATTTTCATTCACTCTATTTTCCTTCGTTTCCCAAACGTGACATAATTGTTTGTGGCATATCATATTGCAGTTTACAATTCCCGGTGTTGGCCAAACTTCGCACCATGTGAAATTTATGCAAAACACTGGAGCTGCTAGATTTCTGCGTGCAACAGTTGATGATGCAACCGCACCACTCAAGGCCAAGATATTTGCAAGAATTGTACTTCGTAATCTAGAGCACAACCAGGGAGAATCTTCAAAGGGGATTTGAAGTATTTTTGTCTTTGAAGAATGATTTTCGAGTAAGATTATGCTTAAACGTCTGCATCTTAATGTCATTCTCAGGATCAATGCAGCATTGAACCGGGGCTTGAGCATCACTTAGACACATACTTAGCTGACAAATTGCAAGTACAAGCCTGATAGTTTGTTGCCTAATTGTTTTGAAGAGCGGTCAGCTTTTGAAGGTTCCGTCCTGATGAAATTGATGAAACCTGTAAAGGGATAATATGTTTTTCCGTGCACAAATATGATAATGTGCTGTGAATGTAAAGAAAAATCGGCAGGAAGAATCAAAAGATTTTCTTAGCGGCTCTTATATGAAGCAGTAGGCTAAAAAGTCCTGAATAAAAAGGAAATTGACCTTTTACCACAATATCCTACTGTTGCTTGTGGACATTCTTATTAGCATTGTACTTTATCCAGCCGTCACATGTGTTCCTTTGATACGTGTCAGGCATCCTTGTGCATAGTGCTTCTAAAAGTGATTGCAGTGAAGATAGACTTTCATCTTTTTCTTTTACTATTTTTTTTTTTTTTTTTTGATTCTGTGGGTTTTGGGGGTTGAGTGGTTGCTTTCTTTACCTCAACATTGCTAAATACAAAGATGGACGATAAGGAGCAGATTTTTTTTACCCCTCTGCTTTAGTATAAACATGCAATCTTTTGCCCGTACATACATTTATTTGGTCATTCTCTAGTTCTTCATACAGGAATCTTGACTATACAGTTATGTCTTTGTAAATATTATTATAAGGAGAAATATCCGTGCCAAGACACGATTTGCTGCTGCAATCACGAATAGAGTCTAACCCTCTCATTTCTTTGAACAAAAGATTATAAAAAAATTAATTGTCGAATCTTTTTTAACTTTTATGCATAAGCTTGATAAACAAAAAAATGTCTCACAGTATTATCTATGAATTGTAAATGGTGCTCATTAAAATCCCCATTGCTACTTTGGAATGTATAATTCCAGTGCTGTGTTAATTGACGTACTTGAAAAACTCTTATGTGGGGAGGTTGCACCTTTTGCAGTATCTCATCGCAGCTCTTCCCTAATTTACAGCATTGGCTTCCCTAAGTTGCTTGTCTTGTGTACTTGATTGTGGGATTGTCTTCATAATATAGGCGTTCTTGACTTGCCAAGTAGATGTTAGCATCTTCTCATCGTCTTTTAGCAAATAAATATGGTATGACATGGTATTGTTATGTTTAATTCATGTAGAAGCTAACACAGGAAGCTGATATATTGTTGGTGCATTTCTGGTTTTATGCTTAAGGAATAGGATACCGTGTTGAATGATTTTTAAGAACCTCCGTTTCAGGTGCCCCTGCTGCAACTTCTGCAGCAACGACAGCTTCTAGTGCCTGTACAACTGCAGCTCCGACATCATCTCTTATTGTCGCTTCTAGTAGGAGTTCTGCATTTGCTGTCTCGATAGCTAACTAATATACTTCAAAACATGGCACGACACTTTCTTGTTCTGTCTATGGATATCCTGAAAATGTTTCTCATATTAATGGCAAATTAGTGCTCTGTTTTTCCACTATTTGTTCAAGGATTAACTCTTTTCTTTGTTTCTAAAAAATTTTTGGTCATGCAAGTTTGCTTTATTTTCAACTGAGAATATTTTTTAACCTCCTTTTTTTTCTTCTTTCCTAAAACGGGAAGGATTTCAAAGATACTTTCCTTATCTGCTATCCATCATTCAATATTTTTCTATAGGTACAAGACAAACTACCATAAGGGATTTCAGAAACACTTCTCTCGTATCCTCTCTCTCTCTCTCTCTCTCTCTCTCTCTCTCTCTCTCGCTAATACGAGATTAACATATTCCGTTTGAGATTAGCAGCATCATCTTGATGTTACTAAATTTCATTTCCTTTTGAGATCAGCAGAATCATTAATATATTCCGTTACCTCGACGAAGTCGCAACTCAACACCAGAACAATAACGGCGAAGTCACAACACAAAACTGTTGCCGGCGGGTGACCGGCACAACCAAGACGCCACCACAGAAAGAGAGAAAAGAAGATCCACATTGCTGATTGAGGGTTCGACCCGAACAAGTCCACGATGTCTTGGAAGTGGTCGTCTACATTCCGATCGGAGGGACCCATACCCATACTCGAACCCGAAATCTGAACCCAGGTTCATGAACACATCCCGGAAGTCATCCTTGAAGATCGTCTCTCCGAATCTCTTACTCGTTGAACAAACTCGGAGCCGAGCTCTAAAAGTCGAAGAAATGGTCCGGGAACAAGCTCTCGAAGCTTGCTGAGTGGTCCGACTCGTCACCGCGCGCGCCTGCGAAAGGCACCGGAGGACCGACGTCGGAGAGCGGCCCTTGCCAGGGCCCCTTCCGGGCGCCATTGGGGGCAACATCGCAGCCATCAGCGAAGGCGGAAAACGGGGAGGAGAAAGAAGAGAGTGGCTTTTGCCGGAAAAAGGGAGGCGGGAATAAGTATCCAGCGAATTGAGCCACACCCAATGAAGCCCAGCAAAGGCTCGTCTCAATCTGCTAATTCAACGAAGGCTTTGCCACTTCGGATGATTCCTATCTCGCCGTAGAAACAGGGGTTCTTTTCTGGGAATTTTGTTGATCATCGACTGAAGATTTTCTCAGAAGTGGAAGAAGGAAAAATGAAACCGTGGGGGGAGAGAGAGAGAGAGAGAGATTGTTCGATGAGGTGATGAGCGGAGGGAGACTCCGCCTCTTTTGTAGGATTCTTAAAAGGCTAAACGTGGCATTTCCTAATTCGGTTTTTTAAAATTTTAATTTTCCTCTTTGACATTGCCCTTTGACTCACCCAAAATTTATGGAGTGAATAAAGTGAGTTGAGATTTTACATTGTGAAAAGAATTACAGCTCTATTAAAACGACGAAGCTTCAAAATTACATGTTCCTCTCTTAAGCGTAACATAGTCCAATTCGATCCCCTAAAACAAACGGATTAAATCTCTTGGTGGCCAGTCTATCATCTCATACGGGATTATCACAGCATTATTAGACTTGATGATCCAATAAGCTAGCCAATCTGTACATGCATTTTCCTTTCTATAATTATGGAGAATACTAACCCGTTGAAAATATACAACCATATTTTTCAATTTGAAAAATGAGTGTGTCGCCAAAATGAAGAGATCGAGTTGAATATTGAAGTCACTTGCTATTCGACATCCACAACAAATTTTGGTACCACACACTGTCACTGTTTGCGCCAATGGAGCAAGCCAATTGCCTTAATCATCACAAATGAGTCCACTTACTGAAGCTTGACTCGAGTTGCCTTAATAGGTCCCGTTGGAATTGAATTTGACCCAACCAGAATGAGGGGGTCCAACCCACAAACTTAAATTTCTTTTCGTGGCACATTATCTCGTTTCTACCATCCTAATGGCAAGAATATCCCTAACATATCCAAAGATCATATTCACAGGCGCACAAAAAAGAGAAATCCTTTGGGGATAGCCTTTGGTTCCTCTAGGTTCACAAATGCTAGCGACTTACACCAAATACTAGCAGCCAACTGCCTTTTTTGGCTCTCAAGTTTGAGTATATATGGCGAATTATTTTTTCTTTAAAAAAAATTGATCAAATCATAAGAATATGGGAAAATTTCAAAGAAGAACCCGAAGTGCTCTTAATTTCTCAAATAGGGGCATGAAATGAACATTGTCTTAAATAGAGGTTTCAAGTGCCTTCGTTTTCCCAAATAAGTATCTAAAGTGAATCTTTTTTCAAATAAAAATCCGAAATAGTCATGCCAGTCTAAAAAAAGAACCTATCCTCACAGGCTAGTCAATGGCATTTTCTTCATTTACATTTTCTTATTTTCTTCCCTTTTGTTTTTGTTTTTTGTATTTTCAATTTTTTCCTTTAAAATCACAAATTTTTTTTTTAAAAAAAAAGGCTAAAACTTTAAAAAAACAAAACAAAACAAAACTTCTACAAAAAAAAAAAAAAATTCCAAGCATTAGGCGATGGCTACAAGCGATGGAGGCTTGCTGGCCCTCCCACTTTTTTTTTTTTTTTTTTTTACTTTTTAAGATTTAGTCTTTTTTAATTTTTTTTGAAGAGAAAAATAGATAAAGGAAAAATGACAGAAAATAAGAAAATGTAAACACGAAAATGCCCTTGATCAACCAGTGAGGTCAAGTCCTTCTTTGAAATTAATATGGTTATTTCAGATCTTTATTTGAGAAAATGAGAATACTCCAGGTCCTAATTTAAGACAAGATTCACTTTGAGTTGGTATTAAAAAAATTAAGGCACTTCGAGTCTTTATTTGTAATTTTTTCTAAGAATATTTGTTTTCTTGGGTTGAGAAGATGAGTTTGAATTACCATATATTATGCGTTCGTTGGACCACGTATAAGAGTGTGCAACACCTTATTCAAATCAATCGAGTATTCAGAGATTTTCATCCATTTCACTTGAGAGAAAAGCTTAATGTGGCTAAATTTAAGAATTTGAGCCGTTAATGATCTCTAGGATATATCTTCCCGATATACAATTTTTAAAATCTTCAATCCCAATGTGACTCTCCACCTTGGAGTGGAAGATGAACTTAGTTCATTACATGCGTAAATGAAAATAAAAAGGACAGCAAGAGGAGCTTGTTTAAGGGTATAACTGGAGACATAATTGAAAAAATACACCAAAATATCCTATTTTTAAACGGG
The DNA here is from genome assembly GCA_016097595.1 of Eucalyptus pumila. Taxonomy (NCBI): domain Eukaryota; kingdom Viridiplantae; phylum Streptophyta; class Magnoliopsida; order Myrtales; family Myrtaceae; genus Eucalyptus; species Eucalyptus pumila. The sequence goes on along the minus strand of CM027849.1, from coordinate 14,715,060 downwards.
CAACACAACATAAAACAACATAGGAAAAGCCCCATTTTCCCAATTTTTTAGTATCACCAATCTGAAAATAATATTACCTCAATTTCCTCAGACATTTTCCTTGAAAATGTAATATGTGGAAATACATATAGGATGGAAAGAGTAACGGCTGGTGAGGGCCGTTGCGCCCTCTCTTGTGGTCGATGAGCGCACAAAGACCCTCATCGGCCAACGAGCGAGGGTTTTGGCCCTCGCCTAGATCTGGGTGAGGACTGACGCCCTGTGGCTAGTGAGGGCGCGGTGTCCCTCGCCCCGACTAGCCTGTGGCCGGCAATGGTTAGTTAGCGACCTCGCTAGCGAAGGGTGAGGAGAAAGGGAAAAAAAAAGGAAAAAAATAAAAAATTTAAAAAATCTGAAGAAAAATTATAAAAATTATAAAATTTGTCCACGTGCGAGCCATATAAGACCACCAGCTGCCATATTAGCAATTTCCGGTTTAAATTAGTCGGATGGATTGAATTGGTACTAATGCGAAAATGTTTATGACTAAATTGGTCAAATAAAAAAGTTTAGGACTGAATTGGTATTAATGCAAAATGTTTAGGACTATTTTGGTACTTTTCCCAAAATGAAAATGTAATCTGTGGAAATACATATAGGATGGAGCTTGAGGTCTGTCGCGTCGAGGAAAGCCTTCGATTGTGGGAAAATCACTGGCTCGTTCAAGGGGTTGTAGCTCGAGAGCGACGATGCAATCGAAGCCTAGGTCGACTAAAACCTAGCCGAGAAAGTCGGGAATGTGACCATTGCTCTGCGAGCCTCCCGAAGCCGAGATTGTCATTCTTGTGGCTTATTTTCTTGTTTATGTAAGAAGCCCATTTCTGAGTCTTGTTTGCTGCATCTATCGGGCTTAATCATCATGGAACGAGCGGAAGTCTTTAAAGACAGTCTCTTTGTATTGGAGCATATGCAGACAACGACCAAAAGTTGAGACCTTTTGTGAGGTCCTTCTTCTAGTGAGATGTTTGGGATGTACATCGCACAATGGGCGATCTATCATACGCCCAGGAAATGGCTAAGCTTCTTCACCCGATCAGAGAATAACTCGGTTCCGGAGATATGGAACACAAAGACACCAAAAACCTCTTGATGTGGTGCCAGGCCAAGAAAGTTGTGTGCTGATATTGGATGACACAAAACAAGTAAGTTGATTTCAAAATAACTTCCAAACACATTACTGTATGATTTACGTGTCCAAATAATTTTTTATGAACACGATAGTAGGTCCTCTTTAAATTTTCCGATGTCAGAAAAGGAAGATGGAGGTATTCGTAGAAGGAAGAAGAAGGACGAAGAAGCAAATTGTCTTCTGCTTCATTAATTTAATTCTGTACATCTCTCATGTATTTAATTACAAGGAAGAAAAATAATAAAGGAAATTAAATATTTGCCTATCTCTTCCTATCCTAAAATACATTCGATTTCCTATCAATACAGATTACCAAATCATATCTTCCAACACTCCCCCTCAAGCTAGTGGTTTGTATATGTCCAAGACGCCTAGCTTGTTTAGAAGATATGTATGTTGTCTTTGACAAAGAGGTTTAGTAAATATATCAGCGGGCTGTTCTGAAGTCCTGATTCTTCTTGTCTCAACAATTCCTTCTTGAATCTTTTCTCGAGTAAAATGACAATCGACTTCTATATGCTTCGTCCTCTCATGCAGTACAGGATTTGCTGCAAGCTTGAGTGCTGAATCATTGTCACAGAAGAGTAGAGTTGGTCCTTTAACAGGAGCTCCGAGATCCAGAAGTAAACCCCTTAACCAGACTATCTCACAAACAGTCTTGGCCATAGATCGATATTCAGCTTCAGCCGATGATAAAGATACAGTAGACTGTTTCTTTGTCTTCCATGAAAGAAGTGATTCCCCAAATTTGATGCATAAGCCAATAATAGACCTTCTACTTATAGGGCATGTGGCATAATCTGCATCGCAATAGGTTGTCATCTCCATGTTGCATTTTTGAGAAAGAAGTATTCCCAAACGTGGATGGGTTTTTAAGTATCTCACAATCTTCAGAGCTGCGTTCATGTGAGACTGCTTTGGACTGTGCATAAACTGACTAAGAGTCTGAACTGCATAGCAAATATCTAGCCTGGTCATGGTGAGATATATCAATTTACCCACGAGTCTCTGATATCCTGAGGAATCTTGTAACAACGGATCATCAAAAGAGGAGGATACGCCAGTGTCATAGCCAACAGAAGTCAGTTTAGCATTTTGCTCAATAGGGATGATTGATGGTCTACAACCTGATAATCCTGCTTCTGATATTATTTCCATCACAAATTTCCGTTGGCTTAATGAGATGCCCCGATCTGAGCGAGCTATCTCAATTCCAAGGAAATATTTAGGTGACCCTAAGTCTTTGATATGAAAAGTCAAATGCAGATAGTCTTTAAGTTTCTTTACAGCAGAATCATCTTTCCCCATGATAAGGATGTCATCAACATAGATCATCAAGTAAATAGATGACATACCTTTTGTCCAGGTGAATAAGGCATAGTCATACTTGGATTGATTGAATCCAACAGCCAAGAGTGCACTGGTGAACTTAGCATACCATTGTCCGGAAGCTTGTTTCAATCCATAAAAAGATTTGCGGAGACGACATACCTTCGACTCCCCTTGTCTTCGTAATCCGAGTGGAAGCTCCATATATATTTCTTCATCCAGATCGCCATGTAAGAAGGTATTATGGACATCCATTTGATGTAATGGCCAGTCACGAAAAGCAGCAATAGATAGAAAAGTACGAATTGTGATGTCCTTCGCTACAAGAGAAAAAGTTTCATGATAGTCTAAACCTTCCTGTTGGGTGAAGCCTTTTGCCACCAACCGGGCCTTGTATCTTTCCACAGAACCATCTGCTCTGTATTTTATCTTATATACCCACTTACATCCAATGGGTTTGTGATGATCAGGCATTGATATAACATCCCAAGTATGATTTTCTATTAATGCATGTAATTCAGATTCCATGGCCTTTTGCCAGCGAGGATCATCTTTGGCTTCATTATAACTAGTAGGTTCTTGATCTTCAGAAATACGGCTTATGCAACATGGGTGTTCTGGCGACAATCTATCAAAAGAGACATAAGAGGAGATAGGGTAATGAGTACCTGATGATCGTGAAGAACCACATATATAATCTTTCGTCCAAGTTAGTGGCCGAATGATTCGATGAGAACGCCTCTGTGGCACTTGTGGTGTGATGGATAATTCTTCAGTAGTAGTTGCTTCTGAAGTATCCTCTAAGTGTGCTGGTTCTTCATGCAACGATCCTTCTATATGAGGCTGCTCAATGGAATTGTCAGCCGTATTTACAAGGGGTGTTGGGGGCAAGATGTCAATTTCTCGTGGAAGAGTAGGAATAATGAGTGCTCCTCCAGGTGATGAATCTTCTTCCAAAAAGAATTGCCGATTTGTCTTTCCTTCTTCATATAAAGATGGTAAGGAAAAAGGAAAAACATCTTCATGAAACACAACATCCCCGCTGATAAAAAAATCCCCTGTAGACGGTGCATAAAGCCGATATCCCTTTTGCAAAGTGGGATAACCCATGAAAATGCATTGAGTAGCTCGTGGTGCCATCTTATCTCTATGGCCCACTGTAGTCACATAGCATAGACACCCAAAGACTCTGAGATGGGTCAGATTCGGCTTTTTCCCATATAATAACTCAAAAGGTGTATTTCCCTTTAAAATGCGTGATGGCATGCGGTTAATCAAATATGCTGCAGTAATCACACAATCTCCCCAAAATTTTCCAGGGATAGAAGCTTGAAACTTAAGTGCACGTGCAACTTCTAAAAGATGGCGGTGCTTTCTCTCAACAACGCCATTTTGCTGGGGTGTATAGGTACAGGAACTCTCATGCAATATCCCATTTACAGTGAACAAGGAAGCACATTCAGCATTAAAAAATTCTTTTCCATTATCAGTACGTATCCTACAAATGGTTTTCTGAAATTGAGTCTTAGACAAAGAAATGAATGTCCTTAAATGAGAAAAGACCTGATTTTTGGACTGCATGAGAAAAATCCATGTGGCACGAGAGTAGTCATCCACAATTGTAAGAAAGAACCTAGACCCATCATGATTTAAAGTATGATAAGGCCCCCAAACATCAGCATGAATAAGAGAAAAGATATCATCTGCTCGGGAAGTGCTATTATGGAAAAGAGCACATGTTTGTTTAGCAATGGGACAAATAGGACATTTAGGACAAGGAAATGATGCACTGTGGCCCAATGTTTATGATTAAGGAGATTAATGTCATTGACAGTAGCGTTACAAAGAGATTTATTGAATTCAACAGGAGATAATTCAAAAGGATGCTGAAAATCCAACCAAAAATATAGTCCTTGGTTGACTCTACCCAGGCCCATCAGTTTCCTAGTCGAAAGGGCTTGAAAGAAACATTTATCAGAATGGAAAAGAATGTGACATGAATTTTCTTCACAAGCTCGAGCAACTGAGATCGGATTGAAATGGAAATTGGGTACGTAAAGCACGTTTTTAAGAGTAACAAGGGAACTAAGCCTTACAGTCCCAATCATTATAACTTTGGTGGTATTTCCATTTGGTAGTTGCACTGATATAGGAAAAGATAATTTTGTAATGTCTGAAAGTAAATTCCTATCACAGACTATGTGATTACTAGCACCAGAATCAATAATCCATGCATCTTTGGAAATTGAGTTCATCAAACAATAGGATGTACTTGTGAAGTTGCCTCCTTTATCAGAAGGATCCAATTTTTTCAAGGTTTCCATCAGCTCGTGATATTGTTCGTGGGTAATTGATTTTCCCATTTACTGACCCGATACTTGAAAAACTGAGGAAAATTTCCCTTTTTCTTTTTTTCCTGGCTTTCCATGCAATTTCCAGCAATTCTCAATAGTATGGTGCGGGCGCTTACAATAATCACAGTACAATTTACCTTTTCCTCGTGGCCCATTATTTTTTGCATTTGAAGTGGGCCTGATGGTAGATTGAAAAGCTTGGGCCGAAATGGGCCCATGTGAGCCGTCAATCCCTCCTAAGAATGGGCCTCGCGAGCCATCTAGCCCATTTGTGCTGAGCGATCGTGGGCCGTCCGATTCAATTAAGTAGCCGCCTTGTGAGCCGTTGGATGGATTTAAAAAAATAGCACGCGAGCCGTCGGATGCAGTGGAAAAGATGCCGCGTGAACCGTCCGATCCTATCGACCCTTGGAATGACCGAGAGCCGTCCGATTGATGGTGGGAGTGATCTCCACCGTCCATGCTTCTCCTTAAAAGCGGTCCAGGGTTTTTGTTTAAGAACAACCCCAGATCCGCCTCTCTCCTTCCCAAGCTCCTCTGTGACGAGCGGAAATGGCTCTTGGCTGCTAGAGCAATTCCCTTTCCTCCCTTGCTGTAGTCTGCCGATCTTTGTTGGCTCTCCTCCCGTATGGCGAGTTGATAGATACGGCCGAGACTTGGCAGAGGCTCCATGGTGAGTATATGGGATCGAATGGCAGGTATGCATCGTTGAGGATGAGGAGAAATCTCGTCGCCTTCTCCCTCTCTCGCATTTGCTTGTATTGTTGTTGGATATGATCGGGCCAGTCGAATTTTTCCTCGGCTGCCTCTAATTCATTCCACAGACTGGAAAGCTTGTTGTATATTGTCACGATACTCATATTCCCCTCTTTCAGATCGGAAATTTGTTGTATGAGATAAATTTTTTTAACCTGGTCGAGTTTTCCATACATCTCCCTTATGTTTTCCCACATCTTCTTCGGATCCTTCGTCGGGGGAAGCCCGGCCGCGACCTCAGGCGCAACGCAGTTTCCGATCTAGGTTCTCACCAGTTGGCTGCATCTCCTCCAGAGCCGTGCCATTCTCTCGTCGGACGGAATCGGAAAAGATCTGTTGATGAAAACTTCTTTATCTTTCGTTATAAGGGCCCACCGGAATTCGCATGACCAACTTGAATAATTGTCTGCACTTGTCAATTGCTGACTTATGATCTTCAGTTTTGGTCCGTCGCCGTTGTTGTATATAACGGGTCGCCGAGTTCCGGCCGACCACTAGTAGCGAGAACTTGATACGGGAAGAAACCTGGTGCAGGAGTCAGGTAGGGATTTGTTCCTTGACCCGAATCGCCAAAGCTGAATCCATAATCCGCATTTTGAAATCCCGAATAGGGATTGGTTCTTTGACCAGGTACAATTGATCCGCCCGTCTGCTCCGGGCCGAAGCTAGGGTTTGCCCTGTCACTAGTTGATGGACCCGCTTCAACCCGCGCGTTGCTGTGGTAGCCAGGCGATGATGAGGTGGGGATAGGTCCAAGGTACCATGGATACGGCATATATTGGTATGGGTGACCCGTGAGTGGTTGCCCTGTAATCGCCTGAGCCTGTTGTTGCCACTGCACATGCGGATGTTGGCCCTGGATCTGTCTTTGTTGTTCTGGTGCAAGGACTACGATGGACGAATCTTGATTTCCCGAAGCTTCTGTAAGAGATTGATCGACGGGAGTGGAGGTAAGATCTTGTGGTGTTGACATGTTGAAGAAGAATTTGATTCCTCTGTTAACCTTTTTGCAAATAAGGTTCCTTTAGGCAATCAAGAATTTTGATTCCTTTGGCAACACTGTTTTGGGATTCAAAGTTGGTTCATGAGGCAATCGAAGCAGAAGCAAAATAGTTCAGAACCGGAACGGCTCTGATACCATGTCAGAAAAGGAAGATGGAGGTATTCGTAGAAGGAAGAAGAAGGACGAAGAAGCAAATTGTCTTCTACTTCATTGATTTAATTCTGTACATCTCTCATGTATTTAATTACAAGGAAGAAAAATAATAAAGGAAACTAAATATTTGCCTATCTCTTCCTATCCTAAAATACATTCGATTTCCTATCAATACAGATTACAAAATCATATCTTCCAACATCCGAGATCAATTTTGGATGGGGTTGCTCAGGATTAATGTTCGATTGATTTGCTATTTCCTTTTTCCCTTTTGCTCCCAGGGGTTGCTGCCCTTTTCTGGGGTTTGGCTAGGAGGGTTTGAATCTGTATACATACTAATATAAAGAGTGAGTCCACCGATCTATAATTTTTGTGTTAACTGAGAAGGGACCATGCATTCTCTTCCTTTGGTCGCCGTAGACTTTGGAAGCTATAACTTTGTATACATCTTTCAGCATGCCAACTGTCAAGAAATTAAAGAACATATTTATGACAAGTCACAATCCAATGTTTCATGCTTTATTAATTATTTTCCATTTCATTGATAATTTAGGATCCCAAATAAAACGTGGGCGTTTGACTTGGGGGGTTCTCAATTAATTTTTGGCTTTGATAAATGATATTTGCGTCGGCATTCTTGAAGCCGAAGTCAATGTTTAGGAACCAAAAAATTTGGGCACGGTAGAAGATGGTTCGTTACTTCCAAGAGGAACACGAGGAAAAATGGACTCGGGTTTAGAATGCTGCGTGGACCGGGGAGTTTTCGTTATACGTTGGTGCCATCAGCCGACACTTACTTATCTTGTTATTACACTGGGGCCATGTTGGTAAAAGGATCAAGTAAAGCCTCTTGTAACATAGCAAATTTTTTGTGTCTTTATTCCGCAACCAAGCAAATTTCGTCGTTTGAATGCCTTAAACCCGGTATGTATAAGCTCTTTAACTACATCATATCTAGCTACGTAAAAATGGTAAAAGATACACATATATGGACAAACCAAAAGGCAGGCATTTCCTCTTGCGAAATGAGAACGCAACAGTCACCCCGAGCTATTTCGGGGAAAGCCTAGAACATCATGATCCACATGGTTCAAGATCATTTCACAAGTTTTGATCGATATTGACAGAACTTTTCCACATTGGGCTATACTCTCTAAAAAAGGCAAGACGAGACTTTTAAACATATGAAAAAACTTCAGAGGTGCCTCTGCACTCAAACAGATATCCTCGGTGGAGGCCAAAACCAAAGAACATCTTCGGTCGTAGCTCTTCCCTGAAAATGAAACTTCAGTCGTACAGAGGCGGGTCCAAGAGCTTCGGCAAAGTCAATACTTTTTGTTAGACAAGCACTCCAGGAAAAGTAAAGAAGTATAAGAATTGACAGATGAGGGCATGACACAAACATACAGGCGTTAAATGCCTAAAAGGGAAGTGCAAGATGCCAATGAAGCTAATGCACATCTATATCAACGATCGATGTCATTTTAAAGCTACGCACGAATTTAACTTTGTATAAACAAAAAGTTGGAGGAAGGCCAATATAAGGATGAGAAGTAAATCAAGGATATGACAAATACATAAGATGACAAGCACAAACATGAAATGTCGATAATGACGGGCTAAGGCAACAAAACGAACAATGACCGACATAGAACTCTTTGCACTAAATGGAGAATTTATAAGTTGGCTGATCGAATGCTTTCATCTGTGTAATGCAAACTCTTTATTAATCGTCACCGTCGACACAAGCTTCTAACCAGGATAATTCTAATAGGGATAACCCTCGAGAGAGTTATTGAATGAAGATTAATCAAGAAGGGCTGTATTTGCACATCTATCAATTAGGAGGCTCTTTCATGAGAATGATGCCATCCTTTCTGAAATGACACCCCCTTCCCCTCCCCTCCCCTCCCCTTTTTTCTTTTATTTTTCTCTTCTTCGTGATTTTGGCTAAACTTACAAAACGAACTTAAAGGGCCAATTCCGTTTTAGAACGGGAAGCAAGTGTAAAATGGAGCCACGGGCCGATCGATCATAAATTATGATCCATAATTCATTTCCTTAAAGGGAAGGAAGAACCACTACAAGCAAAACACGGCTCAAAATCTCTAATTAGCATACGGTTCAGAAGATGTCATACCTCTAGCATGAGGTCGGATGGCAAAGGACAAACACTTGGAAGGAGTGTCCAACAACATTCGCAGATTCCGCGGGTAGTCAAAGGATGGGGGCAGGTATCCGGGTCTACGGTTGATCCTGCACAATAGCAAATGACGGATATTATCTGGCAATTCTAGAGGAACGAAACTACAGCAGTGAAAGAGCGTAGGGGATTGATAGTTAAGATCAGGCCCGTCATTTTACAACAGGAGCTTGCGGGGATTGTAGCGACGGTAAAAAGAACAAAGGGAATAAATGAGAACCGGTTACATCATAACAACTGGAAGTAGGTTTCGTGGGGGAGGAAGACGTGTGCATTCGCAGAGTAAACATCAGTTACCTATCCTAGCATCACAAAACGTGGCGATTGACTCGAGTTTAAACGCAACACCGTAACATCACAGAAAGAATCACACGTTCCTCTCAACCCTAAAAGGCAAAAGACGATTCAACCTTTGAGACCAAAGCAACAACAGGCATCAGAGCAGACACGGCAACCCCAAGCAGTCCGGGCAAGAATTAGGGTTTCAAACCATAATAGCGCGCGCGGAGCAAACCCAATCTAATCCACCGACAGCTCTATACTGCACGGGCCTAATTTCAACAGCCGCAGTCCTCGCGTCCTAGACATATTCAAACCCCTCTCCCTGCGCAAAAAGTCTCGGCCGAGAAGAAAGTCCGACCACTGAGCGTAGACTGCTTAACACGTGGTGCGCAGGTCCGCCGGAAACATTCAAAACTTCGGAGAAATCAACTACGTATCCCGAGATCAGCGACCTACGCTGAGTCAATCCGTATCCGTACACCCCTACCCGTACACAAATACGCGATCCGTACACACCTCTAGAGAGAGAGAGAGAGAGAGAGAGAGAGAGAGTGGGAGGGAGACCTGGAGGCCGGCGCGGGAGGAGCGAGAGATGGGCTTCTTCTTGTCCTTGTCCTTGCTGTTGGAGGCGGACTTCCCCATTATCAGACCTGTTGACGCCTAAAATTTCATTTTAATTAAGTAGGTTTTACTTTATTTTATTTTATCTTTTTTTTGGATAATAAATAAAAAAACAAGAAGAAAAAAACAAAAAAAAGACAAGAAAAACGGCAAAAAAAGCAGAAACCCCCCTCCTCTGGGCCTCCTATGGCCCACTTCCACCTCAACCCGGCCCAGCCGAGTCTCCTTCTTCCTCACGCTGTTGCAACACATGCGCTGGAAGCGCGACGCCGGAGCAAATGGAATGAATAGCGACGCACGTGGAGCAGCTGGCATCGGACGGCGATGGGACGTGGAGTAGGGGGGTAGCTGGCGTTAGATGGGACGCCGGTTCAGCCGACGAGGGCCACGGCAGCCGCCGGTCGAGCTCCATCAACCGGCCACCCCTCGGCCTATAAATAGGCCTCCATTTCTGTCGTTGGAAACACACAGACGGCAAAGAGGAGATCACCGACGGTAAGCTTCGATAGCTTCCCCTGAGAGACTTCAGGGGAGGCCCGAAGACGAGTCGTCGGAGATCTTGAATCTAGCCGGAGAAGCGAGCACAAACACACACGGAGGAAGGAGAAAGGGAGAGGGATCGAGGTCGCGACCCTTGGACACCCCACTGAGAGACTTCAGGGGGGCCAAGGGCTTGCGGCTTCGGATTTGGGCTTCGGCAGAGTAGAGAGAGAGAGAGAGAGAGAGAGAGAGAGAGATGCAGCGGAGGGGATTCAAAAATATTTTATTTTCTAAAAAATCAAAAAAATGTTAAAAATATATAAAAATGTTTTATTTTCCAAAAATCAAGAAAAATCAAGAATTTTCCCAAAAATGCCAAAAATCGAAAAAAAAGGTCAAATTTTCATAAAAAACCAAAAAGACTTGTATTTTCTAAAAAAATACCAAAAAATAAAAAAAAATCCCTTTTATGTCCAAAAAAAATTAGAAAAAGACTCAAAAATGTTTTTCCTCTAGAAAATGCATGGAAAATCCCTCGGACATCCAAAAAACCTTAAGGTTTAAACAAGATTAGGTACCGAAAGGGCATTAGCGATTAACTAGTGTAATCAAGTCCCTGATCCTATTTTCTCTGGTTGCGCAGGAGTGAATATTTCTCCCGATACTTCGCTTGCGTTTCTAATCAACCCACCCAAATCGATTAGTGGCGACTCCATTTTAAAAATTGATTTACAGGTTAAAAACTTGGACCATTAAGTCGTGAATTGGTGGACTTGGGAGAGTCCGCGCATAATTAATTTCAACCGAGCCATTAGCCTCCTTAGGCGCTCGTACCCGATTACGGGCGCCAAAAAAAAGAGGTAGTGATAGCTTGGCGACTTCGCTAGGGACAATTTTTGAGGACTTAGGCCATTTTGTCTTTGTTTAAATACTTTGCTGACTTTGGGTTTTTTTCTTTTGTGCAAGTTAATAGCTTAGAGCTTTTTTATTTAAAATAAAATATCTTTTAATTATAAATTGCTATGCATGCTTTACTGTTTTAGCACTACACATGACACACACAACCTGGCCGCAAAACCTGGGCCGCCATAGGATTTCTAGGATGGAGTTAAGAAAGATACGACCTCGAACGCGAGACTGCGATGTAAAGGTTGCATTTCTTTTCCCCAAATTTCTTAGCTGAGGTTAGGAGGGTATACTGTTAACGCAAGACTACGATGGACGGATATCCTTTTAATTTCAGCAAGCCTTCTCAGTTAGAAATCGAGCTGCACATCCCATGCGCATGTTCTTGTGTTTGCCATTTTCTTTAAAAGCAAAGTAATTTCTTTACTTTTACTCAGTCATTTTATTGGCCTATGGCAATTTAGGATAGGTTTTTCGAGTCCCAGTTTATATGCGATGGGAGAAGACGATATCCAGTTTATTCCCGCTCCCAAAGCAGAGCTCTTCAGATGGTGGGGTCAATTGGACCAGTAGTTGTTTTCTAGTGCCCGAAGACGACTACTTTTATGTTTGGGGGGTTCGAGCTAACCCCAACTCTGGAAGAATACAGCATCATCACTGGAATGCCTCTCGAGAAAAAGCTTGTTAGGCCATCAACAGGCATTATCCCGTTGGGTGGGTTAACACGACTTTTAAGAACTGAAGTCCATGTTATGAGGAAAATTCTTGAAAACAACCATAATACATGCCCACTAGCATTTTTGACTGCCTGTTTTGAAAATCAACCCATGAGCCAGAAAAGTAAGATTTTCCTCCTAGCCTTTTTCGGGTTCATCATTTTCTCCCATCAAAGAAATGTCATAAGTTCTAAGATGGCATGCATAGTTGATCAGATCTCAAGGGGGTAAAATTATGTCAACATGATTTTAACCGAAACATTCTTGTCCTTTAATCGTTTTAAAGAAAACACGAAAAAAATCATGCGGGTCTCTCCGGAAATTTTACAAGTCTGGTTCTTTTCTTACTTAAGTGGATTTCGAGGCTTCATGCGATCGTTTGAAACGAATGATTTTGAAAATCCATTACAAAAATTTATGGTTTTAGGACCATACATTCCCAATCAAAGCTGTTTAATTTGGATAAACTTCCTAAGAGACCCGGCTCCTGAGGCATTCCAATGGTGTGTTGGTTGGTTTCATGAAAAGAGAGCTCGTTTTGCTTTCAAGCGCCGCTATCCAATTCCGTTGCTCGGCCTCACCGGTGCCATTTCCTATTTCCCATATAGGGTGGCACGACAGTATGGAGCCCTTCAGGAGATCCCGCCATCTTTCAAGAAGAGGGTCTCTCCACACCTTTTCATCCATCAAAGTTTTGAATACACATTCGAGATTGACATTATCGAGGAAGCATGGAGCAGGTGCCATCGCAAAAGGATTGTGGTACCTGAAGGGCTCGAGGGAGAAGAAAAAACCCACCACGCCTCTACATCCTACATCCACAACCATCGTATCCCGACAAAATGGAAGCCATTGGTCCCTCACTCAATCAGCGAGAGCAGCCAACACGAGCAAGCAAAGCTTATAGAGAGGGATTTGGGAATGGACTGGATACATATCTCAAAGCCAGTTCAAGGAAGCAAGCATCTGCGCAAGAACAAGGCTCCCTGTCACATATAAATTAGCAATCATTTGCCCCTTAGTGTTAATATTGTGAAAGTTTTGTCCCATTATTTAGGGACTTTTGTTTAATATCTAGTATTTCATTCTGTCATTTCAATTTCAAGTTTTAGATGTCAGAAGTCTGCGGTCTATAAAATCCTCTTTTGATAAATAAAAAAGCAGTTAGACCATTGCCATGGGTCAATCTTTGTTTACTTTCGTGCTCATTTATTGTTTTCGCAACGACAGGTAATTATGAAACGCCAGCCACCAATCGCCCGCAAATGGCCTCATGCAATAGGGCCCGATCAGAATGATGTACAAAATCGCCTCATTAACGTTGAAGACGGCGTAGGACAGATGTCCATTGTCCTTCGACAACTCTCAAAGCAAATGGAATCCACTCAAATCAAACCCAACTCCGTAGCTGCTCTAAGCACCGTCATGACACCCGCAAATTTGCCAGAGAATAGCCAACACCATAGACAGTTTGAAAAGATCATGAAAAAGTTAAACCAACTGCAGGGGCATAATTCCATAAACCTGTCCAATTACGCCGGCATTGAGATCCTTGAAGAGCTCAAAGCACCTGAATGCGAAAGATATGCTGATACCTCCCGCCCAGAGACCTACTTGCAGGCCTACCTGGTCCGAAGGATGATTCAATCGTACCAATCAAGCTTGACTGGCCCCGCCTTGCGATGGTACATTGTCAGGAAGATTAGTCCCCTTAAGACCTGGGGGGAACTAATTCATGTTTTCCACCAAGAATATAATATTGACGTTAGCCCTGACATCGCCCTGCCCTACGAAGAGTCGATGATTGCAGAGCACGAGGAGCCATTAGTTGATGAGATAGGATAAGAGCATGTCAATGAAGCCTTACATGATAAATGGGCAGCTAAGCAACATCCTATTACTGGAAAATTTCCCACTAGGAAAGGCAAGGAGCCTTTGTACGAGATCAAAGACACAGAGATTGTTCAAGAGTGGGGCACGACTGGACAACTCCCCAAGCTTACTCCAAGAGCTAGGGTCTAAAGAATACCAACCCCTATTAACCTGGAAAGTGAATCGGACAGTAAAACTCTAATCGAGTTGGCAAAACGAAAGGCCTTACTCAAAAGGTCTAGACCAAAAGCCAAGAAAAGAAAGCCTAAGCAGATCAATTCAGCATTTGCCGACGAGCCACCGCACCAAAGCTTCGAACATTCCCAAGAATACAGCTTTGAAGGCTACCATCCTCTAGAGTACAACCCTGAAGACTTCCCGGCCCTAGAACACAATCCTAAGGACTTCCAACGTTATTTCGACAATGAAACTGACAATTCATTGTATAACTGTTTCCTACTCTCACTCGAGGATGAAGGCCCGTCAGAAGAGGAATCATACGTCTTTATCTGCTACGATCCTAACGAAGTACTAAGCTCGTCCTCTGACCATGAGGATAGCTTCAATACTTCATCCTCATTCGGAAATTTTGACCAAAAAGAAAACAATGATGTAATCTCGGTAGAGTCCAACTTCCCTGAAATAGAAAAATTCACCACTATAACAAATATGCAGTGGGAAAACCAGTGGCCTAACCAGGATACATCAAGCCCGTCTTGCGCTCATAGGATCATGACCCCTGGAGAGATGTGGATACCCAATCTCCACAAGTATAACGGCACAACTTGTCCCGTGGCCCACTTGCAGTACCTCCATGTTGAAATGAGTCGGTACTATGGCCCGATGTCATTCACAACTCAAGCCTTCCAAGAAAGTCTTACGAGGTCTGCATTACAATGGTTCATCACAGCAGATATCTACCTTATGAGAGGTTGGAATGAGTTGTCTTCTGCATTCTTGCTTCAGTATCAAAGCCAGATTGAGAATGAAGTGCCTTGTCAGAACTTGGTTCACTTTAGAAGAAAACCAATGGAGGATTTCCAAGCGTATGCAAGGAGGTGGGAGGCTTTTATGATGCAAACTTACCCTCAACTAGCCGAAGAAGAAATGATAAGGCTATTCATAGGGGCTTTATCTCGCAAGCATCGTTGTTGGTTACATGGGTTGCACTTCCATAGCTTCAATGAAGTGGTCCTCTCATGCAATACTTCGAGTCTACTGGATACGAGGAACTCAAAGGCGCTTGATTTCAGAACCAACACTATCAAAGCACTCCTTTATACAGGAGTTTTCATGGGTTTTACTTGTTTTTATAATTTCTTGTTTCTTATCTTGTCTAGTGTGCTACTGTTGTATTTTCCATTCCAAATACTCTATTGTACAGTTATAATATTTTGTTTTAAGAGCATGAGGCGGTACTCCAAACTAGCCTGGTGATGCTATCCAACCATGAAAAAAAATATATCATCCAAGGAGAATACTGAGGGCTGGGCTTCCTCAAGCTTTTTTCTCCCTTTAATACATATTTTGAAAACATAAAACACTTCATCACCAAAATCTTTCAAAAAAGATGATAAATTTAATCATGTTTGTCTTTCTGACTCACTCACTTCGTGTCTTAGAATATCATCCCCTTTAACTTAGTGTGACCAGGAGGCATTTAAACCTGGCACATCATGCGAGCTCGCCAAATTCAAAAACACCATTTCAAGAAGGCAGTAGGGCCAACAGAAAAGATCATCCCACTTCAAAGAAGGCATACGGTTGAAATCAAGCCGTTCCCAAAAGCTTTGTACACTCCACCTTGCTCCTGCCCAACTCCTTCTCAAGTCGTAGCAACATCTTTTCCCCACAACATGCCTGAGCAACTAGATGCTGTGGTTTCATCAATGGGATTTCCAGCTTTGACAAGCCAAGAAGCACATAAAAGGAATTTCTCCTCTTGAATTGGCTACTGTCAATAGGGAGAAAATCTAGTCAGTTGAGGTAGTCTCTAGCCCCTTATCTTAAATGATGACTTAGGGCCTAGAAACCTCACTTTGTGCTCCAGACACATGCTCTCCCAAGAAGTGATTGCCATCAGAGAATTGGAAGTTTTGATTGTCCATCTCAGATTCCATAGAAGCTTGAAGTACTTAACTTTGCCCAATGCTGCTAATGGTCATATAGTCAAAGATAGAAGAAAATTCCACAGAAGGATGGCGTTGAAGATAAATCGACAACCATCAATCATGCATACGTGGCCATGAGTGAGGAAGGCCAATCGAAAGAAATGTCAAACTATGCCAAGACGAAAAGGCTGTCATCGACATTCAAATATCCCTATGAGTCAGCAAATACAAACTTTGGAGAAGAGTAATTTGGTATCGTTTCCAATACTCCCCCCTCTTTGAATTTGCTTTTGACATATTTTCCTTATCGGCAGGAGGTATCGGGATTCAAGAGCCAAACTTGATGGTTAGGTTTGGCAAATCAATATTGGCCAAGCTAGGATGTGGAAATGACCCACATCAAATTCACCTGACTTCGTGTAAAAGGACGTGTCATCCAGGAGCCAATATAGAGAATAATTGACCTAACGAAGCAATGGACATAAGACTTCGTGTCTCACTCGCACTTCAGGTCCATCCAATCATCTGCAAACCAGTGAAGGAAAATGTTGTATCGCTCCCAGTTGTTTAAACTCCCGAGAGAAATTGTGATTGACTCGTTCTTTCCTATCTTTTGTAGGATCACTTAACTGTCAAAAACACAAATAACACATCAATGAAAGGCATGACAAACTCTCCCAAGCAAAATGGCGTCTCAAGTATCGCCAAAGCAAATGACAGAAAATCTTCATGCCTCAACTCACATTTGATTTTGGCCAGACTAATTGATCTACTTGTACATCTTCTCTTCTACAGGGGCAAAAGCAGAGATGCCCGATCAGATTCCCAATCCTTGGCTGATCATTCATATGTCATATCCCTAACCAATAGGAGCAATCTATCGACATCCATTTGTGAATAACCCTTTGTAAATAACTCAACATGCGGACCCCTCAAGTGCCTTAACTTTGCCTAAATGGACACTTAAGTGCCATAACTTACGAAAGGTACACTTAAGTGCCAAAATCGGAGCAAAATGGATCACTTGAGTGCCAATCCGGCCAAAATCCGGCCAAAATGCATACGTGGCATTTTTCGGCGATTTTCGGCGACTTCTTTTACTTATGTGGCAAATGTTTTTTTAAAAAAAAATTCCGACGTGGATGACAAAAACGACGTCGTCCCACGTTGAGTGTGTAGAACTAAACGACATCGTTTAGGTCATTGTACGATGACCTAAACGTTGTTCCTCCCCTTCCGCGTTGACTGTAGATCTCAGGGCCTTCTCTCCGTCGCCGTTCACGCCCAGAGCTGGTCATTGGTCGCCTTCGTCAGTCGCCATTGTTGGTCGCCATCGCCGCTCACCACTCACCATTGTTGGTCGTCATCACCGCTCACCATCGTCGCTCGTCCAGGTTCGGCCCCTTCTCCCCCCCGTGATGAAATTAGGGCTCCATTATTTAATTAGGGCTCGCTCGATTATTTAATTAGGGCTGGCTGACCTAAACGCCATTCCTCGCCGTTCGCGTTCACAGTAGATCACAGGCCCTTCTCTCCGTCGCCGTTCACGCCGAGAGCTGGTCATCAGTTGCTGTCGTCAGTCGCCGTTGTTGGTTGCCATCGCTGCTCACCGCTCACCATCCTTGGTCGTCATCACCACTCACCATCGTCGGTCGTCCAGGTTTGGCCCCTTCTCCCCCTCCCCTGTGATGAAATTAGGGTTCAATTATTCAATTAGGGCTCGATTATTTTATTACAGCTCTGACGGAATTTGTGTTGATATACTTCAACTGAAACTTGCTGACATTACACAAAGAGACCAGATTTCTCATTATTTTGGTGAATTTGTCTTTCAAGCCAATGTCAGAGTATGTTTTGATTGTTAGATCATTGTCTATGTATCTCCTTAAGGGCATCCTAGTAAAGCAGGTGACCAATGCCATTATGAGAAGAAAACTAAGTTCTTGAACCACCCTGCTTGTGAGAGTGTATAGGGTATGTTCTTGAACCATCCTGTTTGTGAGGTTGTATAGGATATGTCCTTGAACCACCTTATTGTGATTGCTATATAGGGTATGTTTATCAATCCAAAACCCTGCTATGATTGCTGTATAGGGTATGTTTATCAATCCAAAATCCTGAATGAGAACATAATCCTGCTGTGATTTCTCTTTGTTTTTCTTTAGCTTTAGCGACATAAAATGCTTCCAAGTTTAGTTGTTCTAATTTTAGTTTAAACTTTTAAAGAAATTTGTAGGAGTCAGCGGCTGTGATTTGATTAAGTTGATGTCAGAGTATGCTATGCTTTGATTTGCTTAAGTTGATGTACATTCTCTCACATCGCACGTTCAGTACAGTAGACAAAATTGCTTGGGCTGTGATTGCTGTGGGGACCTGTGCTTGTTGTAGGGACCTCTGTTTTTGGTTAGTATTTTAAGGGAAGGAAGGCAAATAATTAAAGTGTTGACCTCTTTTTTGGCTATCATGTAGGGGCATATTGTCAGTGTGGGGACCTCTATTTACTAAAGTCCATGAGAGTGGGGGGACTCCCATGTGCAATTGTCTAGTGGTTCCAAAAACTATTCTTTTTTTTGTTCTTAGTGTAGTAATGGCGCTTGACAAGGATTATGTCGCTGTCATAGTTTGCTACGATGGGGAATTTGTGATTAGGGAGGATGAGTGGGAGTATGATGGTGGAAATGAGGGCACCATCTTTGTGGATATAAAGAAGGCATCTTATATAGGATTTCTTAGGGATATAAATACTTATTTGCCTTGTAAAGTTCAAAAGCTGCTGTATTGTATTCCTAGGAAAGACTTAAGAGAGGGTCTGAGATGCTTAGAAGATGATAATGGCCTTAGGGATGTTCTATACCATTATCTTCATGGTGAAGAGGTAAAAATATTTGTTGAGTACAACAGTGAAAGTGAGGATGAAGATGATGATGGAGAGAGTGCCGGAGTAGGACAAGAAGGAGATGGTATTCAAGGTAGTATTGACGTTAGGGTCGAAGGAGGGCATGATAGATATGATGGACATGAGAGAAGCGCAGATGCAGTTCACCAAAGTGATGATGACATAGGTGATGTCACAATCTCTGGATTAGATTGGGAAGTTGCTAAATCAACTGATGATGATGATGGAGGGTTGCCTGCTGAAAATTTTATAAGTGATGACGACGACGAGGAGCTTGTACAGTCAAGAATACAGCGAAGGAATTTTTTGACAGCTAAGTTTGCAGCTTTGCAAGTAGCCGATGAAGTTCCAAATAGACCCGAAGGCCCTACAGATGCTGGTGCTGCTTGCGAGGAGACTGACTATGAAGAAAGCGTCGAGAATGCTACTTCCCAAGATGAGCTTGAAGAAGATGAAGGATTAGTGCATAGAAGGAAAAGGAAAAGTAAGTTTCCTTCTTATGATTCATCCATTGCCTCTCCTACTTTGTCGGTAGGCATGAAATTTCATGATGCGAAACAATTTAGGGAAGCTATACTAAAGATCTCCATTGTTGCACAAAGGAACATTGACTTCATTAGAAACACTAAGACTTTGTAAGAGCTAGGTGTTCGCAGCAAAATTGTCCATGGAAGATCTATGGCGCATTTGTTAGGAGAACTGGATCTTTCTAAATTAGAGCCTACCAAGAGGAACATACTTGTTCCATTAATTTTGAGAATAAAAGGGTAACAAGTGCATGGTTATCGAAGCATTGATTAAGCCGATGCCTCAGATGAATACTACTTAGTTCAAGATGTTGGTGAAGGAGCAGGTAGGCATCAATATATCTAGGAATCAATGTAAAAGATCGAAGCAAAATGTGATGAAGATACTCATTGGTCAGTACAACAGTGAATATGGACAGTTGTGGGACTATGCTTGGGAGTGTAGGCTGCAAAATCCTAGAAGTAAAGTGTATATAGAAGTCGTGGAGAGACCACTTCCTGATATTGTGATGAAGTTCAATAAATTCTATGTTTGTTTTGATGCATGCAAACGAGGTTTTTTATCTGGTTGTAGACGGATTATAGGATTGGACGGGTGTTTTTTGAAGGGCTTGTGCAAGGGACAATTGCTGGCTACAATTGGAAGAGATGCAAACAACCAAATGTTTCCCTTGGCTTGGGCTGTTGTGAAGGTAGAGAACAAGGACAATTAGTCTTGGTTCCTAAAAAATTTGATGACTGATTTGGAGATAATAAATGGGGCAGGGTGAGCGTTCATGAGCGACTAACAAAAGGTAATGTTTGCTTTTTAAAAAATTTGGTCACTTGTTTGCTTTTTGATATCAATATGTCATTTACTTACATTTTTAATATTTTCAATTATTGCAGGGACTTGTTCCAGCAATAGCTGAGCTGTTGCCTTATGCTGAACATCGAATGTGTGTGCGGCACATATACGCAAATTGGGCAAAGACCTATAAAGGGGACAAATTGTAGTCGCAATTTTGGCAGTTGGCAAAGAGCACGAATATGGCTGACTTTAGGATAGCCAAAGAAGAGATGCTTCAATTGACAAAGGATGGTTATGATGCACTGTTCCAAACAGACCCGAAGCATTGGTGTAGGGCGTTCTTCAGCGAGGAATTCAAGTGCGATAACATTGATAACAACATCTGTGAAGCATTTAATGGGAGGATAATAGATGCCATATGTAAACCAATTATCTCGATGCTTGAAGACATACGGGTTTTGGTCATGACTAAGCTGCACAAACAAAGAGATGACATGGCAAAGTAGACTAAGCAATATGGTCCTAGGATTGCTAAGAAATTGGATGACAACTTGGCTGTAAGTAGATATTATCATCCCATTTGGAATGGGGATGAAGGATATGAGATAATGAAGGGTTCCGATAAGTATGTTGTCCATGAAGTGTTCATGTAGAGCATGGTAACTTAGTGAAATTCCTTGTGCACATGCCATATGTGCAATTCAATTGAAGGGCC
The DNA here is from genome assembly GCA_016097595.1 of Eucalyptus pumila. Lineage (NCBI taxonomy): Eukaryota > Viridiplantae > Streptophyta > Magnoliopsida > Myrtales > Myrtaceae > Eucalyptus > Eucalyptus pumila. The sequence continues at coordinate 14,694,178 of CM027849.1, read as the reverse complement.
ACAACACAGAAGACTGCCTTGATGATTGGTACAAGAAACCGAAATATCTTGCTTCGTATCAATTCATGTTGCAGCCAATTAGAAGTAGCAAGTTCTGGGAGCCAACAGATCGCGAAGCACCTCAATCTTTGCCACTAAAGAAGAGAATGGGAAGACCAAAGAAAAAAAGAAAAAAATGACGGAAGGAGAGGGCTCATGTCACCGTAGGATGAATAGGATGGGTGTACCAATAAAGTGCTCTTTTTGCCACATAGCAGGGCACAATATTAAGGGTTGTCAATTAAAGAAGCAGCAGGAACAATTGAGGCCAGTCGAAGGACCTAGTGAAGGAACAGTTGGAGAAGGAGAAACAGAAAGGCGAAGTGAGCCGACTGTTCTTCAATTGACGACAATAAACCCAGTAAGTCATGACAATTGTGTTTATGTTGCTTTATGGTTTGTTATGAATATGTACATAGATATAAGTGACATGTATGTAATGTTTTTGTCTTTGTCAGGTCATGTTGACACGTGAAGAATTGGCCGAAGCCCCTGCTATACCTAAAAATGAAGGGCCTGTTCAAAGAACCGAAGGTGGAAGACAGCCAGCTGCAGGATTGGCTAAATCAACTAGAGGGCCAGTTAAGTTGACTATTCTTCAGCAGCAATAGAAAAAAAAAATACCCGGTCAGTTAAATGAGTTGAGTTTATTTTTCATTTACATTATAATATGGCCTGATGTTATATTTATGATGTCCTTTGCCTTTTTCTCTGGTTCGAAGAAGGCAAGCTAGAGCTCAGCTGCTAATAGAGAGCCTAACTGAAGGGCCACCACAAGATCCATCACCAAGGTCATCACAAAGGCCACTAGAAGGGTCATCATAAGGGCCACCACCAAAGCCTACCGAAGGTGTCACTGAAGCTGAAGGCGTAACTAGAAAAACAACCAGAAGAAAGCCAAATCAAGAGCCACCTATAAGAAGGCCATCTACAAGACACCTAGCTGAAGAATTGGCCAAAGAAGCCCCTTCTGTAGCTGAACAGCCACAAGAGCCGAAAAAATCACATGCGAGAAGAAGAGGCAACCAATCACAAGTTTCCGAAAGTGATGCTCCCCTTCAAACAATAAGGGCTCTTAGGAAGAGGCTAAAACAATATGGTTATGGCTTTTGTACAGATGACCGTTCTGGAACAATTATTCTTAATGTAAGTTTTATAGGCTGCATTTAATTTAATTTATAGTGCAAACTTTTGTTGATAATTGAGTTTTCTTTTTGAAGCCTGGAAGAAGTTCAGAGGTTCTTATTTCTCAAGGTCGAACTCAAGAATCAGCGGCTGCGCCAACAAAGAAGACATTGCTTGCGCCAACAAGAAATAAGAGTAAGAAGAACCCAGTTGCAGGTCCATTCGAATCAGTTCAGCCTACAACTATTACAGCTCCTTCTGAATCAGTTCAGCCTAGGACAATTGTAGCTCCATCAGACTCAACACATCCCAAGACAGTTGAAGAAGAAGTCTCATGTCCAGTTAGAAAAAGTGTAAGGATTATGAATCAAGTGCGAAGTCCATCAAAACGAGCACGAACAGGAGGCATTGTGCATATTGATTGATGAAATGGGATGTGATATGGTTTGTGGGGCTGAGGAGTCAGTTGTAAACATCTGTGGATGTTTGTTTTTTGTTTTTTTGTTTTTTTATAATAGTCTGTCATTGAGTTAGTTGAGTTTGTGAGACTTCATTTGTCATTGAGTTTGTGAGACAGATGTTCAAAATCAATGGAACAGTTGTTGCTTATCATTTTTCGCATGCCTTTTTTTCTTTTTTTTGATTTTGTTTTTCTTTTACTTATTGCTACTTCTGGTGGTGGATATGTGGTGGTGACTGGGGTGCTCGTGTGGCTGGTGGTGGCTGCTGGTGAAAAAGCCTGGTGGTGGTGGGTTGGGTTGGAGGTTTTTGCTGCACTTGGTGCAAGATGTATGTGCAATATGCACAGCTTGCACCAAGTAGTGTTGGTGCAAGTTGGTGTAAGACACCTTACACTTGCAACTTATGCAGTAACATACCACCAATGCTGGTGGTAGCTCAAGTGGATGCTTGATGCCTGGTGGTGATGATGGCTGGAGATGGTGGCCAATGGTGGGCGGTGGCAACGGCTGGTAGTAGCCGATGTGTACAAAAAAAAATGGCACTTAACTGATCACATTCTAAAAAACTTAGCACTTAAGTGTTCACTTTTAATAACAAGTGACATTTAAGTGATCATTTTAATAATAACTTGACACTCAAATGACTCTTTTTTATCACGACTAGCACTTAAGTGATCACTAGATACAATTTATAGCACTCAAGTAATCACTCGTGTCTGTTCTATGTATATGGTGGTTTGCAACAAAACAGAGAAGCTGCTGGTTTACACATTTGCTGTTGGTTTACATTCAATTCAAGTAAAATAGTCACCACAACACATCGACCTAATATACATTCCATCATCACTGATTTATATTTGAGAATAAGCAAAAACTGTCGAAATCATTCATTCATTCATTCAAAACAAGTACATTTCTCCACACATTTACAACTATCGCAGTCGGAGAAATTTTTTCTCTTCTTCCAATACTTTACATTTCATCATAAAGTAGGATAGACAAAGAAATAGCAACACAATAAACGCTTAGTAACACTTCCGTTCAATTTTCATTTTTGAAACTTCGTTCTTCAAATGGTTAACAGAAGATGCTTGAGCTTGAGCTTGAGCTTGAGCTTGCATTGAGTCAACATCGTCCAAGTCGTTCACAAGCATAGATGGAGGTTGATGACATCCATCAAGTAGGTCCAATATCACTTTTGTGGCTCGGTGAGAGAATTTCGCATCGACCCATTTGAAGTAGTTGCATTTCGAGCCTTCTCTGTATTTGGCACATCCATAGAATCTTCTCCCGGGATTCGTTCGAGTCCACGATGTTCTTCTTGGACTTGGTAACCCACAAAAACAGAAACACTCGCCTTCTCCTTCGCTTCAACGAGAGAAATTTGAGCCGCTGCTGAAAGTCCTGCTCTCCATTTCCAATATTCGGTGGTAGAATTTGGGGCAAATCGAATTAGAGTGTGGGATTAGGGCTCCGGCGCTTCAATGGCATTTTGCCCGATTTAGGGCTTTAGATTTAGGGCAAATGGGGAAGATGACGGCGTTTTCACTGATTTAAGGGCTCTATTTTGGGTGAACACCCGAAACGACGTCGTTTGGGGTGAATTCGAGCTGACTCAGCTCTCCGACGAGACACATCGGCGAGAGATATTAATATTTTGGGATAAGTGTTCCAGAAGTCCTAAAACTTGTCACGAAAGTGCATTTCAGTCCTAAAACTTGCAAAAAGTGCATTTAAGTCCTAAAACTTGTCAAATTGTTTCAAATGAGTCCTAAAATCGACGCCGTTAGTTTTTTCCGTTAAAAATGCTGACGTGGCATTTTAAATAATTTTTTATTTTCCAGGTGTATTTTTAATTAATTTTTATTCATTTTAAAAAAATTAAATTTAAAAACTAAAAACTTAAATTTATTCTTAGCTTTTTTTCAACAAAAACTAAAAAGAAAAGTTTAAAAAAATTATTTTTAAAATTGTTAAAAAAAAAATTCAGCGGGGCTCCTCTCCCCCCCGCCCACCACCGCCGCCGCCGCCCATCGCCGGAGGGGCCGGGCGACGGCCGCCGGCCCGGGCAGGGGTGGCCGGGCCTCGCCGGCCCAGGCGAGCGCCGGCAAACCGTCGCCCGCCCCGGGCGAGCCTCGTCGCCGGCATCGACCGTCGCCCCCACAGGCGAGGCCTCGTCGGCCGTCGCTCGGCCGGCGAGGATCGCCGGATCTTGGCGATCCTCGCCGGCCCGAGCGACGGCCGACGAGGCCTCACCGGGCGGGCGACGGTCGCCGGCGCTCGCCTCGGGCCGGCGAGGCCGGCCACCCCCGGCGGCGGCCGTCGCCCGGCCCCTCCGGCGATGGGCGGCGGCGGTGGCGGCGGCGAGGGAGAGGAGCCCCGCTGAATTTTTTCTTTAATAAATATTTTAACTTTTTTAAAAAAAAATTTGGTGAAAATAATATAAAATGAATAAATTTGATTTTTTTAGTTTTTAAATCTAATTTTTAAAAAAAAAATGAATAAAAAATCATTAAAAAAATCCACATGGAAAATAAAAAATTATTTAAAATGCCGCGTCAGCATTTTTAACGGAAAAGGCTAACGGCGTCGATTTTAGGACTCATTTGAAACAATTTGACAAGTTTTAGGACTTAAATGCACTTTTTGTAAGTTTTAGGACTGAAATGCACTTTCGTGACAAGTTTTAGGACTTCTGGAACACTTATCCCTAATATTTTAATGCCATGTATGATTTCCGGCTAGCTTCGCCGGAGATGGCACTCAAGTGTCCCACTTTTCTTAAAATGTGGCACTTAAGTGTACCTTTCGTAAGTTATGGCACTTAAGTGTCCCTTTGGGTAAAGTTATAGCACTTGAAGCGTTCTTTTGCCTAAATAACTCTTTTAATGTTCAAATTTCAGCACATTTGTGAATACCATTCCACCAAGTAAACACCCCTAAAGCTGTTAATAAGTTTTTCTTGAGTAAAAATCCATTCATTTATTTTGAAAGTATAAACTCTATCACATCATACACCGCATGCATTTTTCCAGGTGAATTCTGCATGATGATTTTGTTTGTCTAAATCACTGATTCCATTGAGAATTATTAGAATAGACAGCTAATTGAAGAATACAAGATTGATTGAGCATGCTGGATGAGACGTGTCAGAATGATGACAGGCAAGCCATATCCTACACACAGTCCCCCATCTATACACTTGTGAGATAAGTGCAGAAGATTCCATGATTGCAGGGTAAAGAGTTCTCTCGCAAATGGTATGATAACCAAAATAGTGAGAGGCATTCCATCGCTCACCCCATTGAGCCCAATACACTGGTGAAATTTCTGTCCTACCCCCGTCAAGAACCACCCCTACACTAGGGCATAATAGAGAAGCAGCATCACAAGGTGAGAAGAGAGATATAAATTTTCTTGCTTGCACTTGCATCAATTTTCGGGTGTCTTTATCGTATATGAACACTCACATTAATTTAAGTGCCCTAGAATCACGAAGAGCAATTCTTTCTCTACGCACATGTATTCATTGTACAACCCAATTGAGTTTGTAATTTCACTCTCACGTGGAGGCAAAACAGAAGTTACTACCATTTAAGCAGCATAGCTTGGAGCACTAGCTGAAGACGAAGACTCAAGAGTCTAACAACAGTGTCGTGATTGAACTTGCCTAGGCTAGTTCCTCTAACGACAATAATGAAAAACAGGGGCATAAAAAAGCAGTGTACCTGGTAAAAGCAAGGTCAATGCCCATAAATAAAGAACTGGAATAAAAAAAATAGGGGCATGAAAAAGCAGTATGCCTGGTAAAAGCAAGGCCAATGCCCCCCAGTCAAAACTACAGCCAAGAAAAAGTTGTTGTTGTGGTCTGTTGTGGTCCATAGAACCTCTATCTAACAGTGTGAAGAAAGACCAGTGACAAATACCGAGACAGTCACAAGCTCTCACCCTCTTCCATGTGAGCCAAGTCTACGTTACATTCCTATTGTAAAAGTCTTTTCAGACTAGGGCACTTCAATTAACGTAGGTTTCATGCGTATATAAGCATTGCTCGAAGAAGTACGAGCAATATTACTCTATCTCTTTTTGCAGGATTCTTGACTTGCAAACCCGGAGATGATCGTGCAGCACTTCGTTCATGGGCCTCGACCTCGACGGTCCCATTTGATAAGCCGTTGACTAAGTCTTTATCACAATTCCAGCAAAGACCTCTCACATTGGTAAAGTTGTACCGTTTGCGAGAATACTTGGACCCCTGTTGACATGATGACAGTGAGATAGTGTGGTCCTTATAAATCCTGCATCAATGGTCAGGATAGCATTTTCTATGAGAGTGAGCGGAAAGTCCTTTCAGACTGAAAGTCCCTCATCTGGCATGCTCAAGACATCTACATTCTAAATGAAGGTTGTCTTTCAAAATCTTCCCTAGTAGAAATTAAAGGATGCAAAACTGACAAAATTATCATGCATGAATCTCATTTGAACTCATGAATTTACAGCATATACAATCATGTTGGCATATTGTACAAATAGCAGACATACTCTCAAAGATCAGAGATATTGCCAAGTAAGCATATCTCTATCCCCATTTGTCTTAAGGTACCTATCACTATCCAGGTACTCTCTTATTGACACTCAATCTATTGACACTCAACCTATTTGAGTCGTCTTTTGAGTTTGGTTGCTTACTGTTGTCTAGGTATCCCTATTGTCTTTGAGTACCGGCCACCGTTCAGATACTCCCTTTTCCTAACACTCGACCTGTTCGAGTTGTTCCAAGAGTATTGATACGTGTGACTGACCAAGTATCCCTTTATCGTTGAATACCTACTGCTGTCTAGGTATCCCCATATCATCAAGTACCCACCGTTGTCTAAGTTTGCTTTCTAGCACTTGAACCTGCTTGAGTGGTCCCAGATCATATCATCAAATACTTGTGTTCATCCAAGTATTCCAGTGCTTTGTACACCTGCAGCTACCTAGGTGCTCTAGCCCTTTTGAGTGCCTGCAGCCATCCAGGTAAACCTTGTGCCACATTCAGTTTATAATACCAGGAGGTGAGAGACCTTCAAGAATATGCGGGGCACGCCCTCGATATTCCCAATATCAGGAGGTGAGAGACCTTCACGAATATGCGGGGCACATCCTCGATATTTCCAAATACCAAGAGGTGAGAGACCTTCACGAATATGCGGGGCACGCCCTCGATATTCTGATTACCAGGAGGTGAGAGACCTTCACGAATATCTCAAGTATGCCCTCGATATTCCCAATACCAGGAGGTGAGAGACCTTCACGAATATCTCAGGTACGTCCTCGATATTCCCATTACCAGGAGGTGAGAGATCTTCACGAATATGCGGGTCACGCCCTCGATATTTTCATTACCAGGAGGTGAGAGATCTTCACGAATATCTCAGGTACGCCCTTGATATTCCCAATTACCAGGAGGTGAGAGACCTTCACAAATATCTCAGGTACGCCCTCGATATTCCCAATTACCAGGAGGTGAGAGACCTTCATGAATATCCCAGGTACGTCCTCGATATTCCCCTTTACCGAGAGGTGAGAGACCTTCACGAATATCCCAGGTACACCCTCGATATTCCCAATACCAGGAGATGAGAAACCTTCACGAATATCTCAGGTACGCCTTCGATATTCCTAATTACCAGGAGGTGAGAGACCTTCACTAATATCTTAGGTACGTCCTCGATATTCCTATTACCAGGAGGTGAGAGACCTTCACGAATATGCGGAGCACGCCCTAGATATTCCCATTACCAAGAGGTGAAAGACCTTCACAAATATCTCAGGTACGCCCTCAATATTCCCAATTACCAGGAGGTGAGAGACCTTCACGAATATCCCAGGTATGTCCTCGATATTCCCCTTTACCAGGAGGTGAGAGACCTTCACGAATATCCTAGGTACGCCTTCGATATTCCCAATTACTAGGAGGTGAGAGACCTTCACGAATATGCGAGACCCATCCTCGATATTCCCACTACCAGGAGGTGAGAGACCTTCACAAATATCCCAAGTACGTCCTCGATATTTCCCAATTGCCAGGAGATGGGACACCTTCACAAATATCCAAGGTATGTTCTCAGTATTTCCAATTATCAAGTAACCCTTCGATACTTGTGAATGTCCAAGTATCCCCCAAGAATTCATACTTGTGATCATCCAAGTACCCCTTCAATGCCTATGGTAAGCCAAATACCCATTTTGACGCCTACAAAGGCCCAAATATCCTTCGGGTTAGTACTTGTGAATATCCAAGTACTCTTTGATATGCTTGTGAATGTCCAGGTATCTTCTAGAATTAATGCCCTGAGAAAGGTCGGTGCATCCTTCCAAGAAAAGTCGGGTACCAGCTGTTGTCTTTGACAAAGGTCAGACACCCCCATAAAACAGATGCCCTGAGAAAAGTTGGCGCATCTCCCGAGAAGGTCAGGTACCAACTGGTGCCCTCGATACAAATCAGGCACCCACAAATGAGATGCCCTGAGAAGGGTCAGTGCATCTCCCATCAAGGCGATCGAAGAAAGGTTCGAGTCCTAGACAAATCATTGATTGTTTTAACAGGTGACTGAAGAATGGTTCGAGTCCTGGAGAAGCAATTTCCCGTCACGGCGACCGAAGAATGGTTCGGGTCCGAGACAAACCACTAATTGCTCCAACAGGCGACTAAAGAATGGTTCGGGTCCTGGAGGAGCAATCTCCTGTCACGGCGATCGAAGAATGGTTCAAGTTTGAGACAAACCACTGATTGCTCCAACAAGCAACCGAAGAATGATTCGGGCCCTGGAGAAGCAATCTCCCGTCAAGGCGACCGAAGAAAGGTTCGGGTCCTAGACAAATCATTGATTGTTTTAACAGGCGACCGAAGAATGGTTCGGGTCCTGGAGAAGTAATTTCCCGTCATGGCGACTGAAGAATGGTTCGGGTCCTGGAGAAGTAATTTCCCGTCACGGCGACTGAAGAATGGTTCAGGTCCGAGACAAACCACTGATCGCTCCAACAGGCGACCGAAGAATGGTTCGGGTCCTCGAGGAGCAATTTCCTGTCAAGCTGACCGAAGAAAGGTTCGGGTCCTAGACAAATCATTGATTGTTTTAATAGGCGACCGAAGAATGGTTTGGGTCCTAGAAAAGCAATTTCCCGTCACGGCGACCGAAGAATGGTTCGGGTCCGAGGCAAACCACTGATTGCTCCAACAGGCGACCGAAGAAAGGTTCGAGTCTTAGATAAATCATCAATTGTTTTAATAGGCGACCGAAGAATGGTTCGGGTCCGAGACAAATCACTAATTGCTCCAACAGGCGATCGAAGAATGGTTCGGGTACTAGAAAAATCATTGATTGTTTTAACAGGCGACCGAAGAATGGTTCGAGCCTTGGAAAAGCAACCTCCTCATATCACCAGGTAAGATGACACATTGATACTTGCCAAACTCGGGGTTCACACCCTATCTCACTCACTCCCGGTAAGTAACTACAGGTATCTTGTTATCTGTCCTAGTATATGTAAATGTTATATTGCTCTTTTTGCATAGGATAATAGATCCCAAATAAAATATAATCTGCTACGCATGTATGGATAAAATTTAGGCATCAGTTTGTCTTTGAATGCAATCTCTGCGAGCTCACCTTCAAAGAGGGGCAGCTGTTGACGCCTAAAATTTCCTTTTAATTAAGTAGGTTTTACTTTATTTTATCTTTTTTATCTTATTTTATTTTATCTTTTTTTCGGATAATAAATAAACAAAAATAAACAAAAAAAAGACAAGAAAAACGGCAAAAAAAGCATAAAACCCCCCTCCTCTGGGCCTCCTCGGCCCACTTCCACCTCAGCCCGACCTAGCCGAGTCTCCTTCTTCCTTGTACCGTTGTAGCACATGCGCCGGAGCAAACGGAATGAACAGCGACGCACGTGGAGCAGCTGGCACCGGACGGCGATGGGACGTGGAGTAGGGGGGTAGCTGGCGTCAGATGGGATGCTGGTTCAGCCGGTGAGGGCCACGGCAGCTGCCGGTCGAGCTCCATCGACCGGCCGCCCCTCGGCTTATAAATAGGCCTCCGTTTCCGTCGTCCGAAACACACAAACAGCAAAGAGGAGATCACCAATGGTAAGCTTCGATAGCTTCCCCTGAGAGACTTCAGGGGAGGCCCGAAGACGAGCCGCCGGAGATCTTGAATCTAGCCGGAGAAGCAAGCACAGACACACACAGAGGAAGGAGAAAGGGAGAGGGATCGAGGTCGCGACCCTTGGACACCCCACTAAGAGACTTCAGGGGGGGCTGAGGGCTCGCGGCTTTGGATCTGGGCTTCGCCGGAGTAGAGAGAGAGAGAGAGAGAGAGACGCAGGAGCAGAGGGGATTCGCGTGGGGTCTCGCCGTCGTCGCCGTCTTCACCCTCGCCACGCCATCGTCGAGCAGGTATTGCACCGTCGTTGTTGCCCTCGCCATCTCCCTCTTCGTAAGTCCAATCATTGTTGCCGTCGCCGCCGTCTTTGCCATTGTCGCCGCTGCACCTCTTCGGCGCCCCCAATTCGGAAACCCTAGGGTTCCCGATTTTCCGGGTCGCGATCCCGGGTCGTCGGGTCGAACCCGGATCAGGAACCGGGTAGGGATTCTACAAATTATGGAGGCGGCGGGGAGTTGGGTCACGATTCGGGTCGGATCCGGGTAGGGTTTTCCCAGGGAGTCGGGTCATGGAGCGGGTTGTCGGAGCGAGTCGTCGGGTCGGGCCAGGCGTATCCAAATGCTCAACCACGACGCCGTTTCATCCAAAAAAAAAAAAAAAGGAAAAAGGAGAAAAATCCGAGTCGAGCCCGCGTTGCGGGCTCATCCGTGTTAGGGTTGCCGGCTCGGGTCGGATCCAGCTCGCAGACCCGACCTGGGCCGTTTTTTTTAATTATTTTAAATTTAAATAATATTTTAAATAAATAATTTATTTTCCAAAAAAATCAAAAATAATCTATTGTCGAAAATTATTAAAAAAATATTTTATTTTCTAAAAAATCAAAAAATGTTAAAAATATATATAAATGTTTTATTTTCCAAAAATGAAGAAAAATCAAGAATTTTCCCAAAAATGCCAAAAATCCAAAAAAAATGTCAAATTTTCATAAAAAGCCAAAAAGACTTGCATTTTCTAAAAAAAATACCAAAAAATAAAAAAAATCCCTTTTATGTCCAAAAAAAAATTAGAAAAAGACTCAAAAATATTTTTCCTCCCTAAAATGCATGGAAAATCCCTCAGACATCCAAAAAACCTTAAGGTTTAAACAGGTGTCGAAAGGGCATTAGTGATTAACTAGTGTAATCAAGTCCCCGATCCTAATTTCTCTGGTTGCGCGGGAGTGAGTATTTCTCCCGATACTTCGCTTGGATTTCTAATCAACCCACCCCAAATCAATTAGTGGCAACTCCATTTTAAAAATTGATTTACATGTTTAAAACTTGGACCATTAAGTTGTGAATTGGTGGACTTGGGAGAGTCCGGGCATAATTAATTTCAGCCGAGCCATTAGCCTCCTTAGGTGCTCGTACCCGATTGCGGGCGCTGAAAAAAAGAGGTCGCGACAAGACCCTTTGCGCCCTCCCCCGACATTTTCGACCCAACCCGATCGAAGCTCCGACAGACCGATCAACTGCCCTCGCCCTCACCCTCGCCGCTGGGAACTCGGCCCTCTCCTAGGATTTTAGAGAGAGAGAGAGGACACTGTGTCGAAAGCGGACTGGAGAAGGAGGAAGAGATGAAGATGGAGAGAGAGAGAGAGAGTGAATTCGCGATCTGGAACAAAAAATCATGCGAGAGCCAAAGCAAATCCAAACAAATTTTCCTCGACCGAAGGATCTAAAATAAGCTTAAATCTCCCTCAGGTCAACGAGGTACACACAACAAGCAAACGAAACAAATCGCAACAACCGCAAATCATTAACCGAGAAATCCGACCGAAAATAGAGCCTTCAGATCTGAGACCTGGAATGAGGGAGGGCTTACCAGGGATCCAATAGAAAAAACGTTGCTTCTGGACATCCTTGCTCGCCTTCAAGATCTCCTTCGAAGCCGAAGCCGCCCCAAGACTCTCCTTCGAGATCCGCTTCGAAGCCCTAAGACTCTCCTTCGAGATCCTCTTCCGCTTTGAAGCCGCCCTAAGACTCTCCTTCGAGATCCTCTTCCGCCTCAAAGCCGCCCTCAGCCGCTGCTTCGAGATCCTCTTCTGCTTCGAAGCCCTAGGAGGATCCTCCTGGTTATCGTTGCCATCCTTAAAGATCCGGATCATCTTCTTCGAAGCAATCTTCTCAATATCGACCAACAGATCGGTCTTGTCACGTAGACAGTAAAACCCTCTACTCAGTAATTGTCACGTGTCCAAGTGGGAGTCACGTGTTAAAATTTCTCTTAATCTCTCCTATCCTCCTATCCCCTTCTACTTCCTCTTCTTCTCTGTGTAGGCAACGTCTCCTTCCACATCGAATGTGGCTCTGCCACCGACTCCAACAAAGCCTTCAACACCACTTGGATGTCCGATCGCTTCTTCACCGATGGCTCCTCCTCGGTCGTTAGCCCACTCGTTGCTTTCTCACCCTCGCCCTAGCCCTCACCGCGAGGGCTAGACCCTAGACCCTTGGTTGTGGCCATCATCGGCCATGGCAAAAATCCGACCACAGGCCAATAAGAAAAGAGAAGAAACAAGAAAAAGAAAAGAGGAAGAAACAATGAAGAAGACGAAAGGATTGACCAGTGGAGCCACCTAGACATGTGCGCGAGCGTTGAATGGGGTGTGTTTATTGCCCTACGTGATAAGACGATATACTTAATATTTTCTTGTGAATTAGTTGATATAGCTAGTATGAGTACCTAGAGGGGGGTGAATAGGTATATAAAGAATTTTTCTCGATAATTGCACAATACTAGACAGTTGATCGATTTGAGACAAACGACAATCAAAGTAAGGCGAGAGAAGAGAAAATTAAACACGCGGTTTATAGTGGTTCGGCTTATGTCAAGCCTACGTCCACTCTTTTGCCGCGACAGCCTATTGGCTGGATTCCACTATGAACAAAGAGATGTTACAGTGTTGTTCTCCCTTGCTTTCTCGGTGTAGATGATCTACCACACTCGCTCAAGGAATCACTAAGTATAGACACTTTTTGTGTGTACAATTTTTGCTCAAAATGTATCGACTGATAATCAAGGTACTTCAGACTCTAGAATTTCTCTGTCGATCATGCACTAAAGTAACTAGAACGTCTTCATTTTATACTCCTTTATGCCATCATACCTGTTGGCACTTACCAAAGGAATTCCTCCAATCTACCCGTTGGACGGAATCAATCAAGAAGATCATTCGAGCTATTAAAGGAACATGACGATAGCCCATCAATCCTGTTCGCCCATACAATCAGGATCTTGGTTTCCAAGAATAGAACCTTCCAAGAATATTTCGTCGACCATCGGATCTTTAAACGATCTTGAATACGAATAAAAGAATCCGTTATATTTATCCAGCCAAGAGATCTTCTCCAGAGGATAAGACCAAATCCTCAACCAAATACTTTGGCTCTAGATTGCCTTCGTCACTGGATTAGAAAAACTGTCAATGAGAATAGTCTTGAGTCTTGAGTCTTGAGTCTTGAGTCTTGTGATCCGAAAGTCTCCAGACTCTAAACCGAAGATCTGTACTTATCCAGACTAGACTAATAGAAATGTTTTGTCAGCTTCAAAATATTCTGGAGAGATTTCTCTAACATTAGTCACACAATATATGTGTAGGCTGCTCTCAATGAGGCCAGTAGAATACCTATGAATCCATAATTTATCTATACAGTAGAATTTCTCGTAAGAAAAAAAGGTCACATATATAATTGAGGAATTTTTCAAGATAAGTGTACTATCCTTCATCCAAATGAAATTGTTATTTCCTTTCTTTTTTTCCCCCAACTGTGGACTGGCGAGGGCATCACTCAAGCCACAGCCCTCACTCGAGGTTGGTGCCCTCAGGCCACAGCCCTCACTTGAGGTTGGCAAGGAGCAAGGCATGACCCTCACCAGCCTTAGGCTAGGTCCTGACACCCTCACCTGGTTTTGGGCAATGGCCCTCGCCCTCACCTAGACTACCCTTGATTGTGACCGGCAGGGTCCCAGCCAAAAAGCCTGGTATAATTTATTTGGAGGACGGGCAATGCACATATCTTGAAAAATTCCTCCATTCGTATACGTAAACTTTAGTCATACGTATTCAACTGGCCTCATCGTGAGTGGCCGACATATGGATGCTTATATCGTGCGTCTTACCCACGCATTGGAGAGATATAATAAATTAGCGCTCCAATTTGGCATCGTCGCATGAATAGATGCGAAGATTATCCTCTAATAAATTATTGCTCCTCCCCGAGACGTGATCCAAACTCATTCAACAAGAAAACGAAAAATGAGTCCTTGTCCTTCGGTCTCTCTACTCCTCATCCTCTTCCTCACCTCCCTCCACGCTGCATCTGCAGATGGCCGCAGCACCAACATAATCCACGAAACGTGCAAGAAATGCGCGCAAGAAGACCCCAACGTCAGCTACAAGTTCTGCGTCGCGTCGCTCGAGTCGAACCCGTACTGCCACTGCGACAACCTCCGGGGGCTCGGCCTCGTCTCCATCAAGCTGTTGCGGCACAACGTGACACGCACGAGGTCTTACACAGAGAAGCTTCTGAAGAGCAAGGAGATGGATCCATCCGTCAGAGCATGCTTGCAAGATTGCTTGGAGCTGTACTCCGACGTGGTCCCGACGCTTGCGGAGGCCATCAGAGCCTACAAGGACGAGAGGTACGGGGACGCAAACATCGACCTGAGCTCGGTCATGGACGCATCGACGACGTGCGAGGACGGGTTCACGGAGAAAGGCACGGGGTCGCCGTTGGCCAGGAGGAACAAGGACGCATTCCGGTTATCGGCTTTGGCTCTCTCGATCATTACGATGCTCTCGCGTTCTTCGCATTAGTTAGGGCTGAACATCTTGGCCTTTCATTGCTGTCGACTCCTGTATCGTCGTGTTTGGCGCACTGATCCTGGCACTTTGGATTGTTTATTCTTTTACTTAGGAACTGGAATGATAACGCTGTGGTTTTCTTGTATGTTTTCTTGATTGCGTCGGATGGGTGTCTGCGTGTCATCGTCTGCTCGCCGCTTTAAGGCTAAAGTTTCATGATCGATGCTTTTCCTGTACTTCAGGTATATGTTCTCAATGAATTCGCCTTACACGTGGCGTGAACATTTGATGGGTTGCTTTGCTTTGGAGAGTTAAAAGTCTTTTCTTGCGTGTATCAGGATGTAATAAATTGGATTCAGTATACATTGTTGGTGTACTAGTGTGCTTGCTAATATTAAGCATGTATATGATTATTGACCAGAAAATATTTTCGGTGAACTAGTTATTTTGGGCAAATCGAACATGTGAAGGATTGAAAAATTAATTTTTGGAAAACACTTTCACTCAAACAAATTCACCTAAAGAGTTACAAGAATAGACGATCAATTTTTCCCGTCACGAAATGCCTTTTGAATGAAATTAAAATGGTTTATACCAACAGAATAACTCAGAAACCTTTTGAAGGAGATTAAAACAGCCTATACCAACTTAATAATTCGTTCCACCAACCAATCACCAACTCTAATATCAATTTGTTGGAGAAGTGTAATAGAAGCCCGATATTAATTGGACCTTGACTCAAAAGTTTAAGTTAATGAGGACCAATTATGATATTTTAACTACTCAAACTATATCAATTATTTGATGTGAGATTTTTCTAATATAATTTCTACAAGCATCTTCACAGTTCTTGTCCATGCTTGTCATGGGTTATTATGTCAAAAATTTGTTTGCCAATTACATTAACTAAAACTCCCTTTCTACCTCTTCTCCTTCTACTTAACACGGAAATTTAACATTTTACGAGCAATAGAAGTGAGAGCAAAATGGAAATAAAATAATCGAAGAAGAAATCATGGAAAAATTATATGTATCATTTTTTGGATGACCGTATGACGTGAAACCGTTTGTCTTATAAATAAATTATGTTTACACTCATCAAACATTTCATGATCACAATTCCGTAAGTTCCATATTTTCTGTTTATATATAAAAAAATTCCTCTTAAATAGTCTAAAAATTAAATTAATGAAATTAATAAAACTAGCAAATATAGGAAAACTAATTAAATCAGAGAAGCGCGGTAAGCCTTACATAACTAGTAAATACTATTTCTATAATAAAATGCATTAAATGATTTTTTTTATGTAATCAAATCTCTGAATTTACACTGATATAAAGTAAAAATGGAAAAATGATAGATTCAACAAAATGTGAATCGCTCGGAGAAATGATTTTATTAACCCTAGCGGCATCCGTAGAATCCTGTAAAGTGAACGATTAAGATTGGAAACAGAATCAGTAATTTTATTGAAGACAATTAAAAGGATTAAAGAGTAAAACTCATCGAAAATTGATTCGAGGTGACTTGAAATTTCCTGTGAAGTAGATGTACAAATTACGTGTCTAATACTAATTGGGCGAGTATGGGTCCCATGGCACAATTATGCCATGTGACAATCATATTGGCGAAATTAAGTGTATATTGTGCTGAATTTGAAGTCATATACGAAACTCAATCTGATAGGAGGATGTATATCGATTTGAATTGTTGGAATAATTAGGCATGGAATTCCTCGAGTTTATTTCGCTGGAGATAAATATCAAGGTCGGCTACATCAACAGGGCACTTAAGCAACACTAGAAATCGCACGAGAAAATAAAAATAAGAAGGGAAAGGATAGGCATTCCGCTGATTGGTCTTATCTATTAAAGTGGTCTCCATCTATAAAAGAATTTGACCGCATAAAACAAATATAAAAGCGCAGGTTTGAGTTCCTTTCTTTATGTTCATAAAAAAAGATTCATCTTTTGCCGCACGGTGGACTTCGTTCTTTAAGCCAGGAGCCGCTGGATGACGTCTTCACGCCCGGAGATGCCTTGAAGCCGGACTTTCTTGGCCACAGGTTCTGAACAGACGGTGATTCCGCATTGATTTAATTGTAAGATCCGGTCAGTTTTGACAAGACTCAAGATTGGCACTCTTGTCGATTTTTTGGGATTTGTTTCACTTAAAGATCGGTGTTGCTCACCTTTCATGCTCGTTCCATATTGCAGAGAAATTGTTTCCACCAGGATCAGCAACTCCACTTCCTCCGTCGAAACCCTCCCGCTGACGAATAACCACAGCAAGAAAACAAGAGAATGCACAGCTCTTCCCCAGCAAACGATATTCCACAGTCCAGCGGCGCTGGATCATCCTCCCCGCCACAATCATCGGACCAAGACAACCAAGCTCCGGCGACGAAACCCTATTACTACCGTGACTTCCTCCCTAGCAAAGCCGCTGAAGACGCGGAGGGGGCCCAAAACCTTCCCCACGAGGTCAACCGCAACCCAGTAGAGATCCGGGATGAAGATCCGCTCCCCCGGTCTGACTCTCACGACGACCCGACCCTCTATAAGGTCATAGATGAGTTTGATCTTGCGGCGGAGAAGGTACCAGTCAGGGACCGTGTAGCCTTGGATAGCATGTTCCGTCACTGGCCTATGTCCGTCGTGCAAAACATACAGGCAGGCCACAGGCATTACGTGACGATACGTGACGACACAGATTGCAATCATGGCGGCGGCGGCGGCGGCAACAGTGACAATCGTGCGAATCAGCCTCTGTATTTCCGCGGCTTGAATGTATACTTCGCCAAGTGTCATAGGACCGGCCATTATTTTTTGAATATGAGGGATGTGTTCCTGGCGAGACAAACCAAGGTGGGAGATATCATTCTATTCAAGTGGGACATTCAGAAAGGATGCTTCGCTATGGAGGTTGTGAGCGTCGGGAACTAGCCAAGCACATTGCATGCATGCAAGTGCAAATCTTTCTGGTAAAAAAGAAACCATCTTTTTGAGATTTACAGATTTAGGAGACGGATTTATGGAGACGATAGGATTTCTTTGCTTTTTTTTTTTTTTAAAAAAAAAACACTTCTATTCTTGATGAGTAGTATCATCAATCGCATAGGGCAAGTTAATGTGACATACGAGTTTGGTACGATTCCGGTGTTGAATTTCTTTAGCGTTAAAGTTGATTGGTTTGAAATAACTCCACTTTGAATCATCACTGGGACAAAAGCAGCGATTCTGAAGAAAATAATCCAAAGAAAGAATGGTTTCAAAGTAAAATTTATATTTGTATCAGCGATTGACATCCTTTATAATTGGAGGATGAATTGAGTGGATAAAATTTACCCTCTTGAGTAGATGCGCATGATCTCTTTTAAGTATAGTTATCCAATTTCATAATCCACCTTGAAAACCTCAATTCCATATCGACAAAACGCTAAATCCAACCAAGCCCTTTAGCCACTCAGCCACTCAGCCTCCGGTCATTTGCCACCACTCCAGTGGTGTCTCTCTCTCAAATCAATATACGATCTCTTTGAAATGCTGATCTCGATGAAAACAATTTCTCCAATATTGAACAAGCTTGAAAGTGAGCAACACCGATCGTGGCTCTTCTTCGTTAAGCGAAACAGATCCCAAAAAATCAACGATAGTGCGAACCCTACGTTTTTCCGGCGGCTTAAAGGACGAAGGCCACTGTGGGCAAAAGCTGAATCCCTTTTGTATGATCATAAAGAAAAAAAAGTCAAACCTATGCTCTGATCTTTCTTTATGGTCAAATTCTTTTCTAGATAAAGACCGCTATAATAGATAATAAAACGATCAGCAGAATGCTTTTTCTCTCCCCTTCTTCTATTTTTTTTGTGCGATTTCTCTTGTTGCTTAAGAGCCCGCAGAGGTAGCCGACCTTGATATCTATCTCCAACAAAATTATCACCTAAGAAATTCCACGGTTAATTATCCCAACCATTCGAACCCATATATGTATACATCCTCCAATTAGATCGGATTTCGCATTTGACTTCAAACTTAATACATAATTTAATAGAATGTTTGGCAAAAGAAACTGGGGGTGGGGGGACCCCCGGGGGGAGGGGGGACAAATCTATCCTATACACTTAATTTCGCCTATATATCGCCACATGACATAATTGTGCCACGAGACCCATGTTCGCCTGACTAGCATTAGACATGTAATCCGTACAACTTTTGTGCAGGTAATTTCAAGTCACCTCCATTCCACACATGCCACTAGGGTTAATAAAATCGTCTCTTTGGGCAATTCGCATTTTGTTAATTTGTATGTTGAAGTTGACTGGTTTGGTAAAAGTACCGAAGAAAATAATCAAATCATGGATTGAGAATTCAAGAGAGCATTGAAGGTAAAATGTTATAGGAAAATGTTAAAAGAGTGTCTTCGAGGCATTTAACAAGTCCCATTTATTGTTCTTGGAACAATCATCATTTCTATTTGAAGAAGGTACGTTTTCTATAAGTGTCACAATTAATTTTGAAAGTGCGTTCATATATGTTATCTCTATTTTTTAAGGTCTTAGCTAATGCCCCTAGCGGTCTATTAACAAGATTCATCTTTATATTTTAGAGTAAGTTGACTTTTTTTTTTTTTTTCATTTGGGAATAGATTAGCGTCATCTATATACCCTCTTTAAATGAAATTATACACCGACCTCTTTTATGATTTAAATAGTCATGATCAATGAGTCAAACAAGCCACATTAAAAGAAAAAATCATTCCCAAAACAAACAAAATCTTAAACCCTCATTCCCAAAACAACCATTGCCATAGTCGCTACTTCTTAAAAGATTGACCAACAATTTTTTTTGTTGTTGCAAATTTGAGGGTATTTGAGGTTAAAAGATTGTCCCCATAATTTGTGTAAACTGGAACCCTCCATTATTTTATTTGTTAATGTATCATTAATTTAAGGGGGTGAAAAATTTAATACGTCAATTTACCGCACAAATGGAGAGAATATTAATCCTTCCCTAAAATCATATTTATTAGGTCAAGAGTCATAGAACATTCATATGTCACCAAGGTCATGGCTAATTGTTGCTCGACCTTCGCCTTAACAAATGTAACCGGCGCCATTGACAATGGTGGTTGGGGAAGTCCCGTGGCCGCCAAAAGCCACCTCTCCCTCCTCCCCTCTTCTCTCTCTCAATTTTGTTCCGCAATAATTCAATATTTCTTGTAGCGAGTTTAACTTACCAAATAAAAGGTTTCGCTTCATTATGATATTATTTCATATAGAAAGATTTCCTTTGAACAAATAAACTTTTCCCCAAATTCACCCATAATCCATGATGATTGACGGTGAACTTCTTCTTTTGAAATTATATTGACTAAACTTAGAAGATTTATCATGAACAAATATGATTTATCATGATGAATAATCATATTTTACTCTGGACAAAAGGAATATACTAAAGAATATATGGTATTTTACTAGTGAATGTCGCGACTTACCTTTTCTATTTAGGGGAAAAGATATATGTTAAGGAGTATTACCTAAAAAGGTAGGCCTACAGCCCTCCATTAGGCAATCCCAAGCTCATAGCTTGCACTACATTAGGATATTCGATGTTAAGTCAAATTTACGCTATAAAAATTTTCTAATGAGGAGTCACTATTAATCTATTGGAGTCGACTAGAAAACAAGTGATTTTAAGAATATATTTGTCAAACGGGCTGGATTGATTTTAAACTTATTTACTAACATTTAAAGTGACGATATGGGTGCACAATTATTAAAATAACATTCAACAATTAAGGAAGCATTAAATAAATTAAAAGGAAAAACAAGAATCTAACGGTAAGAAATAAGAAAAATGCCCACTTTAAACAATCAAGTGATAATCAAAATAGAAATGCGTGCACAACTTTTGGTCAAGGCTTTTCACACATTTTAAGGGAAACTACTCAACAACCTAATTTTCAAGCTTTTCCCTAATTATAGAAAAAAAATTGAATGTTTTTCGAAATTTTAATTTTTAATCCGAAAATAGGGGACTCCGACTGGGCCTTCCGCCCAGTCCGAAAATGGGCTGCGATCTGGTCCCGTGAATTTGGGCTCAAGGGCAAGGTTGGGGCTTGTCTTGAACAAGCCCACCTCAATTAGAAAACTCACCAAACCCCACTTCTAAAATATAAAAACTCAGGTCCACATTTAGTCCTATTTTCCAGCTTTCTTTTATTTTGTTTTGTTTTCTTTTACTATTTTATTTCTTTCTTTCTTTCTTTCCCATTCCCTGCCTCCTTGCCGAGAGAACCTACTGTTCTTGCCGAGAACACGCCATTTCACCGGTAATCCGCCGCCGCCGGAACTTCTTTCACTTCATCGACCTCAAAGGTCTACTGCCAACACTACCGGCGAGCCCCTCCACCAACCTTATGCCATTTCATCGCCAATCATCACCGGAGAAGAACCGAAAAATAAAAAGCGCGGATTTGGTTGAGGCATTATGTCGAACATCCGGCGGGCATCCAGTGAGGGGGAACAATGGACCCATTTCGAGACTCAAGTTCAAGTCTAGGCCTGAGGAAATCAACATTTAGGACTCATAGTGGACGGGGGGACCGCCCCGTTCGTCCTCAGCATGCATCCGAGCCAACGAAAGAGAACCTCGGTACCCAGTTCGACTGAAACAGGCAAGACAGGGGGGGCTTCGGGCTCACCTGGCTGGGTGTCGTTTGGCGAGTTGACGAGAAGGCGTCGCTCCCCAAGACGACGACAACGGGGCACGCGGGCGCTCGAAGGATATAATAGCCGGACGAACGCTCCGCTTCTTGGCTTGTCCGACGTCGGAATTGGGTCGCACGAGGTGGTGAATTGCCCACGGTCTGGAAACGACTAGCGAGGGCTTCCGGAGGACGTCGGACGGGAAACTCAACCAAACAAAGCAATCACGTCCTCAACTCAAAGCCGTAGGGTTCAATTGTCAGATATTTGCTGTATGATCGGCTCTTGATTCGGGAGCAATCTGATGCCGTGGTCTGGCTCGACGAGACGACGCAGCAGCACTGCTCTTCTTCTTTTGAGATGAAGAATGGACGATTGTCGAAGGGTGAAGTGAAGAAAGGACTGAACTACGTAAGAGAGATCAAGATCACTTGCGGTGGATTTTACGTGTGGCCTCTTCAAGAAACCTTTAACAAAAAGATCAGTTAGGGGAAGGTTTCCAGTTTAGCCGCTCTGGGCCAAAAGGGAGGTTCAGTCCTTTCCGAATTTTTCTATTTTTAAGTGGCGCTTCAGAAATATATGGTCACGCTCAAATCAAATCAACTATTTAAGGTTTGATTTTCCGATAATAAAAGGAGCTATACAAGGGTCCTCCATATGATATAATGATGACATGCACATAGTCCATTACATTGACTAAGAAGAAAATATTGATCCAGTGATAATCTTACAACAATTATCCCAAAAATTTGAATGGATCATTGATCTCCAATAGAAGCTCAGAAACATACTTGAAACGAAGCGTTGGAAGTAAAAATTTTTGTCAATTTCAAAATTTATCTAGAGATTTCTCAACACTTTACTTATTGTATAACTACACCCTTCACACATACGCTCCGCAACTAATGTTCTGGTCGCATCTTAGGAGCTAGGTTAGATAAGGAAGTGAAAGTCGAGGGTGCTCTCTCATTGCGAGTAATCTCAAGTAGGATTGGCCACGGTCGCTCCATTGGGGTGTGATGATGCATGAAATGAGAGCCTTGAGCCTTAGCTAATTCCCTCCCACTAGGTATCAAACTTATCCGATTCATTTTTATGTTTCCACTAGCTCATTTCAGCCTTTTAATTCCTTTCCTTCCATATATGCAGTCGTGCATTCTTCGAACTGCCCAAATAAATCCCCTTGGCAAAGCCCATTTTCGGAAGCTTTCAAAACGAGAAAACACATTAAATTTCTCATTAGATGGAGGACCCATTCTACTTTTTCACTAAAGCTCTTAAAATTTTTCGTTGGCCCTCAACGTCTCCCCAAGGTAACCATTTTTCAAGGATTTTATTTTCCTATTGAACACCCAATGATACTTAAGGCCCATTCCTAAAAGATAAGTTTCCTAAAAAAAAATCGCATTCATCGTGTTCATAAACCGTAAGCGGGCTCTCTCGTGCAAAAGTGCTGAAATTGTGTTGGACCTCTACTCATACCGTTTAAGCAAGGCCTGTTTTCTAAAACAAATTTAAAGGTAGCATCTCCGCTTGCTCATGACAAGTTACGCGGGCTTTCAAAATTGCACTAGGCATTCATATCTTCCATGGGATTTGAGGCCCTTCCAAGGCTTCATCTTATTGAAGTTGCATGGGACCCTTTCACATCTCATGATGGAAGAGGCCTAGACTTGTCCAACGGATGGGTCGGACCATAGTCCAACCCAAATATACTTATTTAACCAGTTTTGACCAATTTCCATGAAATGTAAATCTAGCAACCTATACCCAACCCGACCCATCCCCATCTTGATCTATATCGCTAAAATATCTTAATATTTAACCTAATTTTCGAAAATTCTAAGTTAAATTGAGGTGAGAATGTGAAGTGAGTAAGTGCAAGATCGAGTAAAGGTAAGTGAAACTAAAGAGAGAGTTATCAAAATGGGTTGGATTTAAGTTATAAACTGATTTATGATTCATTTACTCAATATAACTAACTCATTTGTAACATATATAACACTCATACGAGTTAAAAAATAGGTCTACAATTCATTTTGACAGGTTTATTTTGGCCTAGAATTCATTCCACATGGTTCGATTGGGCAGTCAATGACCTGGCAATCTTTAGCAAACCTTCCATGACTATTCTAAAAGAGCAACGTATGCACGAAAACAATGTCAAGAGGACCATCGGGCAAACAAATATGCATTGCCATTTTTTGTTTAGCATAAAAGAAAGTCTCGTAGAAGATGCTTCCTTTTTCTGTGAGCTCTTTTCTATTGTAATTTCGGAGGTGAACGGGACGACAATAGTGATAGAAGGTGTTGAGAGAAGGGATGACGGTCTGATGTGACTCGACACTGTTGATTACAATGGTTGCAAATAGTGGCGGGTGGAAGAGATTTCAAGGTCTGTGGGTGATTGGGATTAGGGTCATTGGAGGATTCGGGGCTTAGGACACTCTTAAGGGTTCATTTGGTCCGCTCATTTTTTTGGGCTTGGAGGGCGGGGGAGAAAGAAGAGAGAAAATTGTTATCCGGAGGTTATGAATGCATTTCAAATGTTAAAGGCATGACAGTGGTCTTTGGATGAAAAGGAGAGCAATTATGAAAAAAGAAAAAGAAAAGAGTTTTCAACTTATTGCACTTATGCTAATTCAGATCCAATCTTTTAATTTGGACAAATTTAGTCACAAACATTTTTACCATTAACTAATATAGTCATTCCAATCAATTTTGACCATAAATCACAAAATTATACACCGAGTGTCCTATATGACACTGTCGACTCTAACGTAGATAATTTTTGTATATACATATAATTTATATATTTTCTTTTCTTTTGTCATTGTAGTCGATGCGGGTTGCCAGCCATTGGGTGACAACTTGCAGCCCGCTATTGGTGAGGCATCCCTCGCCCAATCTAGGTGAGACCTAGGTTTGTTGGTTGTAGGCAAGGTAGCCAACGCCCAAACTTGGGTGAGGCAGCAGTTGGCAATAGTCATCAAGGAGTCGACTATGTTGACCATAGTGAAAAACATAGAGAGAGAGGAAAAAAAGAAAAATTCAAATTTTCTTTTTAAATTCTTTTGAAAAATGTCCACGTCAGTGTCGGTCGTGTTACGTATTATAGTCGAAATCCAAATCAACAATTTCTCTCCAAAATTGACTAAAATAACCATATTAGCAAATTGTCAAAATGTTTAGCACTAAGTTAGCGCAAACACAATAGCCTTGAGATTTCTTTCAGTAATTTTTCCAATAGTGAGGTATGTTTTTGGTATTTTCTCAAAATGATATATATATATATATATATATATATATATATATATATATATATATATGTGTGTGTGTGTGTATATTATATATATACATATACACTATTGGCAAAATATTCTAATGGCTTAGCCTTTTAGGAACAACCATTTGTTTAATACATTCGATGTTGACCATCATTTCCCTTTGACTTCATTCATCTATTAGCGCTATTCTATTCTTGTTACGTCAGTTTCCTTCGGCGTACAATGCATATATGTATACATACAAATAATGTATATGATACATACTATATATTTCTTCCCATTCTACAATTTTTCTATCGACCATCATTTCCTTTTACTTCATTCTCCTGCGCTCACTTATGCATCCATTGTCCAATCAATATGGGTCTCATGGTATATATGCTTGAGTGGTTGGGATGAGAACGGACGAGAAATTAGGTGGGCAAACGACTTTTGAGAAACCTATTAATGGCACGAGCTGGCTTCTTGACTAACCTATTTATCAGGTTATCATGACTATTAACAACGAAAATGATGGAAAATCAGATCTTGGATCTTCGATGTGATGGAGTTGGGAAGCATTATTGGAGCTAGCACTGTAATTAGCTTTCTTTTCCTTGCATGCTCTGTGTCAGTGGGGGAAAGATAGACCTAGGGCAAGGGCAATACATGGAGAATTTAACCGATTCCCCCTATTTCCTTGGGCCCTGTCAACTAGATTTATCGTCCACATTCAATTTGCTCCAGGGTCACCTGGTAGATGAATCTAAAATACCAAATGATCCAAGATCAAATGCATGCCCGAAGTTACGTTTGGTAAACTAGCTGAAGTTTTAGATATATATATAATACCTATTAACCCATCTCGTATGACGCAATCGTCAATCTATATATATCTGAATGGGAGAAAAAACCCATTTGGCGAGAGAAAGAATCAGAAGGTCCGTGGTGGCCCAAGCCTCAACTTGAACCTCAAGTCCGGGATCGATCACTTCTGTGTCCACCCACACCCAGGAGGTAAGGCGGTGATCAACAGCGTTGGGAAGGGGTTGAATTTGAGCGAGTACGACCTCAAGCCATCGAGGATGGCGCTGCACCGGTTTGGGAACACATCGGCGGGTGGGAACTGGTACATGTTGGGTTATATGGAGGCGAAGAAGCGGTTGAAGAGAGTGGACAAGGTGCTGATGATAAGCCTCGGGGCCGGGTTCAAGAGCAACACGTGCGTGCGGGAGGCGATGAGGGACCTTGAAAGACCGAACGTCTGAGAGGACAGCCTCGAGGACCACCCAATGGACAGCCTCAAGTACGGGTGGACCCTCGACGAGTTCCTTAACTTCGTCCGGTTTGACGAAGTCAAGCAGATTGTCAAGCAGATGGTGCGTTGATTGAGCAGTGTGCGCTCAGTTGCCATCATATGAAAAATCAAAGGTGAGATGGCTAGCACTATCACCTTAAGGGGATGGATATGTATGCAAACTCGAGAGAGAGAGAGTCGCATTGTGGTCACCATTTTCAGGTGGCATCACATAGGGCTGGCAATTTGTCTCTTCGGATTGTAATCATGTTGTGTCATAATCGTCTACTGTGAAATTGAAGTATGAACACTCCGCATTTATTGATCATGACATAACTTTTTGAAACCTAAACAAGTCATGTCTATTAAGTAGTTTAAATGACAAACTACATTTAACATGTATCATGTATAAACACATATAAATAAACAAATAATATGGAGTTTTCATGTGTCTAAATATATCTAAGCATATCTTGTTAATGCAAAAACCATAGACATTGGTACATTGTGTTTGGACCGAAAAGATACATTGAACCACCGGTACATTACGATCGTAGAGATTTTGCTTATGCATTAGCCTTAACCTTAGGTGATGACATGTAGACACTGGGCCTTGGACTTACTCAAGAGGTAATGGCTAGTGTGAGTCATCGTAGTCGTTACCAGCTATATTCAAAGAGATTTAGCCCCTCCATCGAAATATGTTGGAGCTAGCCAAAGTATTTAAGAGCTAGAAGGTTGTCAAGTACAAGTGAATCTATAAAAAAAAAAAAAAAAAGGAACGAATTTCTAGTGTCATGTCAGCATGATATAAGGCAAGCTTTGTTGCCCAGAGGCACATGCAACAAGATTGTATTAACTGCAATGAGGCATTATCCCCTCAAGTAACACATACTTCAAGTTGAGTATTACTTTTTCCCTAGTTGCCGTACAAGATCTTGAACTAAATCAAACAAACATAAAGATGACATTTCATCATAGTGAGTTGGAGGAGAGAATTCACATGAGGTAGGCAAAGGGATTTGCTATTTTGGGTGAGGAAAAACATGTTTGTTTGTCAAAGAAATCTTGACAAGTTTTGAATTAGTCTCTTACGCAATAGTACTAGCCTTTTACCGCTTTCATGGCAAGTCTGACTACTTGAAGAGTAGGGATACTTGTATTTACTATAGAAAATTGGAGAATGGATCCTTGATTTATTTGTCATGAGTTTGATGACATGTAGTAACTAGACGTACGTCTAACATTCATATGCTGAAGCGGCAATTAAGCGTTGAGTTTTTTTTTTTTTTTTTTTTTGAAATATAGTCATTTCATTACTAGTCCACTAAAGGGGCGCCATTAGTTGGTAAGTGTAAGGATAAAATAAAACATAGAGAGCAAGGAGGGTTGTCAATCCAATTGCTAGGAAGTGAGTTGGTTCGATGGGCTTTGGCTACCCAATCCGCGGCCTTGTTTGTGTCTCGTGCTTCATAGATAAGTGACACTCCATTAATCTGGGCTAAAATGTCTCTGCAGTCTTCGACTATGGGCTGGGCCGTCCATGGAGGTTCCTCTAGGCCTGAAAAGTTGTTCACAAGTGAGAGACTATCCGAAGAGATACTGTGGCATCCCAGAAATTCAAAGCCAAGCCATAAGGTGTGTTAAAGTCTTTAATTAGGTGATAGAATTCCCATGGCTTATGTTTTAGCCATTAGTCTTTTAATTTGATGATTTGTGCTTGTGATTGTGGAAATTTAAATTTAATAGATTAATAATCTATGCTTGGCCATATGATTTAAATTTCAATGAGCAAAAATATCTCAAGACTTTGGCCAAGATGAAAATTGGAATTCAAAAATATTTATAGAAGAATTTCAAAAAAAAAAAGGGGGAAAAAGAGGTTAAAATTTGATTGGGCCTTAAGCCCAAGAGTGGAACCCTAATGGACCAAGTTGGCCGGCCCATTAGAGCCCACAAGGAGGCTGTCAACCAGCCCAAGGAGGAGTGGCCGGATGGCCCAAGCCCAAGCCCAACTCCAAGGCCCATCTTGCATGGATCAAGACAAGTGGCAAGGAGAAGGCCATGCATTGGCCATTGGTTGAGGCAAATCAATCATTACTAATCATGAGTTTTAGGGGAAATAAAAGGGAAGGAAAGAGGAGAGAGAATGCCGGTTAGCCATTGTGTTCGCCCAAGAGAGAGGTGTGCGAGAGAGAGAGAGGTGTGCGAGAGAGAGGGGGAGGCCGAGAGAGGAAGGAGGCGGAGCCGAGGAGGAGCCGCCGTGTCCCGCCGTCCGTTCGCCGTCCGTACGCTGCCATACGCCGGTGTTTGCTCATCTTAGAGGCAAGTGGAGTCCTATAACTTCTCTTGCATGTTTGTATATGGTTTGCATGTTCGATTTTGGGTGTTATTTGTGAGAAAAACCGAGGTAAGGGTTGGTTGTTTTCAAGCCGTGTGACTGTTCTTGCTCGGGTTGTGTGAGTCAGTAACTTGTTTGAGCTTGCATGTGTGTTTGGAGTTCGATTTTGGCTTCGATGTCTCATGGAAGTTGTAGCTAACATCTTGTAGTATAACATACTGAAATTTCGTGAAAAATGATGGAGATTTGAGGGGTTAAAGTCTTGTTATACGGAGACCCCAGATCTGTGAAGTTTTCACTAACCTCTTGCTGGATTCATGGTTGCATGTTGGTTTTTGTTGAGAATCTCACTTCGATGTCTTCATGAAAGTTGTAGGTAACATCTTAAAATATAACATACTCAAATTTGAAGTTAAATGAACAAGTATAGCCTAGTAAATCGGCTAGATCTTGGAGACGATGATTCTGGTGATGTGTTCTGAGACACCCGAGACTTCATGGACTTAAATAGTGACCATACTTTGGTTATTTGACCTAGATCTCTTCATGAAACTTGTAGAGGATACCTTGATGTATAACATATCTAAATTTCAGAGGAAACGAAAGAGAATAGATGGGTGAAATCTTAATATTTCGGAGATGTGTATTCTGGACGATGCGGTAGTGGTTCCAGAAGCTTCGTGAGGTCGTGTAAAATAATCTAAAAAGAATTTGGCTTGGAGTTATTCATGAAAGTTGTGCGAAAATGTCTTGGCTATCACTCTGTAAAATTTCATAATTTTTGAAGGCCGTATGGATATTTTAATCGAATTTATTCAGAAACTGTGCATTCTGGTCATTATCCGAATATTATGTGCTATTTTGTGGAAATTGTGAAATTGTGTGAAATTCAAGTTGGCCATGAATTTTGCATGCAATTGTCATTCTATTGGTTTGATTAATAATTGCTTGAATTTTATGATTTTGGGAAAATCATAGATATTGAATTTAATATTTATTTATGGAAATAAATAAATATAATAAATAAATAATAAATAATAAAATAATCATAATAAAATAAAATGGATTATTTTATTGGCCATAAATTCCATTGAAATTAAATATGCATTGTTGCATGTATGATGAGACATTGGTGTATGTATGGCCATGAATTGTGATGCATGTGTGAATCATATGCCATGTTAAATGAGATCAAAATGATGATAAATGTGGATAATGATAAGTGAGCAAGTGGTTGTGGTTGTGGTGGAGGATGAGGCCGGAATGTACAGAGATGCATTGCCGGAATTCCCTGGGAGATTCAGGATGCCCGGAATGTGGGGGGTCGGAAGCCTTGTCGGAGGTCTTTGCCCGAAAGGAATGCCTCGCGATGCTAGGATTGGGATGCGGGATGCCTGGCTAGAAGGGTAAAAGCCGGAAGCCCTGTCGGAGGTTTCTGCCCGAAGGAAATGCCTCGTGATGCTAGTTGAGATGCGAGATGCCCGGAATGTGGGGGGCCGGAAGCCCGGTGGCCATGGGATGGCTGGAAAGCTGGGAACCCTGTCGGAGGTCTTTGCCCGAAGGGATGATGAAATTGATGAATTGAGAAATGGGTGATGTGGTGATCAAATTAAAAGCTAAAAGTGGAAATTAAATCATGATATGCATGATTTGATATGCATGATGATATGCATGATAATGATGATGATGATATGTGATGTGATATGATGATCACCCATGATATGATATGCATGATAATGATGATGATGATGATATGTGATGTGATATGATGATCACCCATGATATGATATGCATGATGATATGCACGGTAATGATGATGATGATGATATGTGATGTGATATGATGATCACCTATGATATGATATGCATGATGATATGCATGGTAATGTTAATGATGATGATATATGATATGGCTCGAAGATATGTATGATGAAATGATGCTATGATGATGATGTCATGTATGATGTGATGATGTCATGACATGTATGTTACAATGATGATACACATGAATGTGTTATGAGTTGGTATGATGATGCATGATAGTATGCGCATGGCTTCAAGGTAAGTAATGCCTGCAATGCATGTGTAAATTTGCATGATGCATTAAGTTGTTATTGGATTTCCTATCCGAGTGAGTGGTTGTACTCACCCCTTTTGGGGATAACATTTCAGATTAGCGGTATGCCGCTTCCGCCGTCACGCGGGGGTGTTTTATGGTCTACCGTCCGATGTAGAGGTCGAGTGTGCAGAGATAGATTGTCCCTCCGTTCCGGACTGACTTTTATTCGAGTACGTTGTCTAGTGATGTACGACATAGGCCTGGGCGGGGGCCCCGTCATTCGGGAGTTCATTTTCGTGCACGTTCGTCGGGATGGAGCTATGCGAGGGATGTTGCCGCCGCCACCGCCTGATGCACCGGGTTGGGTGTGAGACCTACGCGCGATGAGTAGGAGCTGGATCTCTTTTTGATGTAGATAGTCGACACTTTCGATGGGGGGTTTTTATGCTCGTATGATGTTAGGGGTCGAGGTTTCTTTTTGAGACTTTAGGGAGGACATGGCAGAGTCCTAGCTTTTCTTGTTTTGTACCGACCCGAAAGGAATCCCATCTTGCTATATATGTATATAAGCAAAGTGTCGAAGTTGTTTATAAAATCCTGATGTTTAGCTGGTGTGTATTGGTATCATGGATTGGTAGGGGATAGATGGTGATGTTTAATTTGCTTCCGCTATGAGTCGCGTTGGGACCGATCGTTTTAAAAAAAAAAAAAAAAGTGTCTGCGAATTAGGACACTTCTTCGAAAGAAAGAAAGAAAGATAATAAGGTGTAACATCGGCGTTGGTGACGACCTACGAAGGGTTCGGGGTGTCACATATACACACTTGCAGATCAACGCCTTTGAGTTTCAGTTCATGCGAGTTGTCCAGTTCGTGCGTGTTTTCTTTCATGTACCTAGAGTACCGCTTCTCTCAGAGCTAGGGCTTCGGCGACCCACACGAACGAAGCGGAGATCGACTTCACGAAGCCGTGAAGGAGAACGTCGGCTTCATTTCTGCAGACTCCAGCTACCGATCCGACCTTGGACGATTTGCACCAAGAGCAGTCAACGTTAATTTTTATCTCGTTTGCTAAAGGTGGGTTCCAGTTCAGCTCTGTTTGTGGGACTTCTGGTGATTCTCTTCCACCTTTCTTCCCCCGCAGGTTCTATCTCTTGAAGAGTGCTGCTATGATGGTTGTTTCTTCGTGAGCTATCAATGGGTCGGGCTTTCGCCCTTGGAAGACCAAAGCATTTCGACTTTTCCAGATCTGCCACAGAGCTGCAACAAACAGGGCTTTCGAGTGTTGATCCGCCCGTGAGGTGAGATTTTCAAAGACCCACTTATCTATGCGAGTAATTCTTCCTAAAGATGTATCAGCATGAAGTTAGGGTTTGACCATAATTTTTTGGTCCAATCATAGAGAATGAAAATGTGTTCTGTTGTTTCCAGGGCTTGTCCACATATTTGATAGGTAGGATTGGGTATCATCTTCCTTTTATGCAAGTTTTCCTTGGTGGGGAGTGTATTGTTGCAAATCCTCCATAGCAAGAAGCGAATTTTGGGGAAAGTCTAATTTTTCCATATTTCATTCCATAGCAACTTAAGGGCTTGGTAAGATGAAGACGGGGTATTTGTTGTGGGAGAACCAACCTTGTTATGTAGTATGTTGTAGCCACTTTTCACATTATAGGATCCCGATCTATTTGCAATCCACAATAGCTTATCTGGATGGGACATTAAACTAATGGGAATGGCTAAAATCTCTTTAGCTACATCTTCCTCGAACAGGTTGGTTACTTGTTGAGTATCCCATGCATGTGATTCATGGTCAATCAAGTCAACCACTACCTTTGGTTCATCCCTATTTGCAAGGCCAAAAAGCTTTCCTGACGGTAGCCAAGCATCTTGTCGGATTCTTATGTTCTGTCCATCCCCCACTGCCCACCTAGAGTCAGGTTCAATCGTTTCTCTCCCCATCAATAGGCTCTGCCATCCCCCACGAGGATCTGAAACTTTTGTTAGAAATCACCTCTTGGAAAGTAAATACTTTTCAGAACTTTACACCACAGTGCATCCGGTGTTTGGACAAACCTCCAAGCTTGCTTCCCCAGCATTGCGTTATTAAACTCCACTAAATCTTTAAAACCAAGGCCACCACAATCTTTTCTATTTTTCAGTTATTCCCACTTTTTCCAGTGGATGCCTCTTCAGCTGCATTATGTTTCCACCAAAAGGATGCTACTTGCTGCTTAATAGTGCAGCAAATGGATATTGGGATTTTGAAGATAAACATAGCATATTGAGGTAGGGCTTGAATGATTGTCTTGATGAGAATTTCCTTT
The DNA here is from genome assembly GCA_016097595.1 of Eucalyptus pumila. Lineage (NCBI taxonomy): Eukaryota > Viridiplantae > Streptophyta > Magnoliopsida > Myrtales > Myrtaceae > Eucalyptus > Eucalyptus pumila. The sequence continues at coordinate 14,661,566 of CM027849.1, read as the reverse complement.
CCCGCCTTAGAAATTAACCTCTCTTTCCATCCTCCAAGTTTCCTTTCAACTTTAGCAAGGATCCACGCAAACATTTGTTTTTTGGTTTGACCCCAGTCGGATGGAATTCCCAAGTATTTCCCCATTTTATCTATACCTGAAACTCTCAATTCAGCAGCTAGATTCTGTTTAAGGCTCTGTGGGTAATCTCTCCCCGTGAACAGCCTTGATTTATTGAGATTTATGGCTTGTCCCGACACATAGCAGTACTGGTTCAGCACATTAGCCACATTTTGAGCTTCTCTTATCGTTCCATTTAAGAAAAAAATTGCATCATCAACAAAGAGAAGATGTGAGAGTGTTGGACATGTAGGATTTAAGCGGATTCCCTTGATACTTCTATCTGTTACTGCTTTGCCCATAAGGGTCGATAGGACATTAGCCAAAATTATGAATAGATAGGGAGATAGGGGATCACCTTGCCGAATTCCTCGGGTTGGCCTAAAGGCAGGTGAGGGTTCTCCATTGACTAGGATGCTAAAAGACACCGTAGAGATACAATGCCTTATCCATGTTACCCATTTCTCACTAAACCCCAATTTCAGCATATAATCACATAAAAAAATCCCATTCCACCCTATCATAAGCCTTCTTCATATCTAGTTTTAGAATAGCCTGAAAATGACGCCTTCTCCTTCTCACCCTAAGTTGATGAATCACCTCTTGGACTATGAAGATGTTGTCTTGTATTTGCCGGTATTTTAAAAAAGCACTTTGCTCCACAGAGATAAGTTTTGGAAGCCATGGTTTCAGTCTATTGGCTAACACCTTCGCTATAATCTTATAATTAAAATTGCAGAGGCTTATAGACCTAAATTGGGTAATATCTTCTGGATTTGTTACTTTAGGAATGAGAGTGATATGTGTTTTATTAAGCCCTGGATCGAAGGTACCTTGGCTAAAGAAAGCTTGAACCATGCTGAAATTTTTTTTTGTGTATAATAGGCCAATGACTTTGATAGAATTCTCCGTTTAGCCCATCTAGACCCAGTGCTTTTGTAGGCCCTAGCTAAAAGGCAGCTTCTTTAACTTCCTCTCTTGTGACTGGTTTAATCATATCAACATTCATCTCCTCATTCACCATCACTGGACATTGGTCTAAAACTGGTTGATAATTCCTTTCTCCCAATGAGCTAAATAGGGATTGATAGAAACTGCATATGTGTTGATTAAGGGTTGAGGGATCCCTGCACCAGGTCTGGTCATCAAGCCATAGCATGGATATTTTATTTCTTTGTCTCATTTGAACTGTTGTAGCATGAAAAAATTGTGTTTTGGTCTACCCATTTCAACCATTGAATTCTTGACTTCATACACCAGTACATCTCTTCTTGTCGCCATAACTCTTCAATTTTCCGTGTAAAATTGCTGATTTCCTCCCGATTTTGCTCTCCAACAGTTCTGTTAGTCAATTCTTGAAGCTTGAGTTTGAGTGGAATAATCTGTTTTTGAGCATTCTTAAATTTCCTCCTACTCCATTTACTTAATTCAACAACTACCTTCCTTATTCTACCTGTCAAAGTGGGTTGGTCTGTGCTATTTCATGCCAAGCTTTCTTCACCACCACCTCACACTCTAGATGTTTGAGCCAATATGTCTCAAATCTAAAAAGTTTCTTCCTTCTCAACTCTATTGGATTTAAGGATAACATAATTGGACTATGGTCAGAACCTATTGCCGGAAAAGCAAAAGCCTCTGCCTTTGGATAAAGAACTCTCCTCTCCATATTGCAAATCGCTCTATCCAGTCTCTTTTTTACTAATGCATTACCCTCCCTGTTATTTGACCAGGTAAAGGCGCAGCCCTTACTTTCAATGTCCATCAACGAACAGGCATCTAGGAAGTCCCGAAAAGCTGCAATTCTAAAGCGGTCCACCTCTCACCTCCCGAACTTCTCCCAATGGTAGAGTACTACGTTGAAATCTCCAATGCACAACCATGGGTATGGGTTATTATAGATGTTGTTTTTTAAAGTACTCCATAGCCTTACTCTTTCTTGAAACGTGGCTGATGCATGTAGAAAAGAAATCTGCATGAAGTAGCCCCTATTTAAGTCCTAACATTGAACATTAATGACCTCATTGGAACTCTCATCCACTTCCACCTTAACCTCCTCATCCCATAATAGTGCAAGGCCTCCCGCTAAACCGACCGGTTCAATAATCAGAGTGTTGAAACTGAATCCTTGCCTGCACTCTTTCAACAACATTAGACTTATTCTTGGTTTCCATGAGAAATACCATGTTGGGCCTTTCCTGAGCCACTAAGGCTCTAAGGTGTTGAACTATCAGGGGTGTGCCCAATCCCTGACAGTTCCAGCTTAATACTTTCATCTATTCTTTGGTGGCTTATTAGGGTCAGCCACCAAAGCCCATGCATTTGCCCCTTCCCAAGATTGAATTAGAGCATCCATGAGTTTCTCTTCGTCCACTAGGAGGTCATGTGAGGTCTTCTTCTCATAAGGACTAACTCACTTCTGTTTTTTAACCATAGGAGCTTTATACACTACCTTTCCCTTCCTAGCCTTCATTTGATGCTCTTCATTCTCTGTAGTAGAGGGTAATAACATTAGATTCTGCTGTGGTCTTCTACTGCTGCTTGTTAGTGCTTGAGCTATCTTTTGGGCCTCGACCCTAATCTCCTTTACCTTCAGTTGTGCAAGAACAATTGCTAATTCATTTGTTTTCGCTTGCTCTATTCTCAAGGGTTCATCAGTAGCTATTGGGGGAGTTTCTGGCATAGTCTCTTCCTCCATAGCAGTTGGTTCAAGTTTCCCATAAAAAATCTTCCAATAGGGGCTGAGTTCTCGGACTTCTGCCTTCAACCATGACCCATATTGACCTGGTTGATCATGTGCGAGGCCGGTTTCCTCATAAGGTATTTTCGAACAATAATTTGCATAATGTCCAATGCACCCACAAGAAAAATAGAAATGTGGGAGCCTTTCATACTTATAGTCAATCCACCATTTTTTTATCCCCGACATTGATGATGGTTCCTGTTTTGAGTGGATTTGACAGATTCAACAGCACCCTTGCCTTTCCACTTTTCCGGGAATTGTTGTTTCTTGCCTCGATTTTACCTCCTCAACTTGCCCTAGCTTTGAGGATATTCGCTATATGGATTCTTCAGTTATTCTAGCGTGAGGGAGGCCTATAATATGCACCCAAAATGCATAATGCGTAAACTCATAGCAATGTTCAAGTATATTTGGATCTCCTTCCTTTAGGACAAGTAAATTACTTGTGAAAGATCACGGTCCCGATTCTAAAACCCTTCTTTTCTCTTCAATGGAGTCGAATAAAAAGTTGAAAAAACCTGGTGCAATCATCACATTTTACTGATTCCACTTTCCATGCTCTTCTCATGGTGCTTAGAAAAGCCTGGAAATTGACATTTGGTTTGGAGAAAAGTTTACCATAGAGAGTTAACTCACTTCCTACTGTCCTTCCACTAGAATCTCAGCCCCTATGTCCATAATTTCCACTTCAGACCATAAATCTCCCATTCTTCAACATAGGGCTACCATTCGGAGGTGGTTTTCCCCCCCCCACTTCCATATCCTACCAGTTGTTCTAGGCACAGTGAGGGATGTAGGGAAATATTTCTGGAATGAAGGGAGCTTTGGGGGTGTGTGGGTTTGTGGATGTCGAAATAATAATAACTAGGTGATTCTGTGAACTTGTGTTTTGATTTCTGGGTTCGCTGGTACTTACTAGGGTATACGATTGTTGATTTTGCAGGGGTTCCTCATCAAGATTGTTAAAAAATGCACTAGACAAATTGCAAGGCTGACAGGATACACACCTTTTCATATGCGATCAACCCAAGACAACCTATAATATCCCCCAAGCTGGATTTGTCAATGAAGAGGGACTCGCTAAGATATGGGATTGCTACCATGGGTCTCCTTAGAAATCGAAGGTTTGGGTATCGCTGCTCAAATCCAGGCGCAGGGGAATGTCACACTAAAGGATCAAGCAAGTGGGTTGATTAATTGGGTGGGAAAAAACTAGATGCAGCCATGGAAGTGGGGTTTATGGTTTGAGACAACTAGGTTTTTGGGGAAAATGAGGGTAGCTACCACCTTTCGGGGTAGAGAGGAAGCTCCCGAGCGAGAGAGAAATTTTCTGACGTGCGCCAAGTGTTGATTTTAAAATGAATGATTTGGTATCCACACATAAGATAGGAAGTATGAAGATTTTGCGTGATAGTGTAGACGTTTTGCATCTCTCCTCATTGAAAACATTAGGAATCTTGCAGTTAAGGAAGTCTATGAGTACAACTCAGTCATGCACTCTACACTATCAAATAAGTTATCACTAGAAATTGGGAAGAAAGAGTATATGTCCTTTGTTCCTTATTTTGGTGTAGTGGATAGTATTATCTATGCTATGATTTGCACTAGCATAACATTTCATAAGTTATGAGCAATATTAGCCGTTATATGAAGTGTCCATTTAAGACTCAATAGGGAGGTTGTGCAATGGATACCCAAATAACTTAAGGGCCCACAGGTTATGTAAATTATGCTCGTACATAACTTGGATGAGCACAATTCATTAGTGAAGTATGTATTTATGTTAGCAGCTGACCTAGCGAGCTAGAAGGTGTCTTAATAGGATGACAGTACCTTATATTTGACAAAGACAAAATACATGGCACTTAGCTTTATAGCAAAGGAGACGATATGGCTAAGGGCTTTGCTATTGGACTTTGGAATGCAGTAGAAAAGCGTTTTTTATATTGTGACAACCAAGGTGTTAAAAATTCAGTTACTAATTTGAAACATTATGAGCAACTAAGCATATTGACATCAACTACTATTCCATCCGAGATGTTGTGACAAAGGATAAACCTATTATAAGGAAGACTCAGATAACAGAGAACCCAATGGGCAAGATGATGTTGCCCATTTTTTGGCAAAGCTTGAGCTTTGGTGGAACTTGATTGGCATTTGCGGAAGACGAGCACCAACAAGGGCGTTGGGAGAGTTGATGTGGATTATGATTACCAGGACTTGGTTGCAATTTAGGAAATATTGACACTCTCCAGAAGCCTTCAAATCATGTTGGATACTTCAACATGTGTCTAACACTCTCTAACACTCTTTTACATTATTTGACACTCAGTCAACACATATGGAAAAAATTTGATACCTGATCAACTCTCTCAACATTCTCCGACACGTGAATCGATAATTCTGATATGCGAGTTCAAAATTCCAACACATAATTACAATATGCACGGGTCAATTTTAGATATTTTCAATAAATGAGAGGTTAAAATATAAATATGTAAGAAAATAAAAAATCTTAAAAATAATAAAGGGGAAAGAAAAAAGCCTAATCTTCTCTTCTGACTCTTACTTCCCATGACACACATATGCCTTCCAAGTTAGTTTTTTCTCTTCTCTTCTGACACATTCTAACACGCAAGTTCAGAATATGGATTACTTATTTTTTTCTCCAAATTTTATGGATTACTTACATATAGTTGAATTTGTAAAAATGAAACAATGAATAATATTAACAAATCATGGATAAATTTTTTGATGAAAATTCATTGTAGGCTCTTTTTATGTAAAATATGAAAGAGATACTTGTTCGGCCCGGGCGGCCGTCGGGATGAGAGCAGACCCCGGAAATGGAGCACGAAAAGCATTTTAGACAATGTTCGGGCGCCTGGCGAGGACATGTCTTTGGCGTGGTTTTCGCGTTTTAAGTTTGTTTTCTCTGTTATTTTGCACTGGGCATGAAGACAAGTGTCGAGAGTGTTTTCTTCGGGTTTTATGTAGAAAACTTGGGTGAGAAGAACACGAATGGTTGCGCGTATGGGTCTTGGGAAACACATAAGCAATAAAAGCATTCGATTTTGTAATTCCAGATTTTTCAATTTGATTAGTGGATTCTTCATGGCTGGCACTCTCCCTACAGTTCTACGTTGATTTCTCCAGTAATATCATTCTCTCGCATTTGAAATCGAGGAAAATTGGTCCATTAGCTTTAGCGTTATTTTACAGTAATTTTTTTTTTTCAATTAGGAATGGAGGAAAATATGCCCTGATTTTTTAAAGTCCATTGTAGCTCATGTTTGCATTGGAGGCAAAGGCTTCGCTTGTTTTTCCACTTGCAAAGGCTCTTAATGGGAAGATAATCTTATTGACGGAATGAATAGATGTCAAACTAGGTCTATATGCACCCATGTTGGAGAATCACACCGGAATTCATAAGACTTGTAGTAAGAAAGCGAAACTATGTCTATATGCAAACAGGTGGGAGAATCAGGCGGAAACTCATAAGTCTAATGTACAGAGTAAATTTAACATCCAGACTTTTTAATTGGCACAATCAAGTTCTTTTAGCTATTTTTTTTATAAAATAAAAAAATGCTTAACCATGTAACGGAGATTTCTGTCTCCCGATAGAATATTGAACCCGCCCCCACGATCGACGCATGAAATCGCGAAAACAAAAACAGAAAGAAGAAAAAGGAAAGGCACTCGTCACGTTTACCCTCATAATTGCTACAAAACTCATTAATGGAAGAGGCAGGAGCAAATCCAACAATAAATGGGAGGAGTCAAGTCCGTATCTTATGACAAAACAATCCCTATCTTCCAAGTTATTGAAGGGTGGCCCCACGATCTTAGCAATTTATTGAAAATCTTCAAGTTAGCTGGCGAGGTACGATATTTTGGCTATAAGACACAACAAAATGAAGTAACGCATGACTTTTGGAAAATGGATTGATCTAGATATATAATCTAACACCCCCACAAATCCTTAAGCTCACAATGTTTCTCAAGTGCCAAATATCTAATTCCGTATATTATCACAGTTATGAATACCATCTTGAGCATGGGTGGAACATCCTACCTCGCACTTCTTTTGCCGTCATATTCAAGAGTAGAAACTCAATATATTTTGAAAGGGGAAAAGTGTCGGAAAAGATTTAAACCTATTGTGTTTGTGTCAATTTAATCATAAACCTTTTGATTTTAGTATTAAACATTTCAACCTAATGACAATTCAATCCTAAACTTAATGATTTAGTGCCAATTCTGCCATTCCGACTAATTTTGATTAGATCAGGCTAATGCCGATTCACCTATTGCGTTGTCTCAAGTTGAATTGAACCCAGTCACTTTATTGGGGCGTGATGACGTATTACATGAGAGCCTTGAGCCTTAGCTAGCGCCCTCCCGCAAGGTATCAAACCCAACGGATTTTCACACGCATGTTATGCATTTTTATGTTCCCACTAACTAGTTTATGGAGTCGTGTGTTCTTTAAACTACCCAAATAAATTTCCTTCGCCAGCCCATTTTCATAAGTTTTTCAATGACAAAACAAATTAAATTTCTCATCAGATATAGAACTCAGTATTTTTTCTTTTTATATATGCCTTTTAAAAAATTTTGTTCGGCCTCAACATCTCACCAAGGTAATCATTTTTCATGGGATTTTTTGTCCAATTGCACACCCAATGACACATAAGGTCCATTCCTAAAAGATAAGTTTCCTAAAATAAATTCATTCGTTGTGTTCATAAACTATAATTGGGCCTTCTCATGCAAAAGTGTTGAAATTGTGTTGTGTTGGGGCTAACTAAAAATGCTAGTACAAACACTTAGAGGGGCTAAATAGGTGTTAAAAAAAAATCTTGACAAATAAATGCGGGATAACATAAATTGCGAGCAAAGTCTGAATAAGGATTAGAGTCTGATAAACGAGCTACCAAATTTTTGGTAGATGTTCAAAATTTGTTATGCTATGAAACGAACTTCTGAAATAACCTGTAAGTACGCAACATACTTAAATAAGAAGAGTTAAAGAAAGAGAATGCTGTACACGAAATTTATAGTGGTTCAGTTTAAATCAAACATACGTCAACTCTCCCATGCTAACAGCCATCTAGTTGAATTCCACTATGCAATCAACAAAAGATTTTTACTTTGAATGCAAACACTCAGTGGTAGATTACACTATCTCACTAAGTCACTCTTTTGGTATTTCTCGAACGATCATAAACGTTTAAGCTCACAAAAGATAAGTGTATAATCGAAATTCGCTCAGACTTTGGAATTATAAATTCTACACTCCGTCTCTTATTTACTCATCAGTCATTGATCTCCTTAAATATTACTCTACTTCCAAACTAGCTGTTGGACAGTATCTAGAGGATCGTCTTCCAATCTATCCATTGGACAAATTCGTATCAAGAAAATTTAGTAGCCGTTAAATGATAAAAGTAGGATCCCAAATTAATTCTGATTGTCCATACAAACAGAATCTTGAGTTAGAGTAGGAGTAGAGTATGACTAACAAATAAATATACCTTCATTAACCATAGTGAAAACTTAAGAGAGAGGAAACAAAAAACTAACTAAAATACAAAATAAAAGATTCAATTTTTTTGAAACGTTTCAAAAAATGTCTTTTAGTGTCGATCATACTACATAGGATGGCCAGCATCTACTTTAACGATTTATGTCCAAAATTGACTTAAATTGATTATTTTGGCAAATCGTTAAAAGATTTAAAATTAAATTAGCACAAATACAATAAGTTGAGGACTTTTTTTAGTAATATTTCAACATTGAGATATGTTTTTGTTATTTTCTCAATATGATATATATGTATGTATTTGTATAAACAAAATGTATATATGTATATTTCATATATATGTATATATGTATGTATGTATGCACTCACTATTGACAAAATGTTCTATGTCTTAGCCATTTAGGAACACCATCATTTCCCTTCTTACTTCATTCGTCTATTATCTCTATCCGATTTTGTTGCGTTATTTCCATTTGGCGTACAATGTGTATATGTATATACACAAATAATGTACATAATACACACTATACATTTCTTTCCATTCTACTTTTTTTTTTTCTATTGACCATCATTTCCTTTTACTTCATTCTCCTGTGCTCACTTATGCGTCCATTGTCCAATCAATATGGGGTCTCATGGTATAAATGTTTTGAGGGGTCGGGAAGAGAACGGACGAGAAATTAGGTGGGCAAACGACTGTTGATTAACTAGTTAAAGGCACATGCTGGCTTCTTGACTAACCTATTTATCAGGTTCTCTTGACTATTAACAACGAAAATCATGGAATATCAGATCCTAGATCTTCGATGTGATGGAGTTGGGTTGCATTATTGGAGCTAGCACTATAACTAGCTTTTCCCTCACATGTCGCGTGTCGATGGGGAAAGCTGGACCTAGGATGAGGGCAATACATGGACAATTTAACCAATTCCCCCTATTCTCTTGGGCCCTATAAACTTGATTTATCGTCCACATTCAATTTGCTCCAAGGTCACCTGTTAGATGAGTCTATAGCCAAATGATCCAAGATCAATGCATGCCCTGAAGTTATGTCTGGCACACTAGCTGAAATTCTAGATATATATATATATATATATATATATATGCTATCTCTTATCCTATCTCATGTGACGCAATCGTCAATCTATACATATATAGGAGAAAAAAATGAAAAACAAATAGAATAAAAAATTCAACGAAAGAATCGCATCCCGACACACACAATGGAGAGAGAGAGAGAGAGTCGTGATGTGATCACCATCTTCAGGTGGGGTCACGGAGGGGTAGCAATTTGTCTATTCATGTCGAAATTTTGTTGTGTCATAATCATCTACTGTGAAATTGAAGTATGAACACGACATATTCATTAAATGCGATATTACTTTTTGAAACCTAAACACGTCATGTCATTTAAGTAGTATAAATGACAAACTACATTTGGCATGCATGTATAAACACATATAGATCGGATCATAAATGGTCCAAACCAAATAAATATATTTAACCTGTTCTAACAAATTTCCATTCAAAGCAAATTTAGCGAGTTATACCAAACTCAACCCATATCCATCCCGGCCCATAGTGATAAAACTGTTTTATATTTAATCCAATCTACAAAAACTCATAACCAAACTGAGGTGAGAATGTGGAGTGAGTGAGTATGAGATCTGGTGCAAGTGAGAGAAACTGAAAAGAAAGTCATTAAAATGGATTGGGGCTAAGTAAGTTATAAATCATTTACCACTCTTATTGTATTTAAACCCATTTATGACTCATTTACTCCATATAACTAATTCATTTAACACCCATATGAGATTAAAAAAATGGATTTATAACCTATTTTGGCAGCTCTAGAGCCTGGAATTCATTCCATATAGATTTGATTGAGCAGTTAAATGACCTAAAAATCTTTAAAAAACCTTCCACGACGATTCTTTAGGTATTGAAACCCTGGCAAGAGATGAATGGAAGTATTGTTCCTGATGTGCTCAAAGTGTAGCGTATGCACGAAAACGATGTAACGAGGACCTTCAGGCAAACAAATACGAGCTCTTTTCTATTGTAATTTCAGAGGTGAACGAGGGACGGGAATAGTAATTGAAGGTATGAAGAGAAAGGATGACGGTTAGATGTAGCTCGATACGATTGATTGCAATGGTGGCAGAACGTGGTGGGTAGGGGAGATTTCAAGGTTCGTGGATGATTGGGATTAGGGCCTTTGGAGTATTCGGGGCTTAGGACGGTCTTAACAGTTAATTTGGTCATTCCTTTTTCTTTTTCTTTTTGGGAGGGGGAGGGGAAGGGGGATTTGTTATCCAGAGGTTATGAATGCATTTGAAATGCTAAAGGTATGAAAGTGGACTTTGGATGAAAAGAAGGATAATCACCAAAAAAGAAAGTTTACACTTGTGCGGATTCAGACTTAAATTTTTTAATTTGACTAATTTAGTTATAAACATTTTCATCATTTGCCAATATAGTTTTTCCAATTAATTTTGGTGAGAAATCTCTAATGTGTATACTAATTATCCTACGTGGCATCATCGGCGCCAATATATATAATTTTTACAATTTTTTTTAAATTTTAATTTTTATATAATTTTCTTTTCTTTTCTTTTGTCACTATGGTCGATGAGGGTTGCCGGCCACTAGGTAACAACTTGCAGCCCATTATAGGCATTTCTCGCCTAGTCTAGGTGAGGCCTAGCTTTGTTGGCCGTAGAAAAGGCTGCCATAATCCGGATTTGGATGGGGTAGCCCTTGCCAACTATTGTCAAGGCCCTAACTACCTTTACTAACCATAGTGAAAAGAGGAGAGAAAGAAAAAATAAATAAAAAGAAAAACAAACGAAAATACAAAATAAAAGATTCAAATTTTTTTTTAAACACTTCAAAAAATGTTTATTAGTATCAATCATGCTACCTAAGATGACCAGCATCTACTTCAACGATTTCTGTCCAAAATTGACTGAAATTTGATTATATTGGCAAATCGTTAAAAAATTTAAAACTGAATTAGCATAAAAACAATAATTTAGGACTTTTATTAGTAATATTTCCAACATTGAGATATGTTTTTGTTATTTTCTCAATATGATATATATGTATGTATGTATGTATGTATGCACACACTATTGACAAAATGTTCTAATGGCTTGACCTTTTAGGAACACCATCATTTCCCTTCTTACTTCATTCATCTATTACCTCTATCCGTTTCTTGTTGCGTTATTTCCATTCAGCGTTGTCTCATCCTGATCTCGCCGCTCCTCGATCCCTCACCATCACGACGAGAGAAAAGGGGGGAAATGTCGGATTTTGGGATACTTGATCACGAGAGTTCCCTCACAGCTTACGCTCTAAAAGACGTCATCACCTCATCTTTCAGATCAAGCCTTTCGTGAGTTCTCTCCACGAGATATTGAACTCTCCCAAGCTCATACCCCACGTGATAGCGAAGTGTCGTGATCCATATCCACACGGGCGACACACCTCGGGAGAAGAGGTCAGGTGTGGATATTAGATTTAAGGGTACTTTTATCATGGTAGCTTTCTCGACAGTACGCTCCATCCATAAGAATGGCACCACTTCATCCTTTGGGGTACTCCCATTTCAAGTATGTTAAACCATGATGAGTTTCATCAAAATTCGTACCCCGCGGGATGGGTTTATTTATACGATCTAATTGTTTATTATAACCTAAAAATAAGATGGGAGTACACTAGCCTCGTTTTGGGGGTCAGCTAGAAAACACAATTGATGGTCGAGAGTATACCTTCAATTCCTATGCAACTAAATATATTAGTGTCTTTTTGGTATCTAAATAGTATGTTGTGTTTTCCTAACGTGTCTGTAACATCCTCAATTTCGACCCATATTTTGGCCTTGATTAGTAGACCAAAGCCCGGTACGTCAAGGGCAAGACTTGGCCATAAGCCAGCTCGAAGGTCGGTCATGAGTCAAGTGGCCGTTTAGGGATCGGTAACCCAAGGTCCAGTTATAGAGTATTTGACCACGGAAAGGTTATTCGATCATAAGGATCGATCGTGGGACAATCACGTACCGTCATGAATCAACGGACGGTCATGGCTTGATTCCATCCGGTCATCGCACCAATTGCAGGTGATTTCTCCCGGTCGTTATGCTAGTTATAGATGACCATGAACCGATCCCATGCAACCGTGAGTTGATACAAATCGATCAATTCCACACGATTACAAGACAACCGAGAACCGACCATGGATCAAATAAACTCAACACGGTTCAGTGTCACATTATTTATGAATTTGAATCAAATCAATTAAAAATAAAATTATTCATTTAATATGCAACATGTCCCAACGTGTCGGAATTCTCTATTTTTGAGAAATGACATGTCGACATGTCGTGTCATGTCATGTCACGTGTCAGTCCTACTTAGGTGATGACAAGGAGACAAAATGGGCCTTGGACTTACTCAAAGGTAATAATGGCTAGTGTGAGTTATCATAGTGATTAGCTGCAAAATGAAAAATCACGCTATCAGAGTCCCCATTTTTTATTCTTTTTGAGTTTCCTTATCAAAAACCCTAACCAACGCCCTCCTTCTCCTCCTCCTCCTCGCCACTTGCTGCATGACCCCCTTCCTCCTTCCTCTCCGCACGAACCCCTTCCTCTCCTCTTCCTCTCAATCCTTTTCCTCCTCCTCCTTGCCGCACGACCTCCTTCCTCTTTTCTTCCTATCAATCCTTCTCCTCCTCCTCCTCCTCACCGCATGACCCCCTTCCTCTCCTCTTCCTCTCGATTAATGCTTGCTCTCGGTCCTCGTCACAATCGTTTACCGCCTCGCCTTCGGCCCTTCCTCCTTTGCAGCTGTAGCCTCATCGCCGATCCATCGCAGCATCACAGTGGCAACCCTAGCCTCAATCCCCGCTCTTTCTCTCGCCATCTCTTGCCGTCACGGGCTCGCCATCGCTCGCAACCTCGTCTCTGCTCCCTCACCCTTGCCTCCACCATCCATCTTCTTCCGGACTCGCATGTCGAAAAAAGTTGACCACGCGTCGGAAAATTCAACACATATGTCCGAGCGTGTCGACATGTCTGACATGTGTTGGACACGACACGGAAGCACGCGCAACGTGTCTATGTTTCATAGCCCCTCAACACACCATCATATCATTAACAAGATTTGCTAGGCCTTTTGTGTTTATCTTGAAGCTGTTTGAGTGCCACCCCAGCTCCATGTCATGCAAATAACAAAGGTACTACAATGGCCAAATCTTGTGTTGGTGATATGCGTGGAAAATATCTATGTCAATTGAAACCAAGTAAAAGGACCTCTACTTCTTATTTGCTGGTCACTTGCACTTATGGAGATAGTTTGATGCTTGAAGCGCCTTCATTCAATTGATATCTTCATTTTGCATGTTTAAGTAGCAATTTTGCAACCCTCTTTATTTCTATTTGAAAAATTCGAATGATCGCTTTCCTTTTTCTTTTGCCACTCGCTCATTTACTCTGAATCTATGGCTATTTCTATTGTGTATTTGTGTCAACCAAGTCTGAGATTGCTCATTTGTGAACTATGATTTCTATCCATTTGCTCTTTATCCTGCAAAGTTGGTGTTCTGCGATCACTCCAATGATACACATCACATCTAGTGTGTTGGCTTATACTATGCTAACAGGAAATTCCCATGGGTTTTTTTGCTGCATACCTTTCTCAAACATTGGTCTTATGTAAATGTTTTTTTTTTTTTTTTTGTAAAGGTAAGAGATATATTGAGGAAATGTCAAATATACAAAAAATCTTGTCACTAAAAACTTACACTCCAAATGCAGGAACAAAAGGAGTGGAAGGATGACGAGATGAAAAAGCCGCAAAACGCGGCACAAACACCAAAACACCTAGCCAAAAAGAAGCACGGCATGGTCAAATGGCTACAAAAGACGCCACAGGCGAGGAAGAGGGCACCGTTAGAACGAAATACCTACGGGTCCCTAGTGAAAATAATCGGGTCTAGACCCCAACTTCTTTGCAATCTTCTATTTCTGAAATTATCTTCGACGTTCCTGAAGGTGATAGCCTTGTCTCGAACCACTTTGAAGAGGTGGTTCTTCATGGCTGGGACCGTCAAGGGTTGGTCTCTAAAGATGATGTTATTCCTGTTTTTCCAAATGATATGACAAAGCGCGCTAAAGGAAAAACAGACAATGCACTTGTAGAAATCTTTACCCATCAAATAGGTAGCGACCCAACGGAGGTTCTCCCTACAAGTTCTGTTATGCCAAGGCAAATTGCATCTGGAAGCCCAAAAGAAAGCAACGCCAATCGTGACACAGCAATCAAAAAACAGGTCATCAACAAAGTCAGGCATACTCTTACAAAACGCACAGGCAGCACTTCCAATTCTACCATAAGACAGAAGGAGAGCCTAGGTTGGAAGTCTGTGCTTGGCAATGAGCCAAAGATTAAGCTGATAGCGAGGCACTATGGCATTGTCCCACACGAAGGAGTGCTAATGGACCCGCGATCTCTTCTTCCTGATGGAGTTCCACACTGTTGCCACCGTGAACCGGCCCGAAGAGCTTTCTTGCTAGCAAAAATGATCTGGGTCACCCGACAGGACCGGGAGAGGATGACCCCACGATTCAAGTACCGTCCTGAGAGCTTGGCCATCTGAGAAGAGGTCAGCAACACAAGCCTGCCTAGAGAGCCCTGAACTGTAGATAAGTGAATTTGAGAAGAGTAGGTTCAGAAACCCCCTAGGGTGCCAATTATCAAACCAAAAAGAGGTTGTTTGGCCATCGCCAATTTTCTAGTAGAATGCCATACGGGAATCACTCCTCAGGTTTAACAAGCTCTTCCAGGCCCAGGAGAAACAGGCTGGCTTCCTAGCAACCCAAAAGTTTTTGTTCTTTAAGAAAGTGGAATGAAGCCACCTACACCACAGCACTTCCTTATCAGAGAACAAGAGCCAGATATGCTTCAGCATGGCAGCTTTATTTTAAACTCGGAGCCTCTTGATACCTAGTCCTTCAACCTTTGGAAGGCAAACTTCATCCCAAGCTACCTTAGCACCACCCCTGCTAGATCCAGACCTTTCCATAGGAATTGTCTGAGGATTTTCTCTATCTAGTCCACCACAGCTATAGGTAAAACAAATACACTAGCCCAGTAGGCTTGTATAGTAGAAAGAACTAACCTAATAAGATGAAGCCGTCCAGCAAGAGAGAGGAAACAATGAGTCCAAGACTAAACCCTTGCAGTGATACGGTTGACAATGGCACAATAGTCTACTTTGCTGATCCTCGAAGTGATTATAGGAATGCCCCGGTACCGAAGCGGCAAGTTTCCTTCTCGAAAACCCAACTCCAAAAGAATACCATTCCTTAAGGAGGGTGCGCCACCCGCCAAAAAAATTTCACTCTTGCGCGAGTTAGGACAAAGGCCACTCCAAGAGGAAAATATATAAAGACCTTCCTTGAGGAGAGCCACCGTAGGAAGGTGAGCTTCACAAAAAAAGAAGACATCATCTGCAAAAAAGAGATGTGAAAGGCCCGTTGTCTTACACCTCTAGAAGAACTTGAAATCGGGCCTCAAAGAGTACCTAAGAATAATCCTTGAAAGCATCTCCATAACCATAGTGAAAAGGTAGGGAGTTATGTAAATGTTGACAACACATCTATTGGGTTTTTTTCTTCTCTGTTATTGAGTTTGTACCACTCTTTATAATTTTAGGGTACTCAACTGATAAAGGAAGGGAGGAAGAAATAAAAAAAAAAAAGAAAAAAAAAAGAACCTGTTGGAACCTAGAACAACCCCGGAACCTGTGACAAGGTAAGTTCCAGGTTCTTGGTTCTGATGGGTAGGTTCCAAGTTCCAAAAAATGAGGAACTTGTACTCAATGGTAGGTTCTAAGCGGAATCTGTAAGGAACCGGAAACCGCTCACCCCTAACACATACTTCTATTCGAATATTACTTTTGCTATAGTTGCCGCACAAGATCTTGAACTAAATCAAATGAACTTAAAGATGATGTTTCATCACTATGAGTTAGAGAAGAGAATTTACATGAGGTAGGCAAAGGGATTTGTTATTTCAGGTGAGGAAAAACTCATTTGCTTGTTAAAGAAACCTTAACAAGTTTTCAAATCGTCTCCTATGCAATAGTACTAGCCTTTTAACGCTTTCGTGGCTAGTCTTGACTACTTGAAGAGTTAGTAGGATACTTGTGTTTACTTTAGGAGTTGGAGGATGGGTCCTTGATTTATTCGTCTTGTGATTGATGTCATGACCCTACCTAATCCCACAGCGAATAGCAGAAGCATTATATAGGGTCCAATGACTAAGAGAGCAATGCATGTGCTGAAACTCAGAGAGAGAGAGAGAGACAGAGAGACAGAGAGAGAGAGACAGAGAGCAGTGGTGGTGTCGAAGTGAACATGGCTTCCAAACCAGGATTACTCACTGATTGGCCATGGAAACCTCTTGGAATCTTCAAGGTGTCAACTCTCTCTCTCTCTCTCTCTCTCTCGTACATGCACCCAGAAGAAAAACATGCACACTTTGGCAACCCTTTGCATAGTTATATGCGCTTATTGTCAAGGTTTATGCAAACCAAGTGCATCAATATAGATCCGATAATGCATGATCTGATGCTTCGCTGGCTCCTCGTTATCAAGAGGCTAAGGTTCATTATCATAGCATTGATATCATTTTTCTCCAAAATGTTTACTTTTCTTCACTGGCCAATGCCTAGAAATATGTGTTCACGCTTGTGTCACCTGGAATACTTTGACCTAAACCCAAGTTGATAATAATCGAGTCAATTACAATCATTAATCATTAATCATGTAAATCCAAGTGAACCATACATAGCTCAATCTCACATATGTCGATGGCTGTGATTGTATCTAGTTCATAGATCCCAACCATGACAACAATTTTTCCTCCCCTCATGGCCGAACATAGTACGGTGGCTACCAACAATCATGTACTCAAATCTAATCTTGTCCATGTTCATCCGATGGTTGAGCAGAAAGGCGACGTAGCACACATCTCCAAAATATGCTAGAACAGATAAGCAATGAGCAGTGGGTCGATATTGCAAGCTATGTGCGAGGCACACACTAAAAAGACGGGAGAACAGAATCTCCTTATAAGGCAACTTTCTTGAAAACATCAAGGCAACTTCCTAGGATCAATCTTTTTATATTTTTTGTGTTGCTAAAATCCTAGGATCATTCGTTATTATCCCTTCATTGAACACAAAAGCAGTTGTGTCTCGCATCTAATTTTTTCTAACGAGGCTTAGCAACTGTCGTCTGTCCTAAAGACAGCTCTTCCATCATTTATCTGCGTGCAGTACATGGTATTGGCTCCTTGGGTGATCCACAGCACTTACGTCTTTGTCAACAGCGAGGGGAGAGAGAGGGACTTGTTCACGTTCCTGATATTTCCATTTTTGCTATGGAGGATGGTCCACAACCAAATTTGGATGACTCTCTCTCGCTACCGCAACGCCAGAGGGAATGGCAGGATCATTGACAAGGGCATTGAATTTGGGCAGGTCGACCGAGAAAGAAACTGGTCAGTAGTCTCTTCATCCCTCACTACCTTCTTCTTTTTCATCCCCAACAAAATCTTTTCCTTTTTCCCTTAGCCGGGATCAGAAAGATCATCAAAGATCATTTTTCCCTTTTTGGAGTTTCTTCAATCATAACAAAAGGAACCATGATAAGAGTTTATCAAGTTGATAATATCAACAAAAAGAGAAAAACGAAAAGGGTCCTGACTATAATACAATACATGGATAGAAAACTTTTTGTGTTTCGCATGTCTCATCGCAAATAAGTTGCTGAAATTTTTTACAATAAGAGCTTCTGTCTTTATTTTTGACTTTATATATTTTTCCATTTCTGGCGGCGTGCCTAAACATTTAGTTTTTATTTTTATTTTTGAGCACCTAAAACATTCAAGGTTTTTAGATATCAACTCATGGATTCCCATAGAGTATTTACTTAACCTTTTCTAGATTTAAATAATACTGTAAATTTTGGCGGGACAGTAAAATAACTGATATTTTACTTTCCATAAACTAATAAATTAAGGGTTGTGGTGGATGCTGAATACAATTAACCACGCGTCTATAGGATAAACTACAATTTTCTCCCGTCATTTGACATATACATTTAGCGAATCAGCCGTAATATAAGGAGCATTAATATCTTGTGATCATATCATCAAATAGCTAGCATGATATTATAATTAAGGGACGGAGTCGACCAAACACATAAAAAAATATTATAGCCTATTCGTGTGTTTTTCTTAAATAAGCTTTTTATTTTATGGAATTAACTAATAAAGGAACTATTAAACATTTCATTTTTTTCGTTTACTTTGTTAAATCATTGTTCAGGGATGACCAAATACTGCTCAATGGATTGATCTTCTACATCGGAGCGATGACACTCCCCGGAGCTTCTCGCTTGCCGATGTGGAGATTCGATGGTGTAATAACCACAGCTTTGCTTCATATGGGGCCGGTGGAGTTCCTCTACTATTGGCTTCACAGGGCCCTTCACCATCACTATCTCTACTCCCGCTATCATTCTCACCATCACGCCTCCATTGTCACTGAGCCTATTACCTGTAAGTACTCATCACCTGTATTTGGCTCCTCTCTCTCTCTCTCTCTCTCTCTCTCTCTCTCTCTCTACTCCCTTCCTTTTTAGTTCAATATGAGCATCTTAATCTCAAAATGCATAAAATTTACAATATAAAGTAGGAAATGTCCATGTCATACACGTATTATGGTGTCGGTTTGACTTTTCAGGTGTCTGATGCTCACATGATATATGTGTGTCTATATATATATGCAGGTGGTTCTTTTCTTGTGAGTATCATGAGCCATGTGGTCAAGCAATTTACCTAGCTTTATCTTATCACACCTAATTCTACATGCACGAAGATATCAAATTACAAAGAACTCATTCCTTAAGTGAGACCATCATACTTTAATTGGTTAAATATAGAGATTAATCTTTGCTTTTATTCTTATGTTTAGGAAACTCATGACACCCAATCTTTTGTACACCAATCATAAAAGGAAATATCATCCCTATAGTACTCTTCGTTCTTGTCCAAGTGGTATGAGGATCTCTGTCACGAGAGAAAAGTACTAAAAAATCCTAAACTTATTGTATTTGTACCAATTCAGTCTATCCAACTATTTTAGTCATAAGCCTTTTACTAAAATGTGTTCGTTAGATGATGTGTCAAATTTTGATTGGTAATGTAAATAATGGCAATACATTCACTTAATGATCGACTTGTTCAAACAACCAAAACAAATAACTTCGACACACCCTTTGCTTAACATGGCTTGGGTAAAAAGTCGTACTATCTCTTGCATCATAATCAAACAGAATGTGCATCATCTTCTTCAAGTTCAATTGCTCAGACCAATTAGTCGCTGAATGAAATTTGGGTTGGTTGCAGCTGTAATTCATCCATTTGCAGAGCACTTGGCGTACTTCACACTGTTCGCAATCCCTCTGTACACAACGGTGTGGATGGGGACGGCATCAATTGTGTCATTTTACGGCTATGTGACATACATCGACCTGATGAACAATATGGGGCACTGCAATTTTGAGCTCATTCCTAAGTGGATCTTCTCATACTTCCCCCCTCTCAAGTATCTCATGTACACCCCCTCGTAAGTCTCTCCCTCTCTGAACCATGGTAATCGATTATTGATGAGTATTTTAAGATTGGTTTACAAACTTAGCATACAAACTTATGTGATAAAAACCATTATTGAATGTCGAATATAACCTCATCAACAGTCGACCACATTATTTAATATACTAATTTTGTATATTAGTCTTAACCTAGATCGTATTGCACAATCTGATCTGATAACTTCTTGAAAGTGAACGTGCAACTTTAATTTCCCATTTCTTAAGTGTTCGATATGTTGTCACTCCATCCTTGCAACAGGCGAGTTTCAATGGGAAATATATCCTATCATTATTGCACGAGCAAAAAAAATAAAAATAAAAATAAAAATTGTGAACGTGAGTGAAGTGGGTCATAATTGTTGTCGAGTAACTAATTCAAGAAATTTCATAATTTTCAACGCAATAACTGTCGCGTGAAGTGGGTCGTTAATTGTTTGAAAATCGAAACACTCTGAGGAGCATGGGGAAAGGGACATGAACGTGTGTCCGAATGAATACTGGGGACAAAAGAACCTTGAAGAGGGCCTGCAACAAATTGGGTAATGGTTTTAGGACAACAGTAGTTGTCATGGTAGGTTGGTGATTTGTGTCTGGCTAGGGGCGCGTCTGGCTAGGGGGAACAGAAACTCATGTTGCTTTGAAGAACGTATTGATGTTCTTGGGTTTACGTGGTGCTTGGATGACTTCTTTTTTGGAGACTTGGAGGGAGATTGCAAAAAGGAAGAAAATGTAGGTGAGGAATTCAATTATCTTGTTCTGGAGGGGCCCAAGAAAAGGCAGCTCCTGGAATCATTTTCTTCAACAATTCTTTTTTCACATTACATTTCTCACCTCTCAATTTTTTCCATTTAAATGTTGTGTCAATACAGATCTATATTGAACTTTTCGTATTTATTATAAGACAAACTCTTGTGTGCACGCATTTTGGCAATTTTACAATTCAAATTTCTTGGAACTTTTGTAAAATGCAAAATTTGACATGCTAATTTAAATATAGCTTTCTTAAAATTTAAGTACCCTTTAAAAATTTCAGCATGAGATAATTTTTGCTTTTACTTTCGCTGAATCTTTTGTGAGGGAGGTTAAATATAAACACCTATTACTAATATAATACTGGTCATATTTTCTTCCATCTTAAATTGAATAAAGGCATTTAAAGTTACCATCACTTCGATCCAAATCGTATGAACTGATTGGTGAATCTGATCATGCCAAGCTTTTGACCGTCGTGTGGCTACTTGTTCGGTCCAAATACTGGAGAACAACGTCAATCGCATGGACTGGTCCATACTTCAGCAACACTATCACTATATCTGAAGTATAGAGTCATGTGCAAGGATTGTGAGTCAATTTGTTAGTCAGGGGAATTTTGAGAATAATTAAGTTTGAAACTGGAGGACGTGTAATCTAATGGATCAATCCCATTTATTGTAATCTATATATATAAACTTAAACTGGATCTTATTGAGAAATATACGGACATAAAAAAATTTCACATGGCAATTAGCTCTGCTTGTACATCTAGAGAGTTCATATGATATTCTGAAAAAGAACCGTACAAATAATCTTTTGGGTTATTGAAAGTATTATTACGTCACATCATTCTAATATTGTAGGTTTCACTCGTTACATCACACACAGTTTCGGACTAACTGCTCCCTGTTCATGCCATTTTATGATTACATTTATGGAACGATGGACAAGTCCTCTGATAAACTTCATGAGACTTCGCTTGAGCGACTGGCGGAAGTGTCCGATGTTGTGCATCTAACCCATCTTCCCACTCCCGGGTCAATCTATCATTTGCGGGTAGGATTCGCCTCTCTCGCTTCTTGGCCAGACCGATCATCGAGGTGGTATCTCTGGTTGATTTGGCCTGTGACTCTATGTTCCATGATGGTTACTTGGATCTATGGGCGCACTTTTGTGGTTGAGCGGCATCGCTTCAATAAACTCAAATTACAAACTTGGGTAATTCCAAAGTATAGCATTCAAGTAAGATTTTCTATTATTTATCCGCTCAATTGTTTTTTATTTTATATGACTGAGTTTTTTTTTTTTTTTTTTTTTTTGGTAAAGATTATATGACTGAGTTTTTGTGCTCTAATTTTGGTCATTTTCTCATTTTCTTTGATCTTCTTTCTAGTACTTCATGCCATGGCAAAAGGAGTCGATCAATGGTCTGATCGAGAAAGCCATCTTGGAGGCAGAGGACAAGGGGACCAAGGTCTTGTGCTTGGGTCTCTTGAACCAGGCAAGCATTTCATGACCGTACAATTTCCCTCTCATGACATTACAATACGAATCACGATAGGTTCACGATGGACACTTTTGCAAGACAAAGAAAGTTGCTTAGGGTTCAACATATTCAATTGTTAAATGTGTCAGACTTTACTATAATGTAAACGGAACCATTCTCTAACACTTAATAACACTTAAAAGGGGGGGGGGGGGGGGGCATTCGGAAGCTTAACTATACTCTGACATAATCTTAGGCAACGAGTAGTTGCAGAAGGTTGACATTATATTAACATGATGATCTCACGAATTTTTGCAAGAAGCCCCAAAAAAAAAAAAAAAACATTATTGAAAGAAGGGACAACTACAGGCAAGTCCCACAACCCATCACGGTAACGCATTTAAGTACTAAAAATTTCATTTAGAGCCATCCATTTTATTCCTTTCGTTGGCTCTATTAGTTTTAGTGGCATCATTTATTAACGGCCCATGTTAGACTAAAAAGATAATACAACAATCTTGATGCATTCCCGTCCACTGAAAATTGATAGAGTTAAACGAAAGGACTCAAATGCAATGAAATTGTGACTTTTAGGATTTAAATGCATGAAATTAAAGTTTTAGGACTTCTGCTGTTATTGTCCTTTCAGATAAACCATTATGACCATGCTTGGGTACTCAAAACTTGGTATTTGCAGGCAGAGGAGCTGAAGGGATATGGCGGGTTCCATGTGGAGAGACATCCTCAGCTCAAAGTGAGAGTCGTGGATGGGAGTGGATTGGCAGTGGCTGTGGTGGTCAATAGCATTCCCAAAGGAACTGTCCAAGTCCTCTTCAGAGGGAGGCTCACTAAGGTGGCCTATGCCATTGCTCTTGCTTTGTGCCAAAGGGGAATTCAGGTAAATAAATAAGTTGGATGGTAATTCTTATATGCAGCTTCCTAAAAAATGCTCAAAAGTAATTCTCTCATTTTTATAGCAATCGAGACTGCATTTGGTGAGTAGCATTCAAGCGAAATTAGAAAGTACGTCATACATCTTCAATTCCTATATAAAATATAAGATTTAAAAAGATTTATACTCAGAACCTTTTGATAAGATAATTTGTAAAATTTTGTGGATCAATGCCTATTATTCTAAAATCTTAAACAGTTAGATTATGGCATGGTTTAATAATTAAATATTTTGATATTATCTTCTTTAAAAGATCTTCCTAGAAAATAAAAAAGGGAAGATAATTCATATCCTCAACTAACTTAGAAGATGACCCCAGATTCTCACAGTAGAAAAGTACATAAACAATTGTATTAGTTAAGAAAATTCTCCTTGATTCTCAGCAGCAAAGTGCTTTCTGGTTGACAAAAAGTTTTACCTTAAATAGCAAAGTAGATATAGCATGGACGAAAGCTACAACACATACGAAAGGTTCTATAAATTTTCTACCGAAACGTGTGACTTTCCATCTACATGTGAACATTGTCAATTTTCATTATAATGGAGAAAGCTTGAAATTGGCCACCTTATAACGTCTCTGTTAATTCAAGTGCCATAACCAAAAAAAAAAAAAAAGGATAAGAGGGCTGTTCTTGGCATCATTTACCTATTGCCTTTCTGATTTGGCTCGCTACCTCTAACTACTCTTCTTAAATAATGATATAAAACTTATTTTAGGTGGCTATACTGCATGAACATGAGTACAAGATGCTGAAAAAATCACTCAACCACAAGTGTGACAGCAATCTGCTTCTCTCAAGTGGCCATGCTTTAAAGGTAAATGAATCATGCCCTTGTCGCAAATGACTTCAAATAAATATGTGCATGGACTTTTAAGATTTAACGTGTTCATTTCTCTGTTTTATGTGGATTCTTAGAAAGAATTGGAAACCCTAATTGCTATTACATCTGTCAGCATAATGCATAAGAACTTATTATCACTAGTTGATGATGACAGTAATATAAGTGAATGACTACCAATGATCGGTAAATTTTTAGGTATGGATAGTAGGAGATGACATAACGGAAGAAGATCAGTTGAAAGCACCAAAAGGGACATTTTTCATACCCTTCTCACAATTCCCCCCAGAAAAGTTGCGAGGTGACTGCTTCTACCACCACACACCTGCCTTGGTCGCTCCCGCATCGCTTGAGAATGTGCATTCTTGTGAGGTATGATATGAAGTATAATTCCCATTTTGAGCTGGTCTCTTTCTGTTGAAGGGAGTGTGCTTTTATATTGCAGGGACGAAAACATATGCTTTTATTACAAATACAAAACTACCTTACTGATATTCATAGTAAACCCATAGTGTAAAATGGTTGACTCATACTTTGGCCGAACCACAATCCTTACATCATCATATAGCCATTTCGATTCGCAGATTCCTGTGCCGATAAATCTGCATCCACGCGGCAACCTTAGTATAAATCTCCTTCTTACTGTCGTGATACTGCAGAACTGGTTGCCACGAAGAGTGATGAGCACATGGCGCGTCGCGGGGATACTCCACGCAGCAGAAGGGTGGGAGGAGCACGAGTGTGGCTACTCCATCACCGACATCGACAAAGCATGGCAAGCTAGTCTAAAGCATGGCTTTCAACCTCTTGGCCTCCCTGCTCATGTTTCACAGAAACTGAGTTAGATTTATCTCGATTTACATAAGCATAAAAATATCTGTGATACCATGCAACGCACTATACATATCCTCTGGGATAATTTATGTAAAATAATGCCTCGCACTCTATTAATAAATTTCGTCTGTAGTCTAGGCTATCGATCAACTACTGAGTTGTCGATGTCAATCGGTTACTTGGTTGCATTGTGGTGTTACTTTTAAGAAGTATGTTCATATTTTTATGTTCTATCTATTTGCATCTCGAGGTCTCTTGCAAGTTCGTAGGAATCTATCTCTTTGGAGTGCTAGAAATATTTAATGAGTGTTTAAGTGTAACAGTTATGTATCAAGCCTATAAAAGGCAAGTCCTATAATTATTTCCGATAAGGTGAAATAAATGAAAAGGATATCTATCTCCTTCACTTCTTTGTTTTGTGTGGGCTGTAAGTGCTTCACTTTCAAATTATCCCATCAAATTGGTATAGGAGTTGCGTCCTTTGTTAGTGCTAGTATGAACATCTAGAGGGAGGTGAATATGCCACAATTAGTAAATATACAATGACCACACTTCGAATTATGGAAGAGACGTGCTCATACACAAACTAACCATTATTACAAGACCATTAGACTCCCTATATGCCATGAAAATCAGGTACAAGAGGCACAGCATCTATTGCACAATCTCGGATCAAGGCAAGATGCAAGTTGACATGGGCAGTTTCAATCACAGAAGCAAAAAATGCATCAAATCTCATCGAAATACTACAAAATTTTAGTATGTTGTAGAAGAGACATGGATTAACATTTTCTATTCAGAAATATAAGCCTATATCTCATTGTATAAATAGTAATTTTCTGTTTTACCCCTAAATTTTGCAGCAACTTCTAGATTAACTACCTACCAAAGAAGGATCATTTCACTACCCAAATCTCAACCGTTTGTTCTCAAATTTTTATATGTTGTTCCTAAAGATGTATTCTACAACTTTCACGCAGGGTTTAAAGTCCAACTCCATCTAGAAAATTTCGTAAAATCCATAGAACTACCTATGGTTCTGCTGTTTTTCTGCAGGTCAGTTTGCTGTTTTAAGGGAGGAATGTTCTCACCAGCTAATTTTCGCAAGAAAATCACTACAACCAGTAGTCGAACCCTAAAATAGTTGGTGCACTCTTAAGAAAATTAGTTCTTTCCATTAACTACACATTTAAAACCCCAAAATGACTCATAAACCAGTAATTTTTTGTCTGTCTTTCCCGAACAGAACATCCCGAGCCACTATCCCCATCTATAGCTCAATCAGATTATTTAGTTCATCTACAACCTCTCTCAGTACCTCAACACCTCTCCGATAGAACCCAAAAGTGATCTCAATAGCTCATCGACTACACACAGCAACCTACAGTTCAACCCGAGGCTAGTATTTGTGTCTCAACCTCTCAAAAGCAACATGCAACACCCATCTATCACCCAGCAGTCGTCTACCCACCAACTCGACCAACTCAGCTCCCTCATGCTTGGTTCTTTGACCATCCAAACCCCGATCATCACATGCAAAGACCAACAGCTTCATTTGAGTGCCCATCTAACCTATTTCAACTCAAAATAGAAACATCAAACTTAATCTTCCACCATTCAGCATGCTCCGCAAGTTCCCTCGACAAACAGTGGATAAATTCTAATTTAGGACCTCATCATTTCCTTACCGATGGCTCGGCTTCAATAATGGCTCGCTGCTCTTCGAAATTCTACCCTCAAATGTGAGCAAAAAAAAAAGAAGCTGAAGTCAATGAGTTCCGCTTCTGTGCAAATCATGAAAGAGAGAGGGAGGGAGAAGAAAATGGAGAGAGAGAGAGAGAGAGAGAGAGAGAGAGAGAGAGAGAGGATTTTGGGTTGGTTTTGAGGAGAAGGGAATGGCTTGACTTCTAAGGAAAAATCAAATATGTGTGTAGATTCTACTTTTAATTCCAAGAATAGATATTTTTAGGAAGAAATGATGATGTCTCCTCTGAAGGCTTCGAGTTGGAGAAAAACTGAGAGGGAAGAGATGAATATCGTGGCTCCCATGCACACATTCTTCTTCATGGTCGACACCTGGCCCTCAAGAATGGTTAAGATTAAGTTCTAATCCGTGTCGTTAATTAGTCTAATGTTTCTAACATCTTCTACTTAGTTTCGTTTCGAATCCACAAAATTTTCAATCTTTTCGTAACTATACGTGTCCATGAGTTTGCACGAATCGAATTGATGCATTAACGTCTCGACGCTAATCCACAATGCAAACAAGAATTAATCATGAGAAATTACTAAAGTTAGTGTTCGATAATAAAATTACAATCGCTCATAAGTTTTTAATGAAATTTCTAATTAAATCCCTCATAACGATAATCTATAAACTTAATAAAAAATTAAACCGCTCAGGCCTAAATACCTGTCGTTAGCCCACTGAACTCATCCCACGACATTTCATGGCCCACTAGACTTAATTCACAATTTTAATGAATCCAACTCTTGGCCCACTCCAAGCCAAGCCCAAGTCCATATCATATCCTTTGACTGGTCGAGCCCATGCTCAATATCTTCATGCAGACCATTACTACTTAAGCCCATACTTTCCTCACGACCCATTTGGCCCGCTTTAAAATAATCCAAGCCCATAACAGTCCGATTACACTTATAAGGTCAGTAAAATTCAAGATCAGTAAAATTCAAGATGTCACACCCTTGCCTAGTCCCGATTGCAATTCAAATGGCTTATTTCCCATAGTTGCCATATTATGTACATATGGACAAAATGAAACTCTTTAGAACACCCTAGGTTCTTCAAGAGGAAAGGTGACTCATCATTCTACCTAGATTTTTCTAGATTTGGCCATAATTACCAAAGATTCACCTTAGGGGTTAAGCAAGGAATCTAGGCCAAATGTCTCATTGAAAATAAGACATCTTGAGCCAATGATGACTAGACTATGTGTCACGACCCTGACTCCATCTCTAGGGTCTCAAGCAGCAAAGGTTATTTTCGTGACGTCTCAAGCATGTCGCCGTCCCGTTTCTTTTTATCTTTTCATTAAGCACATGTGGAAGCGTACATATAACACCCAGACAACAATAAGCAGCCAGGAAAACAACCACTTACAGATACACAATTACATCAATTATATTTACAAGCCCTTTTGTCATGGGTCATTATATTTACAATCATTACATGCTCTATGCTTAAAAAGGCCGAAGCAAATCTTAACTCCTCTATTGAGACTGCAACTCCTCCATACATACAATTCTGCAAAATAACAGAGTGAGTCATGGACTCAGTAAGTAAAATCCCTAATTCTCTACTAGAATGATATCTCATCATCAAAGTCTAGTAGGTACAATACTTGCAATGCAATGTCGATAGCAGATTAATAGCAAATTTAATAATATCCTTGACTACATGTAGATGTCTATTACCACATACTTCAATGCATGCTTACCTTCAGCATATCAATAAACACAGCGACATATCATGGTTATGCATATACCGACACTCATGCAAATTCATTTACCATCGTCTTGGCTCGACCAAGCCCTCTCAACTCAAGCAAGGCATCTAGCTTCAAACTAGGCATCATGGCTCAACCAAGGCATCCCAACTCAACCAAGGCATCCTAGCGCTAGCTCACCAAGGCATCCGAGCTCAACCCAGGCATCTTAGCTCAACCAGGGCATCCTGAGACTAGCTTACCCAAGGCATTCAGGCTCAAACCCAGGCATCCTAGCTTAACCAGGATATCTCGTTCAATAAACAAGGCATCACCGCCAACGTTATGTGGCGACGGGCACTTTTTCACCTTCAAGTGCATCATATACATGCATCACACAAGCTGGTTCTTCATCTTTCATCTTAGCCGATGCATACAAGGCCCAAGGGCATTCTCATTCAAATGAGTGTACCATGATCCTCAACATCATATTATAAAATATACTGGGAATGATTCTTGGTTCGTGGCTTGAACTGCATGCCTAGGTTAACGTTAACACCAAGCAAGACTTGGAATCGACACGCTTCAATACCGATCTATGGCTTTGCAGCTTAGGCCATTGCAACTTGATGTCAATTCCAAGCCAAGTGAATCTCGCCTCGTCTCGAGGCATGAACACACTCAAGCATACAAACATAAGCAAACCATACAAAAGAATATTACCACATACACGTAGCTTACACGAGTAAGCATACCACTAAACTCAACGACATAGGCTATCGCCCTAACCAAGAGTTAGAGATTCTACTTACCTTTGATAAATCTCGATAAATTATAGGTGGTTTTACCAAGAGGGTCGTC
The DNA here is from genome assembly GCA_016097595.1 of Eucalyptus pumila. Taxonomy (NCBI): domain Eukaryota; kingdom Viridiplantae; phylum Streptophyta; class Magnoliopsida; order Myrtales; family Myrtaceae; genus Eucalyptus; species Eucalyptus pumila. The sequence goes on along the minus strand of CM027849.1, from coordinate 14,632,279 downwards.
TTGTGAGGTAGTGGGCGAGCAAGGCCGAGAGAGGGAGAGGACATGCAAGAAAGGAGGAGGAGGAGAAGAAGTGAGCCAAAGGTCAGAGAGAATGGAGAGTCATCCTATAATGATGATTTGGTTTGGCTTGTTCTCCAAGAAAAATCTTTGTGTAATGATTACTAAATCTATCCTTACCACCTAAGATGGTGAGTCACCTCTTCCATTTAATGCTCAAGATATGGTCAACATGAGACTTAAATTTTAGGAATATGTTTTATACATTGTCTTGCTCATTAAGCCAAACTTATGCCACATAAGAAATGAGAATGTTCTAGAGACATAAGGCACCTTCCATTCTCCTAGAATCTTTCCTACATAAGTTACCTAAGATTTGGTCATCAAGAAACTGGGACTTTGGACAACTTGTTCTCCAAGTTAACCACATGAGCGTGTGACTCATTAAGCTCATTAATTAACTAGCTTCCAAAAATCATTTGATGCATTCTTATCTTCAAGCCAAGAAGACTTTAGATTTTCCTCAAGTTAGGTGTGCAGCCCCCTTCCCCTTCAAGTTGGGCGTGTGTTCTCATTCTAAGGCGAAAACACTTTTGAGCAACTTTTAAAATCAGTACCATTACCTTATCAAACAAGGTCGAAAAAATATAAAATTTAAATATGTTGTGGAGAAAGCCTTAGAAAACATTTTTCATGAGGAATCAAAGTCAAATTTGTTCTGTGGAAAGAGCAACAAATCATTGAACACAACCAAAAAATTTGTCCGTCAAGCAAATTCAACGGTTAGAAAAAGAGACTCATTTCGAAATCCAGATCTTTACAAAAAAACTTTGAAATTTTAATATGTTATAGATATAGATGTCATTTAAAAAAAAAAAATGAATGAAACATGTCCAAATTCTAAAGGGAAGAATATATAAAAATTCGAGAAAGCAACCGGTTACTATTTTTACTATACTAGGCAAGTTTCATATGGTAATTGATTGGGCCTTTGTCCCAACCATTTCACCTCAAAAATATATAAAATTTAAGTCTGTTATAGATTAAGATGTTTTGAACAACTTTATGAAGGAAGTCTCTCCAAATTCGAAGTAAAAAGAGCTCTATAAAATTAGAAAGTATGAAAGGTCCAACAGATTCAAAAAACTGGGAAGTCAAAACCTATGGAACTCAAAGTGGCAAGTCTATGGGGGAGAGGTGGCGCCCTACTTAGCTTGAAAAATCACTTGTCATCATTCCCTTAGGCGTCATCCCCTTTCATTAATTATTTGGGATACATAAGCCTTTACACTCATTATCTTCATTTAATGCATTTGACTCTTGTTCCTCAAGAAGATTGTCTATCTAGCTTAGCATCCTAGTGTCGTGGGACCAAAATAAGAGTCAAAATCTATGTTACACTATGACCTTAATGCTAGCTCATCTTTTAGAGTGCCACTTGTGCATCAGGACTTGTCCATTTAATAATGAGCAAAGTGCTCTTGTGGCCTAATGAAATGGAGACAAATAAGGCTTTAATTAATGACACTAGGTCATTAGATCTCCACCTCATGAGAATAGATGTGCCACCTCTCTAAAATAGGTGTGCCACCTTATAACTTAGGCATGCCACCTCAATGGCATAGCTGTGCCACCTCAATGGTCATTAGATCAGCTTGATGATTATAAATAAGGGAGGCTCCCATTCATTTTCACCATCTTACACCCCCTACATTCACACCCACCTTCCTCCTCCATTCCCTTTCTCTCGGCCTTGCATCCTCAATCCCTCAAGCTAATCTAAGTTGGTTTTTGAGGTTCACCAAGGTAAGTAAGATTCCTCCTTTTCTTAAGATTTTTTCCTTTTCTTCTAAGAAAATACATCCCATCGTTGAGGCTAGTAAGTGCTCACCCATCAAGCCATGGGTAGTGTGCTATGTCTTATGTTTGATCTTATTTGTTATGGACATGGCCATGTGCTTGAGTTGTGTATGTTCGGAATGGAATCGAGGTCATTTGGGTTGATTTCATCGCAAGACGAAGTCGCCCTAACTATGAAGCCTTGGTTCCGTCATAAATAGGATGTCAGGTCCAAGTCTCGCTTGGTGCATGAATCATCCAAGGTCGCAGGGTCCTAAATCAAAATTGAGGCATGTCGATCTTATGCCTTGATCGGTACAGGGATCGCCCAAATCTATAAGGTCTTGGTAAGACACCGAGCATGCCGATTTCCATAGTCCAAATGGACATGGGAACTTTGTGCTTGACGTTGGATGAAACCGCGAGCTAAGGATCATTCTTGATACATGATATTCATATTGAGTCGGAGCCAAAGTCCACCAAGCTTGGGATCATCACTAAAGCAAGGTGTACCCAAGTTCTTGGTTTGAAATTGAAGGATGCCGTTCCAAGCCTTATTCGATGCAAAGATCGGCGCTAAGTGATTGATTCAAGTTATGAATCAAAGATCATTCTCGACATATTTGCTAGTGAAGTATAAGAAATTCATGACACACGTGAATGAATAAGCACGCTTCGAGCCATGCATGTGTCGGCTAAGAGAAAAGATAAGAATTGGCTTGTATGATGCATTTATGCATGCACTTAAAAAGGAAAAAGCATCTATCGATCCACAGTATTGGCAACAATGCCTCATTCATTGAACGGGAAGCCTTGGTTGAGCCAAGTTGCCCTGGTTAAGCTAGAATGCCTAGGTCAACCTAAAAGCCTTGGGAAGCTAGCCCGAAGAAGCCTTGTTCAAGTCGGTAAGGCTTGGTCAAGCCAAGACAACGCTAAATGAATTTGCATAAGTGCCAATTATGCATAAACATAATATGTTGATATATTGATTAGCCAAAGGTAAGTATACATAGAAAAATGTTGCGATGGACATCTACATGTAGTCGAGAGGTAGCAACAAGTTTGCTATTGGTTTGCTATCGATATTGTTTGCAAGTGTCGTACTCGCTAGACTTAGATGATGAGATACTTTCCTAGTAGAGAACTAGGAATTTTACTTACTAAGTTTCCCTAAAACTCACTCCATTATCTTTCAGTCTTGTAGGTATCGAAGTCTCACGTCAATGTTGAGAGCTGCAGTTATGCTAGAGGAGATAGGAATTCCCTTGGCCTATGTGGAAAACTTGTAATGTGATGCAAAAAGAAAAGAGGACCCGTGAAGAAAAGGGCTTATAAAAGTCCCGTTATAATATAAACCAGTGTGTTATGTGTAATGTATGCCCCAATCTTCCAGTTATTGATTGTTTGGAGGGTTATTTATTCATGTTTCCACATGTGCATAATAACAAGATAAAAAAAAAAAAAAAAACAATAGGATGGCAACAAGCTTAGGATGTTGCGAAACTAACCCCTGTCGCTCGTGACCCCGGAAATAGAGTTAGGGTCATGACAAGTTTTCTTGAATTTTTGGGGAATCGATGCATGGACATGAGTACCATCAAGAACTCCAATGCAATCCTAATGTACTCAATAAGTAAATGTAACAACATACTATCAAAATGAAGTTTGTGAGATTTGTCATATCACATACCTTAAAGTACAGATAAAATCTTCTACTCTTGGATATTGTTGGGGGTGTAGTGCCATCTAATGAATATTCTAAAGTATCGATGAATGGTCTCAATAGACCTATTGAACCTTGACCCTATCATTCTCAACTTGACATTATGCCCTAAAATATGGCAAAAGACTAACAATTGCTCTTTGATTGATACATTTACTATTTCCTGCAACAAATTATTTGACCTAAGAACCCTCCACAATTCAAAGAAAACTTGTGGTCTCATATGTATTTGCTTTACACAATTAGTATCTCCTAAATGTAAAATGTGATTGATGAATAACTCTCTCTCAAAATCTCTTTCCCCCGGTGGCACTCTAGGTATCTAACTACTACAAGCTTCATCCTCTATTACTAACATACCAGCTGCCATTATTGACACAGTTGCACCTATTATTGCTTCATTAACATCATTATTTTCCATTTACAAGTAATAATAAGAATTTTCATTAAGCCAGTTAAGATGGATGTTTTATCTCAAAGGTAAACCCAATAGCAAACATTAAAGAGAATTAAAAAAAAAATCGCTAAAAGGATCGAGAAGGCTAGTGTAGCAGCATTACATTCACATAATGATGGATTCTAGACAGTAAGGCTTATGAATGATTTCGACGAGGTATTGCAATAAATTATAATTAATGATTTTCTTTACCTCTTGACATTTTAACAAACAAAAGAAAAATAAACAAACTCATAAAAGAGATTCATCCCTCAAGAAGGTAAAAACATAATCGCAATTTCAGCAAGTACATAATTAACTCTCGAAGGAACATGTAAACCAATCACTTTGTCTAACAAGGCATGATATGTTACACATAAAAGCGCATATCTCAATAATAGAACTCTAACCAATGATAAAATAGGCTCATCAAACCAAGAAACACCAACCAAGTTAACTCATCTCAATAGATTACCTTTGATATGTGTTTTCATAAAAGAACATCATTGAAAATTTCGAGCAAATTAATGACAAATCAGTCAAAATGGTCAAGCGCTTAGATTGATTACCTTATATCTCTCACGGTAGAGTAAAATCTCCAATTGACCTTGTGATAAATGGAATCTCTATGACATATTTCCAAAATTTTGCTTGAAGAAGATGAACGGAAACGAGAATCAAATTATTGTAACACAAAGAATCAACATCAACCTAATGATGTAAAGCATTGATTAAATTTTTTGAGCAAAATTGAGCAAAAAGATCAAGCACTTAATTAGATTACCTCATATCCCTCATGGTAGGGTAAACTAATTGACCTTGTGACAAATGGAATCTCTAGGATCAGATTTCCAAAATTTTGCTTGAAGAAGATGAATGGAAACAAGAATCAAACGATTGTAACAAATAGAATCAACATCAACTCAACAATGTAAAGCATCGATCAAATTTTTAAATCGATATCGATCAAAAAGTTCAAGCGCTTGGATAGATTACCTTATATCCCTTGTGGTAGGATAAAATCTCCAATTGACCTTGTGATAAATGGATCTCTAGGACCCAATTTCCAAAATTTCGCTTGAAGAAGATGAACAAAAACGAGAATCAAACAACTAAAACAGAGAATTAACATCAACTCAACAATGTAAAGCATCGATCAAATTTTTTTAGATTATTCTCAAATCTGAGAGAAGAGAGAACCTGGATATGTGTTGAGCATTATTGAAGAAGAGCCAGACCTTCAAGGACGAAGAAGAAGATCTAGACCTTTAATGGAGAAGAAGATGAGCATCGGTGAAGAAGAGCCCCGAAGAAGAAGGGCGAGTTAAAGAGCGAAGGGAAAGCAAGTGGCATACCACAAATTAAGCAAGAGAACATGGAACTGTGTTGAGCGTCATTGAAAAAAAGCCCAAGAAGAAAGGCGAGCAAAAGAGCAAAGGGAGAGTGAGCAATGTACCTTAGAAAAAACGAGAGAGTTTGGAGAGGAAAAGTGAAAGGTCAAAAAGAAAAAAAAAATGAAAAGGGAAAGTGTTTTCATCTTTTAAGGCAAAGGAATTCACTTTCCTAATATAATACGTAATATTTGTGTTGACCAGAAAATATTTTCTGTTGATCAAATCTTTTTTGGAGAACCAAACAGCTAAAAATTCAGAAAACACTTTCTAGTAAAATACTTTCAGTGAAACAAATACACCCTCTAATTTCAGCCCATGGTAATTAATTAAAATTGGTCTAGTTTAATTCAACCCATTATATGGAAAAGGCCTAAATTTAGCCCATGAGATCAAGCTTAAACCTAGGTTTGCATTATATAGAAACATTATGCCTCACAAATTGGAGATCAGCAAGTGATAATCTCAAAGCATAGAGAGATACACGTGAGAAAAGAGAGAAAAAAAAGGGGGTTGCAATCGAGTCCTCCCTCGCGGCCATGCCTCTTTGCTTTGCTAGCTGAGCTTCACCGATATCTTCTTGCCACTACTCGTCGTTGCCTTACTGATGCTGCCTACCACCGTTCTACCGTCAACATTCAACTGCTCCGTAATTCTCTCTGAAGACGAAGCACCAGTCGGTGAAAGCCAACGACAACCTATTGTTGATCTCTTACATCGCCCCGCACTGCCTAAGTAACAAGCTTCGTCGAATTGAGAAGAGACAACCGTAGGTTTAAAGGAGGGATTGTTCACACACAAAGAGGAGAAGAGAACAAAAAGAAGCTTTCGATTCTTCATAAAATTCCATCTTCAATAGCTCATCATCATCTTTATTTTATTTTATTTTATTTTATTTTATATTCTCTTATCCCATGCACAAGTGACGCACAGCACCCCACAGGGTGTTGGGAAAATATGGCTTCAAATTGGGTAGAACAATGAAGTCGGATTTTTAGAGTAATCGAGTCAGACTTTGAGGTGTAATATCACTTTCTTTAAGGATTTATTTGCCCCACAATGTTGCTAATGGTCACCGGTAAATTTTCTCTAGGATACAACAAAATCTCAAAATAAAAATACTAGATAATAATTCTAGTATTTCTCCAGGTTCTCTCATGAGAAACAATTGAAAACAATGGCTGTAATTTCTTTTGAAAGAAAACAAAAAGGGAAGAAGATGTGCATTTGATCTCAAAACATACTTATCCTTGTCTTTCAATTAGAGGCAACCCTTCAAAAGGTTGTAAAATAACAAAGGCAACCTTTCAAGAAAGGTTGCAAAATGAACAAGTACATCTCAAAGGTTATATTGAAAAGACATAAAAAAATTCAAAATTAAAAATAAATAAATAAATAAAATTAACCATAACTTTTCGTAAACAGTCACACTGTTTCAACAAGACTTTATAGTTAATTTTTTATAGAAATAAATCCGAATTTTCAATAAATAAAATTAATGATCGTCGGTTAGTGTTAAACCTCGTCCATGTGTGCACTCACATCTTTTTGATATGAGACAAGGCACCTCTTCATTTATTTTATAAGCAAATTAACAAACAATCCCCCACTTTTGTTTATAAAACAAAAACAAAAAATAAAACGTTAGAAATATACAGCGAAAATTTTTATGAGATTAATATACATACATAAATGTCTCTTTCGAGTTAAACATTTACTTAGTACAAGTATCTCAAAGCTCTATCAAAGTGACAAGTAGCTCGGCTTTAAACTTGTACTTTTATATGATAAAACCGGACATACCACACATACACTAACCTATTGTTTCAGCGAAAAGTTCTATATTACTCCACACTATTATGGCATTATGCTTGATCCTATTTTATGAGCTCTCTAGAAAACAACCCTAACTTTCGTAAGAAGCATCACCACTTCTAAGCTCATATAAGTGAAGTATCTACCATGTGTTTCTATTACTATCAACACATTACAAGTTTGTACTATACTTCATTAAGAATTCAATTCAACCTGAAAACATAACAGACGATACTGACTCCTCATATTGGGACTACGTTAGTATCAAACAATCACATTCAATAACTTATTCTTGTCCATTAAACCTTGTAACTAGTGATGTTCTAGAAAAATGTCGAGTTACCATTATTGATTATTTCAATTAAAGGATTTCAGTCCCATTTCTTGTGAGGTCATTATTACCATATGTCTTGGTAAAGCCTTCATCAATGGATCGGCAAGATTATTGCTTGACCTCACGTAAACAATTGTTATGGTACCATCTTTAATCAATTGTCTTACATATTTATGTCTTAGACTAATATGTCTAGACTTAACATTATAAGTGCTACTATAGGCTCTTGCCAAAATAGCCTAACTATCACAATGGATAGAAATACGAGGCATAAGATTAGGCCATAATTTGATATCCAACAACAAATTTTTAATCCATTCGGCCTCTTTCCTAATTGCCACTAAAGCAACGAATCAAATTTCATAGTCGAGTGCATTATGCACATTTGTTTCTTGCTCGCCCAAGAAACAACACATTCACATAATGTGAAAATCCATCTAGAAGTTTCATCTCCCATGCTTATAATCCAACTAGCATCGATGTATCTTTCTAATACAACCGGATTATTATAGAACAATAAGATAACCCTCCAATGTTCTATATTAGATTACTAGTATTTACTCAACTTGCATATACATAAAGTAATATCAAGTCTAGTATAATGTATTACATACATTAAAGACCCATAGCACTCACATTAAGAACTCTCCACCAGAAATCAAATTGAGTACTCATATATTTGAAAACAAGATGTTTAAATCTATACAACATCTTCTCCATGTAATCACTTTGGCTCAAAGAATAACCCCCACTATTTTTTAACTTTAACCCTCCACTTCATCAAATTGCACGCAAGGGCAAAGCCATAAATTTAACATTATTATGCTTGAAACTATTAGAAAATATGATTGAATCAAATTTTCATGCCACTGCTTATGTGCTTGCATAAGCCCATAATAACATAAACATTCACGCACATATTAATCCAAGACATCAAGCAATCAAGCCGATTCAAATTAATCTGGTGCTTGAATGCATGGCTCAAAAATACTAAAGTATGAAACGAATCAAGGCCAAAAGTCTAGCTCAATCACACGATACCAAAATTCTACATTTTAAAGTTTTGATCTTTTCTTTCTTGATAAAGGTTAGAAACTATTATATGCAGAAATAAAAATCCCATGGTGCAAATGATAGATCAGAGATAGACCCTTCAATTTACTCTGACCAATTGATTCATCCCTTATACATACATAAAATTCCATCCACAACAAAGATCCTGCTATAGAGACGCAAGAACATAAATATGTGCAAACAAATGTCTCAATAAAAGAAACATACCCAAGATGTCACCACTGGCTAATCATGCATGAAACACTCATGAACTTCAATTTGATTAGAAACAAGAACATGCATTGGTGGAAGCTTTGATGGCCATTTTCTTGCTTGCCCCACAGCCAATTCGAATTTTATTTAATAGGCCACATCAAACTCGACGATATTGATAGGATTAGCAACATTCGACAATGATGAGCGACTCGGTCTGACTCAACTTGTCAAAGTTCCAACTCAAGACCAATGAAATAATAAATGGAATGAAGCAAATAATCAAGAAAATTATCATAGCCGATATGATCATTTTCTTCCCAAATTTCAAACAATGAAATCACATACCTTGCTGAGGGTGTGCGCAAGAGCACAGTCAGCAACTCTGATGCTAATGATGATTACATTGGTAACGTCGAAGGCATTTTCTGATGAGCAATTGCCATTTGCAGTATCACACGGTGACACGTCATGGATAATGACATGATCTCCGTCTTCCCTTGGAACCTCGTTCTCACGTCACCGTTCCTTTGGTGTAGGATGTAAAGTAAGACAAGGCCCACCAGAGACATGAGGAAAATCCCCACAATGCACTGATCGATCACCACCATCTCCATTTCCTTCTCCTTCCCGAAAACTGGGAGCGGCGTGGGGTAAGCTCAGTAGCAATGGCGTGTGTATAGCGAAGCGTCATGGTAATTCACTGGGGAGATTGTCTCTGACCGGTGGGTGCCATTACGAGTGTGATCTTATGCCAAAGTTGTAAAAGCTAGTACGAGCACTTAGAGGGGAGTGAATAGGTGTAAAAAAAAATTTCCGAGATAAAAGTGCAACACTAATCAACAATAGATGATGAAAAGGAAGTTAGACTCTTGCAGACTAAATGAATTACAATCAAAGTAAAAGAGCGTAGAGAAGAGAATAAGAACACAGAGTTTATAGTGGTTCGGCTTGATCCAAGCCTACGTCCACTCTTCCGCATTGACAGCCCACTAGCTGGGTTTCACAATGAATCAAAAAAGTTGTTACATTAAAGCTCTTCCTTGATTCCACATTGTAGAGGCTCTGCTACACTTCCTCAAGGTCTCACAAAGATATAGACTCTCTTTTGAGTACAAGATTCGCTCAATAATTTAATTGACTAAGAACAAGGAGTTTCAGACTTTGGAATTCTTCTATCGCGCACACACTCAAACAACTAGAACGTCTTCCTTATATACTCCTTCATGCCATCACACCCATTGGCACTTACTAAAGGAATTATTTCAATCTACCCGTTAGACAGAATCAATTATGAAGATTTCGAGCTATTTAAGGAATATGACGATAGCCCACCAATCATGCTCGCCCATATAATCAGGATCTAAGTTTCCATAAGTAGAACCTTCCAAGTATACTTCGCCAATCAACGGATCAAAATCCCTAAATCAATCTCAATTTGAATAATAGATTCCGACATGTTGTATCCAGCCAGAGGATCTTCTCCAGTCGATAGAATCAAATCCTTAACAAAACATTCAGTTCTGGATAAGTCTTCTTCGATGGTCTAGAAACTGTCAATGAAAATAGATTTTGGGTCTTGAGTCTGGCAGTCTAGAGGTCTTCAGACTTTGATGAAAGAGTCTGCAAATCTTCAGACTAGACTAATGGAAACATTTTGTCAACTTCAAAACACTCAAGGAAGTTTTCTCCAACAAGAGTCACGGCTGTAGTTTAAGCATGGGGCGTCTCCAAATAATTCCTCAAACAACTTCAAGATGGAGACACAAATCTATCACTTTGAAACTGTTCTCAGTGATAATCACATTGAACAAACTAGCCATGAAGGTAGACAATCCTCCAGTTGCTAGTTTTCGAGGATTCGAATTCATCCCTTGAATTCGCTTGTAGGGTTAGAGAATTCCTTTTATGGCATTTGAATGCCAAGAAGGTAGTCACGTGTCTAAGAGTCTGTCAGCATTTGTTGTTGATTCTTTGGGAGAGCATGTCGATTCGAAGGTGTAGATAAGTGAACCAGCGAAGAACTACGGTGTGGAGCACTTGGAAAGCAAAGTGTTCGACTTGGAAACAAGTGTCTCCGTGAGGACCATGGATGATATTTCCTACTCAGCAAACTGCTTCTCTTCGCCCTTGAAATTGATGATAATCACGGGCTTGTGGCTAGGACTAGTAATGACCTTGAACGACCAATGCCTCCTATTACTCTAGACCAAAGGGTAAGTGATTCTCCTCCCGATCAATTGCTTCGCATCAAAGATGGTGTCGGCAGGATTCATAGCAACCTGGTTCTTGGTAGTGGCGTAGATTAGCCTCTCTCATTTTCTGCCATCAATTCCTTCCCTCCGACTCCATTGTTGTACAAATAAATCCTTAAAATTGTTGGGAAAATATGGTTTCAAATTGGGTAGAACAATGAAGTCGGATCTTTAGAGTAATCAAGTCGGACTTTGAGACGTGATATCACTTTCTTTAAGGATTTATTGCCCCACAATGTTGCTAATGGTCACTGGTAAATTTTCTCCAGGATACAACAAAATCTCAAAATAAAAATACTAGATAATAATTCTAGTATTTCTACAGGGTCTCTCATGAGAAACAATTGAAAACAATGGCTGTAATTTCTTTTGAAAGAAAACGAAAAGGGAAGAAGATGTGCGTTTGATCTCAAAACAAACGTACTTATCTTTGTCTTTCAAATAGAGGCAACCCTTCAAAAGGTTGCAAAAGAATAAAGGCAACATTTTGGGAAAGGTTGCAAAATGAACAAGTACATCTCAAAGGTTATGTTGAAAAGACATAAAAAATTTGGAATCAAATAAATAAATAAAAATAATAACTGTAACTTTTCGTGAATAATTGCACTGTTTCGACAAAATTTTATAGTTAATTTTTTATAGAAATAAATCCGAATTTTCAATAAATAAAATTAATGATCGTCAGTTAGTGCCAAATCTCGTCCACGTGCGCACTCACATTTTTTCGATATGGGACAAGGCACTTCTTCATTTGTTTTATAAACAAATTACCAACATAGGGCACTGCAAAGTAAAATAAAACAAAAGGATAAAAGATGGAGGAACCAATGGTCAGAGCAACGTATGTCAAATTATAGAGCTTGAAGTTGTGATTTGTTTTCCTTTGATTGCGTCCAGGCTTGAATGAGCGATCTAGCAAGCCTTGTGGTGCTTGCAAAGAAGAGAGTTGTCGCAGTGGAATTCTAATTGTCTAAATCGAATAATATGCGAAACATAAATAACATAGCAAATGAGAGAAAAGAATAACAACACACCAGAAATTATTTACGCAAAAAATTCAAAATATGAAAAACCTATTATTTACGTGGAAAACTCAAAATGGGAAAACCCTATGGAATGCTAATCCAGGAACTCTTCACTATAAGTAAAGGATTACAATTAAGATTGTAATGGTATTTCTCTCACAATAAATGTAACAACCCGGGCCGCATCGTGTAATATTGTCCGCTTTGGACACTGAGTCCTCATGACTTTAAAACGTGTCACACAAATTAAAGGGACTCCAAGGCTTATAAACTAGCCCAGGACTCCCCCCTAAGCAATGTGGGACTAAAGAGGACCCATTCTCATTCCTTGAGTTGTCACACTCCACCTCTTAAGAGCACAACGTCCTCGCTGTGGACCCCACACACGGTCGGGAGTCGACTATGATACCATTTGTAACGACCCGGGCCCCACTATGTAATATTTTCTACTTTAGATATTGAGTCATCAAGGCTTTAAAATGCGTCACACAAATTAGAGGGACCCCAAGCCTTATAAACTAGCCCAGGACTCTCCCCTAAGTGATGGAGGACTAGAGAGGACCCCTTCTCCTTCCTTGGGCTGTCACAATAAATCCTTATAACTATCACAAAGCATATCCTCTTTTGAAAAACTCTATAAAACTCTCGTATTTACTCACGTTATTGAAGATTCTTGTGATCTCTTCAGAGTATTTTCTGGTATATTAAGAAACCTCCATCCAAATTAGGAATCCTCCCTATTTGATTTGGTAATCACATCTCAATTAGAAATCTCCTTGATTGACTGAATCCTTTGATTTGGGCAATCACCAGAATTTATTTTTTCTCGGTATTCTTCCTAAATAAGACTAATTCTTATTTAGATTTCTTCATTTTCAGCATCCTACCATAATAAGACTCCCTTCCTATTAGGTAATCTTGATGAACAATTTTCGAGATATCTCAAATCGACTCCCAAACATGTTGGGTTGCTCCCAACAAGTCTCCCCCCAGTCCATCATGGAAGGTCTTAAATATTCTTATCACTTCGATAAGCTAGCCTCTTTCCTACAAAATTTTAGTTTCTTCATAGGTAGAGAGAGACTTTGTTAACATATCAGCATCATTTTTGTTCGTGTGAATTTTCTCGAGCTTCAATTGCTTCTCTTCCAATACTTCTAATATCTAATGATACATAATATCAATATGCTTCGTCCTCAAATAAAACGAGGAATTTTTACTGAGATGAATAGTGCTTTGGCTATCACAATGCGTAATATACTCATCTTGCTTGTACCACGACTTTTGTAAAAATCTTTTCATCCACAATTTCTCTTTACTAGCATCAATGCCAGCTATGTATTCAGCCTTTCTTGTGGATAGTGCAACGCACTTTTGCAATCTTGATTGCTAAGAGACAGCTCCATCTGCAAAAGTCATTAAATAACCAAACGTAGTTCGCTTGGAATGTACATCTCCCGCCATGTCTACATCGGTGAACCCCTCAAGTATCGGTTTTTCATCACCAAAATACAAACACAAACTAGATGTGTATCCACTTGACAACCTCCTAATGTTGTTTACTAGGACTTGACATGTATCGACTAACAATTGCAACAACATACCTAATATCCGGTTGTGTACACACCATTACATACATGAGACTTTCAGTGATAGAGGCATAAGGGGGAAGAAAGGGAGGAAGGAAATGAAGGGGAAATGGACGTGGGCAGAAAAAAGAGAAGAAGGGGAGAGAAGGAAAAGAGGAAGAGAGAAAGAAGAATGGTGAGGGTGGCGTCTGCAGAGGGAGGAGACATGAGGGATGGGAGGAGAGAGAGAGAGTGGAAAAATAAATAAATTAACAAAAGGTTTACCAAGAAATTTCCTAAAACCCATCATACCATTCACCTCACTTGCCCCTAAAACCCTCTATGCCAAGCATTTTTTCCCCAAATATCTTCTAAATTCTAATTTCTTAAAAACAATAATTTTTGGTCCAAAAATTCCAATTTTACCTCTTAATCCGAATTTCCTTTTTGTTTTGTCCGATAATTCATTTTCCGAAAATTTCGGACTCGCCGATAATTCGACGAACAATGAGACGACGTCTAATAATTAAATCTAAAAGCCCTCGAAAGTTTGATACCCGCAATTGAATTAAATTTCGTGGTTAATAATCGATCTAACATGACTGTAGTACGACATAATTTTCAATTCACGTCTGTGCATCTTCGAATCTCAGACGACCCTCGGTGGTCACGTAATCGCGAGGATTCAATTACGTACCCTAAATACAATATCAATAGAAAATCGGTTTAGCGTCGTTCGACGTGAATATCGTAATCGTGCGGAATCACCCACAAATTGACTACGCACTTTCGTCAAATCAATTTATATATGTTCACTAATAAATTTATACGGCATGGTATTAATCATTGCCGATCATTATGGTCGAGCAGTCTATTCCTGATCGAATTCTCTAGTATTTCACGTTTTTAACCCTTTACGGCCTCACTTAATAGATTAGTTAACTCGTGAGTGATCAATTCAGGGTAAAGTAACTATAAGTGCATCGACGAAATAACCATTTGGTATATTTTGAAATAGGGGCCAAATTTCGGGATATCACATCAATGATCCATTTATAGGTTGGGACCATCATTGTAACATTGTCACTGGATCAATATATTTTTCTCAGTCAATGTAATGTGATCATGTGCATATCACCATTATATGGAGCAGTTTCATTTGGGCCAACCCTGACATAGCTCTTTTTTATTATTGGAAAATCAAACCTTAAATAGTTGATTTGATTTTATCGTAGCCATATTCCAGAAGCCCCTTAAAATAGAAGAATTTGAGAGGACTCAACCCCCCTTTAGGCCCAAAGCCGTTAAACCAGAAACTTACCTCCAACTGATCTTTTAGTTAAAGGTTTCTTGAAGAGGCCACACGCAACATTCACCGCGCCGCAAGTGATCTCTCTTACACAGTTCAGTCCTTTTTCCACTTCACCCTTCGACACTCCTCTATCCTTCATCTCTGAAGAAGAAGAGCAGTGCTGTATTGTATTCTTGAGCAGATCAGGTCCATCAGACTGCTCAAAAATCAAGAGCCGATCAACTGTCAAAAACCGAACGATTCAACCCTCCTACTTCAAGTGGTGGACCCGATTGCATTGTTTTGGCTAGTTTTCCGGAAGTCCACATTCATTTAATTTTCTTGCTCGTCTGCTTTCTTCTTAATGAAGATTATCTTTATTAGGGTTCACATTTTCTTCTCATTGTTTCTTGTTGCAACAAAGGGGATCGAAGATTTGTATTACTCCATTCAGGAATGTTTCTTTATAACGGGGAAATTGGTTCCATCAAGATCACCATTTCCGCCTCCTCCATTGGAACCCAACAACATTTGCGACAAGAAAATCAAGAAGATGCACAACTTTTTCCCATGGACCGATTTTCCCGAGTCCAGCAGTGCCCAGTCATCGCCACGGCCAGAATCATCGAACCGAGTTGACCAAGCTCCTATGAAGAAGACGCTTTTGTATGACTTCCTCCCGAGCAAAGCCATCGAAGATGCTGAGAAGGCCCAAAACATTCCTCACCAGGTCACTTGGCAACTGATCGAAATCCGATATGAACATCAACTCCCCAGGTACTGCCCAACCCTCATCAAGGTCATCGATGAGGAAGACATTTTCACGGGGAAGCCGCTTTTCTCGCACCACACGGCCTTCGATTACGTGTTCCGTCACTGGCCTCTGCCCGTCGTGCAAGATATCTTGATGGTTGGTAAGAGAATGGAGTGATACTTTGAAGAAAACAATCAAACCATGGTTTGAATTCAGGGGGAGCTTTGAAGGCAAAATATTAGAGGAAAATGTTAAAAGAGTGTTTTCTGGGCATTTACTAAGTCTCATTTATCGTGCTTTCGAACCATCACTATTTCTTCGATAAAAAAAATAAAAAATAAAAAATAAAAATAAAAAAACCATCACCATTTCTATTTGAAGAAGGTACATTTGTTAAAAGTGCCGCGTTTAATTTTGAAATTACGTTGATATACTTCATCTCTATTTTTTATGGTTTTAACTGATGTACTTGAACAATCGCTAACAAGATCCATCGTTATATTTTAGAGTTTATTGACAATTTTTTAAGGATACAGTAGCATCAGCTACTTACCCTTCCTAAATGAAACGATACGCCAACCTCTTTTAAGATCCAAATTGTTGACATCAATGAATCGCACAAGCCAAGTGAGGGAAAAAAAAATCAAAACTCATTCCCAGAACAAACAAAGTTTTAACCCTCGTTCCCAAAACGACCATTCCCGTTGTTGATACTTCTTAAAGTATGGACCAATAAACATTTTTTTTTCAAATTTTAGGGCATTTGAAATTAAAAAATTTGTCCTCATAATTTGTGTAAATCGGGACTCTTAATTATTTTATTTGCTAATGCATCATTCGTGAAAATCTTAATGTCAATTTACCGCACACAAAGGGGGAGGATCTCGATTCTTCTCTAAAATCATAATTATTAGGTCAAGAGTCACAGAACATTCATATGCAACTTGCACCATTGACATTGGTGGTCAGGGAATTCCGACCGCCGCCAAAATTCACGTCTTGTTCTCTCAATTTTGTTCAACAATAATTCAATATTTCTTGTAGCGAGTTTAACTTACCAAGTAAGAGGTTTTGCTTGAATGTGATATTATTTCATATAGAAAGACTTACTTTGAACAAATAAATTTTTCCCCTAATTCATGCCATTATCCACAACAATTGTCGGTGAACTTCTTAGTTTGAAGTTATATTGACTAAACTTAGAAGATTTATTGCAAACAAATACAATTTATCATGATGAATAACCGTACTCTACTCCACAGGAAAGCAATTTACCATAGAATATATTGTATTTTACTAGTGAAAAGTACACTTTCTCTAAACAAGAGATTTTATTTTCATTTCGGAAATTGGAATTTACGAGATATATATGCACTTTCCTCTTTATATCTGATTTACAGTAGATTAATTGATGATCACCTTATAAAAGCCTTCGCGGACTTGATCGCCATATTGGGGCCACAGAGTCGGTTAGACTAGATAAACTCACCCTCATCTTCTTTCGTTAAGATTTCTCCAATAGCCTACCTTCAAAAGTCCATCGCAACTGAACCCTCTCCTCAGTCCATCTTCTCTCCAGCCATCGGAGCATTCTCGTGCATTTTGATCGCCGAACGAACGGGGCCATCCATCGAAGTTTAATCCTCGTTCTTCGTCCCCAATGAAGAGCAGAAGCCTGCGTTGAAGTTCTTCAATTTACCAGGCTACATTGTTTGAGATTTCTTGGTCTGGTTTAGCTTTCTTGAATTGCAAGCTCATTGCATGGTTGCTTCCCGATAGATAGACGATGTTCCACACCAGCACTTCTTTTTTTTTTTTTTTTGGTAAGTAAAGTAAACGAGCAAAAGCGACTCCACCGGGGATCGAACCCAGAATCTCTGGTTCCGTAGACCACACCAGCACTTCTTGATGTGTGCAATAATCGTTTACGTACGAAGATAAACCGCTTCAAAAAAAACTTATCGTAGGTGATCCAGAAAAGGCGCACAAAAGCTTCTTAGGGTTTTGTTCGGTTTATCTTTTTCACTAAGCAAATTAAAACGTGGGGTCAAAGATTTGTGCGTTAGTAAGATTTTTATGGTGGTTCCATATTGCAGAGAAGTCTTTCCATCAAGATCACCATTTTCGAATACCCTATTGGAAGCTCAGACCACGGCAAGTAAAGAGAATCCAGAAAGATGGGCAACTCTTTCCCGAAGAATGATGTTTTTGAGCCGAGCAACGTCCAATCGTCCCCACCTGCAGAGCTGAATCGAAGTGTTCCTGAGTTGAGCAACACTCAATCAGCGCCACCTAAAGAACCGAACCAAGCTGATCCCTCCGGCTCCAATACTTCTCCACCGAACAACAGACCCCACCAAATCTCGTTCAAGAAGACGCTTTTCTATGACTTCCTCCCGATCAAAGCGGCCAAAGACACGGACAGTGCCCGAAACATTCCTCACCGGGTCACTAGCCAGGTGATTGAAATCCGAGACAACTTGCCGCTCCTCCAGTTCCCATCGCACTACCAACCAACACTCAGCAGGGTCGTTGAGGAGGACGACGTTTTGATGACGAAGTTGACGATCCTGCCCCACGAGGCCTACGATTACATGTTCCGTTACTGGTCTTCGTCCGATATGGAAAACGTACTGGCAGGCTGCAGGCACTACGTGACCATACGCGACAACACGGGTTGCAATGATGATGGTGGTAGTAGCAGCAGCAGCGGAAATCGCGTTAACGAGCCTTGTTGTTACAATGACTCGAGTGCGTACATTATGAAGTGTGATAACAGCGATGAGTACTATCTGAATTTGAGGGACCTCTACCGGTCGAGACAGATTAGGGCCGGGGATTCAATCAAACTGCGATGGGATGTCACTTATCGGTATATCCATTTGAAGGTGGTACACAGGAGACCTGATGACCCATTGATTAAATGAGGAGGAAAGTGCATGCTGTTCTACAAACATTTCGGTGGAGTGTAAGCTTGATTTCCTCAGTGGCAATTTCAATCGTTGGATGGAAGAAATAAACAGAATGTCATGCAACTTTGAGACTTGGAGATTCGATGGAGAAACTGTTCAATGTTGATGGAGATTGTCTTTCTTTCTTTCTTTCTTTCTTTCTTTCTTTATTTCTTTCTTTTCCTTTTCTTTTACGAGTAGGTAGCTCCTGCATTGGTTGTCCACGTTGGTTATGCCGCTTAGAGAGAGAGAGAGAGAGAGAGCATGTCGGGTCTCCAAGTTCGTCAGGGCTCGTAATGGAGCTAGGCATGGCCATACGACTATTGCTGCTGCTATTGGTGGTTAATTAAGATAGACCAAGTGCTAGAAATTAGAGGTTTTTGCAAGATGAGGCCATAAAAGCTTTTTTTAATTATAAAAATGACCTATTTTTTAAAAAACGTTAAAGTATTTACTTATGTCAAGTATAACTAAGCTTTATACAAAAAAAACCAGAATGTTATGAATATTTTGAGATTCATAAATTCGGGGGAAGAGACTTATGGAAAAGATTTGATTTCTTTCTTTTTCTTTTCTCTTTTAAACACATGAGTAGCATCGTGCATGGCGTAGGGTAAGTTAATGTGACACATGAGTTCAGTACAACCCTTGTGTTGAAGTTGACTGGTTTGAAATAACTCCACTTTGAATCATCACAAGATAAAAAGTAGAGCAATTCTGAAGAGAAAAGTTCAAAGAAAGAAAGGTCTTAATGTGAGATATTTGTTTGAGTCGGGCATTGACATCCTTTGTAATTAGAGGATGGATTTAGTTTACCCTTTTTAAATAGATGCGCATTATCTCTGCCAAGATCGACTAATTATAATTATCGGATTCCATAATTCACATTTGAAACCCTAATTGCCATATTGAACAAAACGGTAAATTTAATCAAGGCCTGTAGCACGCAGCTATCAACCATTTACCCCGACTTCAACCGCCTCTCTCTCTCTCTCTCTCTCTCTCTCTCTCTCTCTCTCTCTCTCATCAATTTACGATTTTTAAACATTATTTTCTCAATTATCTGCACTATGTTTTCTTAATGTGTTATAGTCTATCTAGTAAGCCTAGCAATTTACAGGTTTTGACTCTGGCATCAGTGACTGAATTGACTCTTTTAATCATTCTCAAGTGACAAAGGGGAAACAATCAATCATTTTACCACGGTTGGAGGGAATAAGAGGATTTTTAGTTGGGATTTCATGTGATCAATGATCCATTTATATTTTGGTATCATTGTCTTAAGATTGTTACCGGATCAATATCTTTTTCTTAGTCATGCAATGGGATCATGTGCATGTCACGGTTATATTATATGGAGAACTTTTATTCGGGTCAACCCTTGTAAAGCTCCTTTTATTATCGGAAAATCAAACATTAAATAGTTGATTTGATTTTATCGTGAACATATATTCCTGAAGCGCCACTTAAAAATAGAAGAATTCGAAAAGGACTGAACCTTCCTTTTGGCCCAGAGCGGCTAGACCAGAAACTTTCCCTCAACTGATCTTTTTGTTAAAGGTTCCTTGAAGAGGCCACACGTAAAATCCACCGCAAGTGACCTTGATCTCTCTTACATAGTTCAGTCCTTTCTTCACTTCACCCATCGACAATCGTCCATTCTTCATCTCCAGAGAAGAAGAGCGGTGCTGCTGCATCGTCTTGTGGAGCCAAACCACGGCATCCGATCATGCAGCAAATATCAGACAATTGAACCCTAAGGCTATTTTGACCCAAAAAAAAAAAAAAACCTACGGCTTTGAGTTGAGGACGTGATTGCTTTGTTTGGTTAGTCTTCTGGAAGCCACATTCATTTGATTTACTTGCTCGTCTGCTTTCTCGGGTGTCTTCATAAACCCTAGACATTTACAATAATAAACGTTTAGGAATCACGTTTTTTTCTTATTGTTTCTTGATGCAACAGAGGGGATCGAAGATTTGCTCCCAAGCAAGGCCATCGAAGACGCAGAGAGGGCCCAGAACATTCCCCACCAGGTCACCGGGCAACTGATCGAAATCCGAGATGAACATCCATTCCCCAGGTCCGAGTATCACGACTGCCCAACCCTGATCAAGGTCATCCACGAGGAAGACGTTTTCACGGGGAAGCTGCATTTCTCGCACCACACGGCCTTGGATTACATGTTCCATCACTGGCCTATGCCCGTCGTGCAAGGTATCCTGACGGGCGGTGAGTACTATATGAAGATATTTAACTACAAGGACTACGATCGTGGTGCCGGCGTCGGCAGCAGTAATGATAGGGCAAACCTGTCTCTGTGGGCAAACCTGGACTACGATCGGCATTTCCACTTCCTCCATCAAAACCTCCCGCCGACGAATAATAGCAGCAAGAAATTCAAGAAAATGCACAGCTCTTCCCCATCAAATGATGTTCCATAGTCCAGCAGCGCAGGATCATTCTCCCTGCCAGAATCATCGGACCAAAATAACCAAGCTCCAGCGACAAACACCTTTGATTATTATGACTTCCTCCCGAGCAAAGCTGCTGAAGATGCGGAGAAGGCCCAAAACATTCCCCACGAGGTCAAACGCAAGCCGGTCAAGATCCAGGATGAAGATCCACTCCCCCGGTCTGACTCTCACGACCACCCGACCCTCTATAAGGTCATCGATGAGTTCGATCTCTGGACAGAGAAGCCGCCGGCCAGGAACGACATAGCCTCGGATAGCATGTTCCGTCATTGGCCTACCTCCGCCGTGCAAAACATACCGGCAGGCCACAAGCACTACGTGACGACACGGATTGCAATCATGGTGGCAGCGGCGGCGACAACAATGGTGTGAATGGGCCTCTGCATTTCCGCGGCTTGAATGTATACTTCGGCAAGTGTCAAAGGACCGGCCATTACTTTCTGAATTTGAGCGATGTGTTGGTAGCGAGACAAATCAAGGTGGGCAATATCATTCTCTTCACGTGGGACACTAGAAAGGAGGCTTCGTTATTGAGATTGCGAGTGTCGGGACCTAACCAAGCACATTGCATGCATGCATCTGCGAATCTTTTGGTCGAAAAGAAGCCAAAATGTTACGAACATTTTTAGATCGACAGATCCGGGGGAAAGATTTATGGAGATGACTGGATTTCTTTCCTTTTCTCTTTTAAACACTTCTGATCTTGATGATGAGTAGCATCGTGCATGGCCCAGGGCAAGTTAATGTGACATATATGAGTTTGGTACAACTCGTGCTGAAGTTGACTAGTTTGAAATAACTTCGCTTTGAATCATCACTTCGGTAAAAATTAGAGCAATTCTAAGGGAACTTGTTCGAAGAGAGAAAGGTTTCAACAAGAGATTTAAATTTGAGTCGGGGATTGACATCCTTTGCAATTAGGGAATGGATTTAGTTTGGCCTAGATGCGCATTATCTCTTTCAAGATCTGATGAGTATAATTATTCAATTCCATAATTCACATTCGAAGCCCTAATTGCCATATTATTGAACAAGACGCTAAATCCAACCAAGCCCTCTGGCCACTCAACATCCAGCCATTTACCCCCCCCCCCCTCTCTCTCTCTCTATCTCATCATTTATGATTTCTAAACATTATTTTCTCAATTACCTGCACAATGTGTTCTTAATGTGCTATAGTCTACTTAGTGAGCCTAGATGTTTGCAAGTCTTGACTCTGGCATCAGTGACTTGACTCTTTCAATCATTCTCAAGTGAAAGGGGAAACAATCTATCATTCTAGCATTGTTGGACAGAATAAGAGGATATTTAGTTGGGATTTGCTATGATCGATGATCCATTTTTATTTTAGGATCATGATCATAAAATTGTCACTGAATCAATATCTATTTCTTAGTCAATGTAATGGGATCGTGTGCATGTCACCATTATATGGAGGACTTTCATTTGGGTCAACCTTTACATAGCTCTTTTTTATTATTGGAAAATCAAACCTTAAATAGTTGATTTGATTATATCATAACCATATTCCTGAAGCGCCACTTAAAAATAGAAGAATTCGAAGGGACTCAACCTCCCTTTTGGCCCAGAGCGGTTAAACCAGAAACTTTCCCTCCAACTGATCTTTTTGTTAAAGGTTTCTTGAAGAGGCCACACGTAAAATCCATCAAGAGTCCGCAAGTGATCTCTCTTGCACAATTCAGTCATTTCTTCATTTCACCCATCGATACTCGTCCATTCTTCATCTCTGAAGAAGAAGAGCAGCGCTGTCGCCACGTCTTATTGAGCCAGACCAGGCCATTGGATTGCTCCCAAATCAAGAGCCGGTCATCCAGCATATATCGGACGATCGAACCCTATGGCTTTGAGTTGAGGAAGTGATTGCTTTGTCTTGGTTAGTCTTCTGGAAGTCCACAATCATTTAATTTACTTGCTCGTCTGCTTCTTGGGTGTCTTCATAAACCCTAGACGTTTGCAACAAGAAACGTTTAGGATTTATTGTTTCTTGTTGCAACAGAGGGGGTCAAAGATTTGCACATCCAGGGCTGTTTTTTCGTAGCGGGGAAATTGTTTCCATCAAGATCGCCAATTCCGCTTCCTCCATCAAAACCCACCAACAATTTACGACAAGAAAATCAAGAAGACGTGCAACTTTTTCCCAATGAACGATTTTCCGGAGT
The DNA here is from genome assembly GCA_016097595.1 of Eucalyptus pumila. Classification (NCBI taxonomy): domain Eukaryota; kingdom Viridiplantae; phylum Streptophyta; class Magnoliopsida; order Myrtales; family Myrtaceae; genus Eucalyptus; species Eucalyptus pumila. The sequence continues at coordinate 14,608,979 of CM027849.1, read as the reverse complement.
CCAGTTGTACCCAGTCATCGCCATGGCCAGAATCATCGAACCAAGTTAACCAAGCTCCTATGAAGAAGACGCTCTTCTACGACTTCCTCCCAAGCAAAGCCGTCGAAGACGCAGAGAGGGCCCAGAACATTCCCCACCGGGTCACTTGGCAACTGATCGAAATCCGAGATGAACATCCACTCCCCAGGTCCAAGTCTCACGATCACCCAACCCTCATCAAGGTCGTCGACGAGGAAGACGTATTCACAAGGAAGCTGCATATCTTGCACCACGCGGCCTTCGATTACATGTTCCGTCACTGGCTCATGTCCGATGTGGAAAACATACTGGCAGGCTGCAAACACTACGTGACGGTACGCGACGACACGGGTTGCGATGATGGTGGTAGTAGTAGCAGCGGCAGAAATCGCGTTAACGAGCCTCTTTGGTACAATGGCCCGAGCGTGTTCGTTAGGAAGTGCGACCACTGTGATGAGTACTATCTGAATTGTAGGGACCTGTACCGGTCGAGACGGATTGGGATCGGGGATTCGATCGAACTGCAATGGGATGTCACTTATCGGTATCTCCATCTGAAGGTGGTGCACAAGTAAATGAGCATGAAAATGCACGCAGATCTACAAACATTTCGGTGGAGTGTAAGCTTGATTTCTTGTCAGTGGCGATCATGATTCAATATTTGTATGGAAGAAATAAACAGAATGCCATGCAATTTTGAGAATTGGAAATTCGAAGAAGAAACTGTTAACTGTTCATGAAGATGGGTTTTCTTTCCTTCTTTCCTTCGTCTTTCTTTTCTGTTCTTTCTTTTCCTTTCCTTTTATGAGTAGGTAAGCTTCTGCATTTATTGCCGCTACCGTTGGTGGTTAATTAAGATAGGCCAATTGCTAGAAATTAGAGGTTTTTGCAAGATGAGACCATAAAAGCTTTTTTTTTTTTTTAATTATAAAAATGACCAGTTCTGTAAAAGCGTTGCAGTATTTACTTATAATCAAGCTTAATATGAAAACTCATATGGCAACATGTGTCTTCATAGGATTTAAATTTTTTACTTTGTGTTTAGGCCGATAGACTTGGACTTTTTCTCAGCTCGAAACTTTCACATTATACTAATGACGGCACGTAAATTCACGTACTAATTTTTTAAAATTTCTTTCTGCCTTGATTTTTACTGTTTACCAAAAAAAAACAAACGGGCATGTAAATTGGTTTTTGGGGTTAGGGTCAGGATATTGTTGGAGTCCCCATAAGAGCAACTCTTCACTTATACAATGTGCATTAGCAACCAATGAGCAAACGTGTCTTTCAAACATACTACGAGACTTCGATGATATTGTGATTCGAAACGGCTCCATGTAATGTTGTACGTCTCGTCCTCACTAGCTAGGAAATTGCAAAGAAAAAATATTTCAAACATCCCTCAATCTAAGTTTTCCATTAAGATCCATCTCTTGCGCGAGATCCACTGCGTCCGGTCCAAATACTTGAGCGAACGAATTCCGTCCATCATTTTCATGACCATTTGAATATGAGAGTAATTTATAATGATTTCATTCTAACGATAGATTTTCCCTCAAAAAGAGAGAAATAAATAAATAAATAAATTATATTATAAGGATAAGTATATTAGAAATCCTAAAACTTATCACGAAAGTATAATTAAGTTCTAAAACTTGCAAAAAGTATAATTAATTTCTAAAACTTGTTGAATTGGTTTAATCAAGTTCTTTCGTTCACTCCATCCAATTCAACTAACAAAAAATACTATTCTTTTTCATGTTTGCTCTCTTCTATGTAGTGATGACATGGCTAAAACTACATCATTTTGGTCGAATTTTGATTATTAATACAAATTGTAGCCCTCTCTACTATTTGCCCACTATTGCCAGGAAGGCCAACGAGTATGGGGATGGCCAGCGAGGATCACTGGGCTGTCAACAGTGACCCGTGTAGGCCCTCACCTACACTCGAAGAGGGTCATGGCCCTACCTCGCCCATTCTAGGGGAGACCTTATAGAATCACCTGCAGTCGGCGAGGGCCATTGGCCATTGGTCAAGGCCCAGCGAACCCTATCGGCCATCCTCCACCCTCATTAGCCCTTCCCGACGATGATGGGACAATGGCACCTCTGGGTTCTCTTTTAATAATATATATATATAGCTTATTTCATAAATTTTATTATTCAAATTTGCCTTAAAAATCAAATTTGGACCAAAACAATATTGTTTTAACCTTATGTTTCATTATATAGCCACATAGGAGAGAAAAGATTTTTAAAAAAGCCATAATAGCATTTTCGATTAATCAAATTAGACAGGGTTAACAGAATGATTTGATTGCAACAATTTAACAAATTTTAATATTTTAATTCCTTTTTTTGTAAATTTTAAGACTCAATTACACTTTTATAATAACTTTTAGGACTTTCAATACACTTATCATATTTTGTAATACAAGTATGGGGAAACTACCAAAAGAAAAGTCCTAAATTACATTTATGTCAATTCAATTTTAAACATTTTAATTGTGTCAATGTAGTTCTAAACATTTTCATGTTATGCTATTTGAATTCATTCAGCCAAATTTGATTGGAAATCACTAACATAAACATCAGTCATCCTATATAGCATGATCAATGTTAATGTGGATATTTTTAATATATTATTAATACTTTTTGAACTTTTTAAATAATTTTTTTTAATTATTTTCTTCTCTGTACTTTTTTTTTCTTTTGGCTTGATGGCTGATAAGGGTCACTAGCTGACTCTTACCAACACTAGGCCAAAGCCGCAAAGCCCTTGCCTAGCCCAAATTTGGTGAGGGCATTGGGACCGTAATTAGATTTGGGCCAAGAGTTGGGCAACCTCACTTTGGCTAGTGAGAGTATCGTGACTCTCGTCTAAGCCCTCATCAACCACAACGAGAACCTGGGCAAGGATCGCAACACCCTCACCCAGTGCCAACAGGGATCGGCTAACAACCCTTGTTGACTCTAAACTCCAAAAAAGAAAAAAAAAAGAAAAACAAAATTTCATAATTTTAAAAAATATATATATCATTAAAATTGTCAATGTTATCATCAACCATGCTACATAGGACATTCAAAAAACATTATTAAAAATATCCATGTTAACGTCAACCATACTACTACATAAAACAATCATTATCCACAATAGTAATTTCCAATTAAATTTGGCAAAACCTAAAATTGTTTATAACTAAATTGTCACAATCAAAAGATTTACAATTGCATTGGGCAAGTGCAATAGAATTAGAAATTTTTGGGTAATTGTCCCATACTAACCTAATACAACCTTTTTCTTTTTTAAGTAAAGCTCAATTTATTTCGTAGAAAATATGTTTCAAAAAAAAATTTCCTCATTTACTAACCAAATCAAAAGAATATATATATATATATATATATTAAATATGACTAGAAATTAGGACTTGGATGGGAAACTCTTCAATTGGACATGGAAATCCCAACTCTAGTCTTGGATCCTTGGACCCCAAGCCAAAGTCTTCGACGCCTACCCTCGAGTCTACTGAGGTCAAGCTGGAGGCCTTAGTGCCCATGCCCAATGTCCTAGCACCTAGGTCAAGTCTACAAAGGTTGAGCATGGGACCCCAACACCCTTGCTTGAACCCTTAGCACCTAGGTTAGGTCCATAAAGTCCGTGTCTGTGTCCATGATGCTTGAGTTGGGGTGTTTAGCACTTAGGTCCAGACACTTAGGCTCAAGTCTCCAGTGCCCGAGTGAGTGCCCATCAAGGCCTGGGCACGGGATTTCAGTTTACCCATGTGCAGGACCATCGAGGCCAAGGCTCGAGTGCCCAGGTTCATCAAGGTTGAGCCTAGGACTCAGGGGCCCACATCCAAATATCAAGGTGGGGCCTAGGTCCATTGAGGTTGGCGATAGTACCCAGTGTCAAGCCCAAGCCTAACTTTGATGGATGTTGTGGACCTTAGCACAAGTACCAAGGTCTCGCACTCAGTATTCATAGACCGAAGCCTAACCTCAATAGACTCAAGCTCGGGTGCTAGGGATCCAAGCATAGGGACCAGGTTCTCGGCCTCGGTTTCGAGGTGCCTGCACCCAGGTCCCCAACGCCTGAGTCAAGGTCCATCCTTGATGGACCCAAGACTCTAGTATCTATGCCCACTTCTTCGGTTACAAAATCCCAGTGCTCATACCTGATTCCCCGGCCGTCATTGGCGCCCGAATAGTACATCACTATTCCGAAAAATCAACAGGAAATTAGACGGGGTCAGTAGGCACACTTCTTTTCGATTCATGCTTAAGCAAATGAAAATTCGGTCGGGTCTCGACCCGCAATCACACCCCCCCTATGAGTTGTATCAAAATGGAACACCATCTCACGCGGACGGAGCCAATCGTCACCCCCCCTCTCTCTCTCTCTCTCTCTCTCTCTCTCTCTCGTATAATTAATAGGCAAAATACAAAACCAAACAAATCGCTCATCGATTCGGCACAGAAAATCCACCCTTCCAGCGACGAGGTCCTGAGATCTCGATCTCGATCTCGCTCTCGCCCTGCGCTCCATACCCTTTTCGAGGCGAGATCTCAACCTTTCCTCCGATCCGCTGCGGGGGTTCGTCTTGATTCGGCCGACGGAGAGAAATTATGGCCCCGGTCTCGGCTCTCGCCAAGTACAAGCTCGTCTTCCTCGGAGACCAATCCGTCGGCAAGACCAGCATCATCACTCGCTTCATGTACGACAAGTTCGACAACACGTACCAGGTCCCCCTCTCTCTCTCTCTCTCTCTTTAACGACCTATTCGGCATGTCTTCTGGGTCGGTGGCGCTGATGGAATCCCGATCGCTTCTTGTCATTTCGTTGTTGTCTGGGTGATGCTGGGTAGCGATCGGTTTTGCTGTTCGATGATTGAATTGGGTCGTCGCGTTTGTTCTCGATGCGATGATGATGATGGGTTTGATCTTGATCCGTGGCCCCCAGCTGTGGATCTTATAGCAGTGGTCATTTCGTGTTATCGGATTCCTCTATCACTTTTGGGAGATCCGATGGTACCTTCATGATTGAGTGGGCATCTAGCATTGTTGCTGGCGTTCCCCGTCTCGGCTTCGTGTGTTTATGTTTTATACATGCAGTTCGCAAGATCGTCTAAATTGATGTTCTTCTGGTTGTCGAGAACATCAAAGTTTCGGTTGTTGGGGCATTTTGCCTTGGTTGATCTTGAAGTTTCATGAAAATGGGCCCTGAATATTAATCTTGGCCGATCGTGTAGATTAGAGAGTAGGGAAAATCTCATGCTTATTTCAACTTTTTGTAAATTAGCACTTTTAAAAGATGTTAAGTAGAAATTTGACGAGGGGATGCTGTCGATTTGTTGTAAATAGGTTGTCATAGATTTGGCCTAACTTTCAGCTCTTTGTGAGAATCATAAACACTGGGAGGTGGTCATCCAAAGTTTTAAATGCAATACCTTTGTGAAAATGTGCTACGCTGAAGACTTCTGTATATTTCAATAGCAGGCTTCACAAAGTTTTTCTCTCTTTAATTGTTGGCATGTTTCACATGATGTAATCCTATTAAGGGTACTGGATAGGTTGATTAGCTGTTTTTATGTTTTCATGTTGAAAGTATAACAGCAGAAATACATTTTTGATAAAATTTTATGGGACATGAAGGTTTTGGGGGCATGACCTCTGAGCTAATCCTTTTTTTTGCATTATAGCATCCCGCAAAAGTAGTTCATTATATTATTGCTGAACTTTAAGATGCCATGATGACATTTACCTTTCATGATACTAACATGTTAGTCATGGTGGATTTTAGCTGCATCTGCAAAAGATTTTTTTTCTGTGTGTTTCCCTCTAGGTACCTTCATTTGATGTTTTTTAACATGGTTGAGTTATTGACTTTTCTTTGCATCAAATCTTCTCAGTAAACTACCTGCTGTCCTATGATGCATTTGAATACTGTAGCACATTAACTTAAGCTTTTTGTGGCATTACAATTGTCCAGGCCACTATCGGTATTGATTTTTTATCAAAGACGATGTACTTGGAAGATCGAACTGTACGGTTGCAGCTCTGGTGAGATTTTAGTTAGTTTTCATGTTATGGGTGCACGTATAGCTCCTCATATTGATGTTGGTTTCTAGTGTTCATTACATGATGCATCCACAACGTTATGATGTAATAAGCAGAGATGGTACATGGGTTGGCCCATAAGTTGACTGTTTTTGAAGAAAAAATGTTGACTCGTGGAAACTGGGTTGTATATGCATAGTCACAATATCAATTTGTCGTCATGCATCATAGTTGTGTGACATTGAAGTAGTTGCTAATTTGTATGGTTGAGGCTCTCGTGAAACCAGAGTTTGTCCAATATGCAAAAATGACCAAAGGTGCAATTTATTGCCACTTATGAATTGGCATGTGTAAGTAGTTTTCTAGGTCCAGTCAATCATGGTTCTTATTGTTGATTTATCTTTGTGTATCACAACAGTATTAGCTGATGATGAGATTACTGAAGAGAGTTTTTCAATAGTTTTTGTGGCCTCTAAGTAGCAGTGTTTAGAAACTCTTCAAAACTAGCTGATTAAACAAGTTTACCAAGTAGCAGTTATTCTCTTGGCACGGTTTTTTGATTGGTTCAATGGCTTCAACAGGTTGACAGAAACTGATCTGTTCAGTCTTTGGTATAGTTTGTAAAGACTGCTTAATATTCTTCCACCTATTTAGTTCTTCATGACATCATTTTCTACAAGTTGTCATGTTAGTCCTGTGGATGGTTGAGTTAGAGTTACACTACCAGCTTGTGAGTGTAGATTTGATTTATAATGCTTGTATTAAGGTTTATTTTTGACTGAGAAACATAAAATAGTATATTTCTGCACCTATTTATTGTTGTTGTCCTGATTGGATATGGCTTCTTTTAGTGTGGCAGGATATGCATTGATCCTTTTGTGACAATGTGTTAACTTGCATTAAAATCAAATGCTGATGTGTATCACAGGGATACTGCTGGACAAGAAAGGTTCCGGAGCCTGATACCAAGTTACATAAGGGATTCTTCCGTAGCAGTCATTGTTTTTGATGTTGCAAGTATGATATTCTTGTTTCTGTTCCACCCAACCTCATGTCGTTGGATGAAAATTATTGTCCCAACATGCAGTATGTATCAGAAGTTGTTTCTAGTCATATATCTGATTTCGGAGTTCTTTCTTTGCTATCAAATTCATATGCATTCTTCATCTTGTTAGGTGTCTCATCAATAAATATCTCCATATGCATGCGTTTGTGTGGCTTTCTTTTTCTTCTCACTGATTTTCTATTTTAGTTCCTCATGTCTGTTTTATCTTCCCATTCTGCATGTAATTCCCAGATAGTGAATCCATCCTACTTCTATATTGGCTTCCTATCAGAAAGGGGATTTTAAGTCTTAACCTTCTCTATTTTAATTAAAATCCTGCTTGGTTTGCAACATTGGTTAAGGAATTGTGATTAAGTACCATTGTAAGAAAGTGCTTTGTGAACCATTTAAATACTATATATTGGAATAGGGAATAATGCTAGATCAAATACATTACATCTCCTGAGCTTCTTGCCTTCTTCATTTTTAGTTCCTTCCCATTTTGTCTTTTATCTCTTGTGCATGTGCAGCTCTTTTTTTTTTTTTTTTTCAAAATTTGGGTCTGGAACATCTGGATCACACCTTTGGCGCCCATGAACAATTTTCTTTCCTAACAGAAGCTAGGAAGTTTAGGTTCTAGTGGTAGGTAGAATAGGTAGAAAATACCAAATGCATTCTTTAAGTTGTGAATTATGACATAAGAATACAAATATTTGTGCATTTGTGGGAGTTATAAATGCCAAATTCCAATTATTTGTAATTTGAGCTTCTTATTTCTTAATCCAAGAAAATCATTAAAAAAGCCATAGTAGTAAGTAGAAAGTACCTTAACAAGCTCTTAGTCTGCATGCAATTTGTCATTCAGCTAATATTGTTGCACTTTATATGGTTGGTCAGGCCGACAATCATTCCTCAATACTTCCAAATGGATTGAGGAGGTCCGCACTGAAAGGGGAAGTGATGTTATCATTGTACTCGTTGGAAACAAAACCGATCTAGTGGATAAGAGGTAAGTTTGCTCTATTTTATATTTTGGAATGAATTAAAGCTGTTTATCATGGGAATAAGAGTTACTGGTTTGCTTTTGAAGTTAAATTTCATTCTCTGCTACCTTGAATTATTGCAAGACTGCATTTCTCAACATTTGGTGTGCTCTTTGACTTTGACTCTCTAATGTCATTAATAACAAGAAAATATTTTTCTTGTGAGTGCGGGAGATTACATTCTTCCTGTGGTCAATCTTTTAGACATTACCTTCACCTCATGTTTTGCTTCTTTATATTGGCCAGGCAAGTGTCGATAGAAGAGGGAGAAGCCAAAGCTCGTGAGTTGAATGTGATGTTCATTGAAACTAGTGCAAAAGCTGGGTTCAACATAAAGGTAATCATCAAACGACTTGAACCTACTTGTTCCTGGCATTAAACAGCAAGCATGCTTTTTTTCTGTACAGAAAGAGTTTCTATTTACAACTGTCAATCTACTAGCATATACATACGGTAATGTTATGAGAGAGAGATCATCTGACTTGGAAATTCAAGCATTGTTTTTATGATACTAAAAGTTTTAGAGTCCATGTAATAGGTTATAGCCCAAAAAGAAATCTTATATAGTTAACCTTCTGAATACACTTTCTTACCATTCCCAAAGTACCTATTATCTCCAGGCAATAATAAAATGGATCTAGTGGATGACTCTACTCGCAAATACATCATCGTTTGTGATTCCTTTCCATGCTAACTGAAAAACGATGGCAGTAATATTGGACACTTGATGATAGTTAACCAGTTGTCAGATCGCTATTATTAATTGCGTGACAACCATATGTTTAGAAAACTGCTCTCTTTCATTCACTTTCTTATAGTGAAGTGTCAATGTGTCATACTGGATGGTAAAGCATACCCTGATCTTCAGTTGATCTGTCATTTAAGCTACTTTCCCTTCTACTTGTGTCAATTAGTTCATGTTCATGCTCACTTTTAATGCAAATGTATTTTGTTGAAAGTCGATCACTGGGCGAAATGTAAATTATCTTTTCGAACTTGTTTGTCTAGGCTTTGTTCCGTAAGATTGCAGCCGCCTTGCCAGGAATGGAGACACTTTCTTCAACGAAGCAAGAAGACATGGTTGACGTCAATCTTAAGTCTACCAACCCAAATGCGTCTCAGTCACAACAGCAGTCTGGAGGATGTGCCTGTTGATAGATTCACGCCTGAGCATGTCATCTTTGCTGAACATCGTCTCAATATATGCTTCCTTTGTCATTTTAAAGTGTCTTGTAAGTTTATATTCTCATTTCCTTTTCATAGCATGGAGATTTTGGTCGGTTTGTTTTTGCTTGTCCTCATACATAGGATTTGTCTGATTAGCCTTTTAGGTACTGATGTTTTGAACCTGGAATGACTCAGACTAGTACTAGTATTGTCATATAATTGAAGTCCGTTTCCATTCTCGAAGTGGAAGAACAGACCTTGCCGATAGAGTCGGGATTTCTTGGTCTCTTTGCATTTATGTTGAGGAATATAGAGAGCTGCAATGCTATTGAATTACATACCCGTGTGAATATTTTCATGCTGGAAATACAAATTGCAATAGTTTCAATGGAGGGTTGGCTGGTCATCTTTTCGTGGTCTCCCTCTTTACTTTCTTAGTTTCTGTGTCCCTCGAAATCCTCGATGAGTCGCTGAAGTTGATGAGAAGAAATGAGATGAGTTACATCATAAAGCGTGGCCTGAACACAATTCATAGCCATGCGTGGCTAGGGCAGAATTTCACAGCGTCCTCGCCTGCCGTCAATGTTTGTCATTAGCTTTTATCTACTTTTAGTTGGAGCGATGAGGAAACTTACATCTTAGTTTTTACTACTCTACTAGTCGTTCGATCTGCGCTTTGCGCGACACTTCATTCTAACAGATCTTGCGGAGTTGGTTTATAGGGAATACAAGGATGAAACAACAGATAACTGATTAAATAGATCTTAATGGACAAAAATCTAATATCAAACCAAGTAGATATTAGAAATTAATTGTGATTCATTTTATGCTAAACACTTCTTCGGGATGGAATTTTTTAGCCATATAACTCAACATAGATACTTCATTTAAGTAAGCAAAGAGTGATTGTTCAAAGCATAAAATAGTCCGTGGAGCCGAAGGGATGGATGGGCTTCAGTTGCACGGAAGGCCTCTTCTTCTACGCCAGAGAGAGAGAGAGAGAGAGAGAGAGAGAGAGTTTGTTATGCTTGTTAAATTTAGGATTTCTTTGGCTTATCTGAACTATAATTACTTCTATTCAAGGCATAAAATTTGCAATAGTCAATCCTCAACACTTGCAATCCAAAAATTCGAAGTTAGTGAGCTCATCATCCCAACTTTTCAAGAAGTGATAGAAAGTTAATATCTGCGAAATATTTAGATTGAGCCAAGGCTACTTTGCATCATTCACAATCCAAAGGCATGAGCTTGGCGAGCGATAGGGGTGAGCAAGATCTGAGTGGGCAATTCCCACTTTGAAATTGAGAACTAATCACTAAGGATCGGTTCCAAAAAAGTGAAATTGGAAACCATTTGTTGGTTCCATGAATCCACTCAGGAACCAAACTGCCGATCCAATATAGTTCATGGGTGGGTCCATAGAACCAGCCCTAGCAAGCATCACGCACTCAGTGCAACATTTTCCTATAAGCCAAAGTAAAGAAAAAACAAAGAACTTCCCTATTCTTGATTGCAATATTAGTAAAATGATTAAACTCATATTGAAAGTTGAAAGTTGAGGTCATGAGTTAATAAATGTTGAGCTTAAGAGTTGAAATCGTTAGTGAGAGATGGAGAGACAACTTAGACAAAATGAGAATGAGACGAGATGAGCACTTAATCAATGGGTGTTAGGTGTTGAGTTTCATGGATTTTAGGGGTTTTTCTTTTCTTAAATTTTTTTGTTGGAAACTCTTCTTTAAAATTAAATATATATACATTTTTTAACGTGAATGGTTCCATGCTTACCCACCATTTTTAATAAAGTAGAATCGGGAACCGAATTGATTCCCTTGGGAACCATCGGTTCCGGTCCAGTCCAGTCTGATTCTAGGCGGTCCGGGCGGTTCTCAGTTCCTTTACACACCCCTAGCAAGCGCCTTGTCATTACCCCCGCAAGACGTTAGTGGCCGCAAGGTTGCTCCTTACAAATTCCGTCACAGTTAGGCAACGCAATAAAAGTTGTTCAGAGGTCCACTTGCTACAGAATAGAACTGATGACTTTGTGAAACATACGCAACTCATTTAACATCATGCCAATTAACTTTACAAAAGGAGGAGAACCCATATAATAATACAAGAATCAATCACAACATCGCACTTGGAATGCCATCATATTTTATTACATCTCAAGGAACATCCCATTATAAGAAGAGCTTGCGGACAAAAAAGGACAGCCCTACAATGCACAAACAGCCGGGAGACCGTGTACAACGATGCCCCCAAGGTCGGCCACCTACGTTTTTAACTCCACGCGAGGCCTCTCTTGCGGTTCTTTTGTCCCTTTTCGACCCAATTTTTGCCTTTGTTTAAGGACAATCCCTCCTCCTTGAGAAGTGCATTGAACGCGTCCAAAAGAGCTCCTCGGTCTTCCAGGTTGTCCTGTTAACCGGCAAATTATGGGCACGATGCAGAAAAAGACAGCCTCCAGGTGACAAAGAAAAGGGGAGAATTGATGCCTTCCCCGAGAGATACAGGACAGTAATGACACGACCTTTGATTTTCCATTCCATATCGCTCTTAATGCTCTTAATTTGCCCTCGTCTATATGTTATTATAAGATTGAAATGTGATTTAGTCATAAGAAGATGCTTAACTTACCAAAGAAAAAGGACAAATTGGCAAAAGCGAGAAGTTACTAATCCATTTTTTTTGTACTGAAAAGTGCGCCTAATGAAATTCTTTGATCGTCCTCTCGGTACAACAACCAACCCCATCTCCTCCAAACCCCCCCCCCCCTCCTCTCTCTCTTTCTTTTTCTAGATTTTCGAACAAATGCGTTTTGAAGTTATTGAAAGAAATATCAAAATGTTTTTCTGGTCGAAAAAATGTTAAATACAAGATGTTCATTTAGTGCTATTTTGTATAGTAATAAATAAAAGAAAACAATGTCAAGTATTTTGTTGTGTCATTCAATTGAAGCTGTTAAATTATTATTACTTCGTCATGACATTGCATAAGGAAAGAAAATCAATGGCCCATGAAAACTGGCATTTGAAAAAGTGAAGCAAGTTCGAAACCATCTTATAATTACATCTCACAATGCTCCTTGGTTGCATCTCCTTAGACTACAATGGTTGAACATCAATTCACAAAAATACCGTATTCTAATACATTTTCGCGTAATCCCTTTATAAAATACAGAGTGTGTTACCGCACGAACAATTCAAAAGGTTTTTAACAAACGACCAAGATCTGTTCTCTTGTGACCCTACTGGGTCCAATCATCAAGGATCGGATCTTCATGGATTTTGTAGAAATGCCTCCCATGCTCATAGTCATGTGGAAACGTTCTCTCTTCGTGCCAAGTAGCTGGTGGATCCATTAGCATTTTGGCTGTGTACAATAGCGACAATTTTGCAGAACATGGATCGGCCTAAACATCGGCGAGCTGTCTTGGCCGGAAGGATGACAGCTTGTCCTAAAAATTTGCCCAAACCACGACATTCCCCTTTTAATAAGGACTTATAAACACCTTACATCCACGTGTGATTTTACTTTATATAAACATTTTTTGAGATCCTGCCATGTGGGATCATAACAAATACAATAATAATCTCAATTGCTTAGCCAATGCAATTTCTTCCTTTTCTCGCGGTTACCTCAAGAGCAATCTAAATGTAATCTTCCATCCAAATGCCACCGTTTATCACATTTAGGGACAATGTACCTGGCTTTTCATTTTCCATACACTTTATTTTCGTCCGACCTGATATTAGCTTTTAATAATACTCGTCCGGAATCGTTGACGCTGACGCCCAAAAACTGCCCAAGTCTTTCACTGTTTACCTGGGGCCGAGAATACAATGGCTGAGTTTTTCCGGTTAGCAATAATGAGACTGCATTCATGTGACGAGAGCGATTTCCATGGGCCAATATGATAAGCTACGACAGAGGACTTATGATCTGACAATATCTAGCGACGAATCAAGAGACATCTCTTCGAACGCCTCGTGCGTATCTACGAGCCGTGACTCGTGCTTTTCTTTTCCACCGTATTAATTTTCAAGTGACTCGATGTTTGTCCGCATGCATAAAGCAATGCAGGCGCGGGGGATTGAATTAACAACGGCAACGTCTATCCGAACCGGTTCTCACATGCATTAGTTTGTCGATATGACGATAGCAACATAACCCCACACATAAAAGTTGATACCTTTGCCCAGAAAATTACCGGAGGTCCGCCCTTTTTTCACTAGGGTTTCGAGGGAATTTCGCATGTCGTTCCTAACCCTCTCCTCCTGGATCCATCAGGACAATTTCGAAAATCCCAAACCGAACGCGGATGCTCATGAACTCGTCCATGGCGACGGTGGTAACGTTTTGAGTTCCCCCAGCTGAGTCAAAGTCGACCAAACCTACGATGGATCCAAGAAGCAGTACGAGACATCATCGTTCTCCGTGAGATCCAAAGACAGAAGAGTCAGTCGTCCCTCATTAATGCAGTTCCCGATCCAAAAAGTCTTCTTGGGACCTTTCCCTCCGCCTGTTTTTGACCGGCACCGGCTCAAAGTCGTCGCCTCCTTCTCCTTACCATAGCATTCAACACGAACACTCTCGAACAATTATCACTAATGTCACACTAATCACTCTTATCGCGGCTTAATAGTACTCGGAATGATTCCGGCTTGGAATAGTGATGGCGAGGTCCTAACTCTTGTGTCGTTGCTATAATTTTGAAAGTGTTTTTTCCGCGCACTTGCCCCAAAACTTGTACACTTGTTGCACTACAAGACTTCCGTTAGGTGTGTTTGTTTTTGCTGGACAGAAAATCTTATTTGAGTCTTTTTAAGTTTATGGCTGTTTTAGGCTCCGTTTGTCTCGTGAAAAAGAAATTATTTTAAAAATATTTCCTAAAAAATAATCACTTATATCATATGAAATAATTAGTTGATGAAAGATGTTGGGATATTTCGTGGACAATAAAAATATTATTTAATAGTTTATTTTTGTAAACGACACGAGCGATCATTTCTAGCAAAATATATCTTAAATAATTAATTTTGATTAAATTGCCATATACAAATCCCTCCTGTCCATAAAAAACGTGCAGACCTAACCAAATGATTAAAATGCCATTCGGGAACACATCGTGGTACCGAACCGCAAGAACAAAAGAAGTTTTAAGGACTGAATTAGCAAACCAGCGCAAACTTTAGAAACTCCTAATGCTATCATCCCGTGCCTCTTTTATCGCCATTTTACATAATTTCTAATACTTTTTTTCTTTTTGTCGGGTTACATAATTTTGGACTCAAACGGACATCCTGCAATGCTCCACCTTTATTACTCCCTTGGCGTGAGGTAAGATGATCTATTGGATCGGTTTTCGCATATCAAACTAAATTTACCTTTTCAGTCCAGTCCCATCCACGTCAAGAATAGCGATTCGCAAGGGTTTATTTGATATAAAGCCCCACAATTTTTGCGCAAGATCCGATATGAGAGATAATTTTCCATGAGGAGGAGCTCCATTTTGATATGTGAATAAATTCATCCCCAGTAAAACATGCTCCGCCTTTCTTAAATAGGACGACATTCTTTTGGTCGCGAATTCAGCATATACACTTCAGGTTTTATTCACATCTTAGAGGGGTTTCTTCTAGCCCAACGGCAAGATACTCGCACGGTGATTCTCCTTCAATCTCGCATCCACTCTCTAAGTTACTAAGTTATGATCCTCTAGTGAGCATTCTTGTCGAACTTACCTAGGTATAGTGGTGGGGCACTTCCAGCGTTCACGTCGGGGTTGTTCCCGTTGCAATTGGTCTAGGCAATGCATTAAGATGGCATGGGTTTTGTCCCTCATTCATAAATTTACTAGTACAACAATGAATCCTTCTCTAACAAGGACCTATTAATTACATGGGGTTAATTACCTAGTCAGTGTTAAAACTATTATACGGATGTCAATTCAATTTTAAACTTTTTACTTGTGCAAAATTAGTTCTAAGCATTTGTATTAAATTATTATATAATCCTTTCAATTAATTTTCATTAGAAATTACTGACATGGCGATCCAATTATCTCTTACCATTATATGTGGCACACTATCAAGTTAGCGATTTCGAACAAAAATTGGTTGAAATAACTATATTGATGAATATTTGAATAAAGGTTTATGACTACATTAGCAAAGTTTAAGAAAAAAATTAGAACTAAATGGACATATGTATAATAAGTCAAGGACTGATTGGAGAATTTCTCACAGTCGCGTGTCTCAATCACTGTTCAAACGGGCTTGTTTAACATATCTTGTTCCAAGAAAGCGGCATTATCTAATCCATGATTTTTTTTTTTAAACGTGTAGCCTTATCACCTATATATAAATTGGTTCAATTAAATTTCTAAACAAATTAGGGTTTAATGTCCTCTTCTTGTAATGAAAAATATGTATATCAAGAATAAGGCAAGTGGGACTAGAATATGCGCTACTAATAGATATCAAAAAAACTTGAGGGAGCATTCTTTTCATAAAAGCGAAGGTTTTGTCCCGATTGAACCATAAATATTTTCTGTAGTACAAAGATAATTTGGACTTTTTGTTAAATAATTAGGTTACCCAATCGAAACAATTAAAAAATTAGGAAAGATTTGTAAAAATTACTAAAAATTCCAAAATCAATCAAAAAGTCGATAGAACATTGCACAAAAGACAGAAGGAAAAAAAAAGTGCCAATGAAGTGTCTCGGTTAGCGGCTGGGAGAGTGGGGTTTGGACGCCCAAGTTCAAGGTTCAAGTCCCGGCAGAAGAGGCAAAAATTTGTAAAGAGCTAGTAGTGTCATTAGACATGTTTCATTTGAAAGGAAAAGAGCTCATCATAATTAAGGACAAGAACTCATAATAAAGAGGACAAGAACTCATCATAATTAAGGACAAGATCTCATAATTAAGAGGACAAGGACTCATCATAATTAAGGACAAGATCTCATAATTAAGAGGACAAGGACTCGTCATAATTAAGGACAAGGACTCGTCATATTAAGAACAAGAGCTCATAATTAAGAGGACAAGAGCTCATGATTGTTGAATGTATACCTGCTTCAAATATATCTTTCAGTAAAGTCCAGTAAAATCAATGCTGTATCTTTCCCTTTTGTTGTTTTCCCTGAATGGAAAGGTTACTTGGAAAAACGTGAGATGGATTGTACTTGTTGTAATAAGGGCATTATTAAAAGTCCTTCAAAATTACCATCCACCTGAGTTGCGCTGCTGGCGGCGAGCTTTTCCCCCTAACGCAACGGGAGGAGTTCGATTTCCGAACATCGCAAGAGTGACTTACTCGGAATACGAAATGTGGTGGTGACTCACGTGCCTCCCCAAGGTTTATTTCGCCGCACTTTTGGCGTACGGAGCCTCCCTGGCTCACCAAAAAAACAAAAAAAATCCTTCGAAATTTAAAAAGGTTTTTAGATTGAACATATTTTTGAAATATAGGTTTTATAGTATAAATATAAAATATCCTATCTATTTTTCGTCTCACATCTCTCATGGGATATTTATATCCTAAGTATATTCTCTTATATATAACTTTATCCTATCATAAAAAATACCAAGCACAAGATAAATTTATTTATATTCTGAATTTTATTTTGACTACCAAAAGTAATCATAATTTATAGATTTAGACTCAATATTCCATCTAATACCTTAATTTTATTTTTGTTCATTTAATTTTTAAATTTTTTTAATAAGTTCGATGTTATCCTTTCGTTAAGTACAGAATGAAATCACGTGCTCTTGTGTTAATGTGGCTACCAAGTCAGCATTACAGGACCTCTAAACTTTTGTCGACTGCCAAGTCACTTTTTCCTGTCATTTCTTCTTTTCTTCCATTTCTCCCTCCTCTTCTTCCACCATTTCCTTCTTCTTCCCCAACTCGTTGTCGTTCGTCACCAGCCCCAACCTACAATCCATCACCCTAGAGATCTTATCACAATGCCTTAGCGTCCTAGGCCAGGAGGCAGAGGCAGAGGTAGCAATTGGCGATAAATTCAAAGTTGTAGAGGCTTTTTTAAGGGGAAGTAGCTTATGTACTGGAAGATGAGGAAGAAGTACGAATCTGAACATGTGAAAGCATTTGGGTTGACCGATAACATTTTGTTTTGTTGGTCGAAATTGACCGATAACATTAGACGATAGACTTACAACGTTTGATGGCCAAAGTAGCAATTCCCCTGACCCTGAACAAAACTTGGAGAAAACGAGTTTAAACAATACACCAAGCATTGAGAAAAATCCATGGACTACCCATGACATTAACGCTTCAGCATTCTGAAGAAAAAATCAATTTTCTAAGTTGTAACAAATACAACTTATCGAGGCCCATTAATGAAAAAGTGAATCGTCCTAACATTTGTTAAAAACTTGTCAACTCCATATGCTTAAATTCTTAAACTTTTATTTCGATCATTTAAATCTTCAAAAATTATACCCTTTTCAATTCACCTGAAGTGCTTTCTTCTATTCATAGAAAGACTTGATTGGACCAAAAGTTACACATTTTTCAATTTAAAAGCATCCACATAAGGACACTACAAATACCAAAAGTTTCATATAATGCTTATTATAGTACTAAAAAAATTTCGTTGGCTCACTTCAATGTCAAATTAGAAAGAAAAAAAAAAGATCACTTAACTCTAACAATAAATTCAGACAAAAAAAAATTACGTGACTTTTATAATTAAAATTTTAATAAAGTTAGCATTTTTTTAAAAACCAGTCCAGGTGACATTTTCATGTGTACATTTCTCCCTCCTCTCCCTCCACATCATTTTTTTTTCTATTTTTTTCCTTCTCTTTTTTTCCTACTGCGCCCTCGCTGCTCCATGCCGTTCATGTGCATAGACTCCTCGACCACAACTTTACCAGCACTCACCCATCACCACCCATACCTACAAGCTCCATCACAACCTCCTACAACCCCCACCCCCGTGACCTCAATTCCTTATCATCGTGAGGGTGTCGTGGCGCTCCAGTGACCCTAAATCTAGGGTTGTCCAAAGAGGAGGTTTGAATTTGGTGTCTTGAGTGACTCAATCTTCTTCCTTGGCTCTCTCCACATCGACTCGGTCCTATGCCGGCTCTCTCCGCAACAATCCTAGGCAAAAAACACCGTCATTCAACGCTCACCGCCGTGGCTGCTCGCTCGCCAACGAATGACGCCACCACCCGCCGTTCCGACTCGCTTCTCGGCCAAGGAAGCTCCTAACCAGTACAAAGCCACGCAAAGGCCACCATCAATCACCATGCCGCCGCAGCCATTTTCCTGAAAGCGTCACCCAACCAAGTACGAGCAGAGACACAGGCGACCACCATTAATCCATACCAGTTGCCAATAGCTCAGGCTAGCCATAGATCGAAACCGCCTGCCGCTCCCTCCCCACCCTCACTAGTCGTTGCCGGAGCCGCAATCAGTTCGTCCCATTTTTTGCTCTGTTTTTCAATGAAGAAGGTTCGAAGACTCCGGGGTTCACCTGAAGCTCGTTCAATAGCGTCAGCTACTGGTGACGGACTTCCTCACCATTTTCAAGCCGCTAGAGCCACTACCGACCGTCGCCGTCCCAAAGCGATAGAGAAGCGGCTCAATTCAGAGGTTGTTTATTGCTAGAAAGCTTGAAATGCTTCCAGCTCGTTTGATCCTCCTCTGCCGGCTTCGAATCATTAGCACGCGTCACTAGGAACCTCACCAGTTGAACGATCAACGATCGCAGAGAACCGTCGATTCTCATCGTAGTCACCATTGCTCCGTTTCGACCCGCTTCTCGGCCGAGAAAGCTTGAAGTGGCCTGCACTCGTTTGAAGACCTGTCCCTGACAAGTAGCTCAGGTGACACGTTTAAAGCCTCCCTGACATCCATTTGCAAGATTAAGCTGTTAATTTTGGGGCAAACTAAATTGGAGTTTCGAGATTTTGGGTTTTATTGGCTGTCAGGGTTTCATATTGGGGAATTTCTTTCAATTTGTGATTTAGGATTTATATTTTGGAGCAAATGTCATAGATGACGTCGTTTAAGGGGTCTATATGTTGACTGAACATGCCGGCAAGCAACGTCAACTGGATAAATTAATAAAGGTTTTGCTAGTGTAAGAATATTTGGAGTACTGTGAGAATAATTTATTGTAAGTCGCAAATTCTTGAAGAAATGGGTCCCATGAAAATTTATAATTATTTTGTGATTTGATTTTTATGATTCAAAATAGATTGTTATTTTTTAAGTACATTAAAGGCCGATCGCAATCATTTTTCAATTAATAAAGCGTGGTCACGTTAAATTTCCGACAGAATAAATTACAATCAGCATCCAAGCAATCGTTTAAAAAAAAAGTGACCTGATAAAAGAAAATCAGCATAAGCAAGCATGGCACAAAAATGTTGACATCTTTAGGACCTTTAGCTACAGGGGAATAAATATTTCAGGACGTAATCATCTTCGTGAAAAATAGAAAGGAATAGATCACACCCAGCCGGACAAACGAGCAAGGAATCAATCCGATAATCGCCGTAGCTTTTTATTCCCTTTTTATACGGTCGCGCTCTCTCTACTCTCTCGACATGTATGTAAATTGCCGCATTTTCAAAAGAAAAAAATTCTAAATTCACACCATAAAAACTTTCCTAGCAAGAAACGAGGCACCGCATTTTTTAATATAGAAGAAAAAAAAATCCATTTCGAGAAATGGTCGTTAGTCCCACGCCCAAAATCCTCCTCTAATTTTCGAATTTTCAGACAAAAAAAAAAAGAAAAGAAAAAAGAAAAGAAAAAGAAAAGTCGCGCAACAACCAGAAAAGACAGCCGAGCCCCACCTCACTTTCGTTTGCCTTCCCTCCCTCCCTTCATCTCATCCCTCTCCAATCCCACCACCACCACTTTCACCCCCCCACTCAACAAGAGCCACCGCCACCCACCACCCGCCGCCCGCCGCCTTCCGCCTTCCGCCGCCGCCCGCCGCCGGAAGAGATACGGGATTAAGATACGCGGACCCTTTTGCGCCGCGGAGTAGATGAAGTGCAAGAAGCACCCGGGCGACCTCAGCAGCGGCGCCGGCGTCTGCGCCTCCTGCCTCCGCGAGCGCCTCTTCGCCCTCATGGCCGCCCAGGCCCAGGCTCAGGCTCGCGCTCAGGCTCAGGCTCAGGCTCTGGCCCACCGCGCCGCCGCCGCCGCCGCGGAGGAGCCCCGTAAATCCGACGCCCAGCCTCCTCCTCCCCCCCTCTCGTTCCCTCGCTCCGTGTCTCCCTACGTCTCTCGCCGGAAATCCGATGACGACCGCCACCACCCCCACCACCATCCCCACCACCGGTTCTACAGCACGCCTCAGGTCGCCCCTACGTACAGCGCGGCCTCGGAGGGCGGCGCTGGCGGGGGCGGGGGCGGGGGGCTGGCCTCCCAGAGGTCTTACAACAAGAAGAACCGGAAATTCTCCCTCCTCGCCTACCTGTTCAGATCCAGATCCGAGAAGCTCGATTCCGATCCGAATCCGGACTCCTCCGATGCGGATCCCGGGGGTTGTCGCGCCTCCCCTTCGCCGTCGTGGCTTTCGTTCCTCCCGGGCCGGCGAAGAGCGCAATCGAGGCTGTCCTCCTTCGAAGAAGTCTCCACTGTCGCCGCGGTCGACGGCCGATGCGGGAGGCCCTCTCGGATCCCGGCTCGCGGGATGTCGCCGGCGCTGGGAGAGGATTCCGACGGGAGCCCCGGCGGCGATCGGTCGCCGCGGGGCAACGGGTGCTCCTCCGAGACGTCGTTGTCACCGCCGTGGTGGCGGAGGACGCCGGTGACCCCCGCCTACGCCCCCAAGTCGGCGACCCGGCCGAGGCCGGGCCACTCGAGGAACGTGTCCGGGTTCGCCTTCTGCCTGAGCCCGCTGGTGAGGGCGAGCCCCAGCCGGAACCGGAAGCAGAAGGGGTGCATGCCGCCGGAGGCCGGGTACTCCGGCGAGATCGGCAGGGCGTCGGCGAAGGCGCACCTCGCCACGGCGTCGTCGTTCGGCAAGAACCGGTCGCGCAAGCTAGCGGATTTCGGGAGAGCGCACCACCACAACCGTTGATTTGGACGCTGGCCGTTGACGTTGAATCAGGTGACGGTGGTGATCTGGTTTCTACGACGGGACGCGTCTTGCTCCCGTTGATTTTTGAGTTTTCTCTGGGTTTTTTTCTTTTTAATTTTCTTCTTCTCCTTCTTCTTCTTTTCACTTAACTTTTCTTATTTTTTATTTTTATTGTCCATATTATTAAACAAAGTACAGTCCGACACATACAATAATTTTTTTAGTGTACAAATAAAAATGGCCGATTTGCGAGTGCGTTGCTTTCACACATTAGCAACGACAAGTTGTTGGAGTTACGTGTTTGCCCCTGTTCTCGATTGAATTTTACATTGCGGGTGTGTCCGAGTGGAATTGCTTTTTTATTTTTCTTGTCTGATTTAGAATAATCTATTGCCATCGAAAAAGAAGCATGTATGGATATCCTTTTTCTTAATCTTCTGTCGAAACGAGAAAGATGCTGGATAGGAAGTTTATTAGATTTATTACAAGTGTAAGTAACTTTCTTTTCTTCTTAGGGTTAATATTTTTAAAAATTTCACACCAGTGTCTCGTGACACCTTTTTTTTTTTGAGCTATTTTTCGTCTCATAAAAAATCACAAATTTGTATTGAAAAATCTTAAATGGTGCTTCCTGTCCAAATCTATAGCAAGATTTGGGTCGGGTACCAATTTTGATTTTTCATGAGCGGAAATTTAATTTCAAGAAAATGTCTCATGAGTAAGTTTGAGATTTTTTGTAAGACAAAATTAGTTTGGAAAAAAAAATTGTGTTTGGAATGTTTAATGGTATTAACTTTTATTTTGGAAACTAATAATCAGTAGACAAATTTAGGTATAATATTGCTCTAGGAATCTATGACGATTCCACATGGTCTTAAAATGATCATTAATGACAGAATCCAAATCATTCTCAAGTTTTGGTTCAATCAAAATATTTGAGGGATGCTCGCAAATGGAATTTGGGGGAGGGTTTCTTTTAATAATCTGGTCCTAGAAGCACATTGCACAGGATGAGTTTCAGTTTTTTCCATGGTCAAATCAACATTAATTGCAATAGAATGTCAGTCAATTTAAACATTCCTATGGTACTCCTTCCATTTGAACATGTTGGTCGTTGACCGGTTTGAGCATTAAGCGGTTGCAAATAGAATATTGGTTTTCATATGAACCAGTGCAATGCATGAGCAAAAATTGCTTTAACTTAAGCTTCACTTATTTGACCAAAAATAAATAATTTTAAAAGTATTTGTTTAAAAATGATCACTTTTATTATTCACAAAATTGAATAAAGAAAAAATAATTTCACATGTAATGAATATATTTATATATTCATTGAATAAATATTTCAAGTAGTTCAAGCTATATTTTTTTTCAAAAAAAATAGTTTTCGGATCATTCATTTTTCGTGAACTAAATGAAATCTAATTATCAATTAATTTTACCCTTTTTTCATGGCATCATTTATTTGACCTCGATCAGTAAGTTCCAACCTTATTCAAACTTATATGATTTGTCCGTGGTCCTCTAAGACTTTGCATATGCCAATGACACTAATTAAATTGGAAAAAAAGGAAAAACCACAATTATCAAGTAAATGAGGTACCACTTTAGGGGCCACTAAGCGTGGTAAGGATATTGAGGGGTGGAACGCTAGTGTTACACGTGTACAATTCGACTCCCGTTCTATAAAAATGCTAACAAAAATTCAAGAAAGAGGAGAGGTGGAGATAGAAACAGATAAAAGAACAAAAGAACCGTTTCAGGGCGTTGCCTTTCTTTCCAGAAAGGGATAGTGACATCCAATATATTTTTAGTGGCTTCTACTTATTATAGTGAGGTTTGAATATAAATGAAATATAGTTGCTCCAGAAGTCATGATTTGATGAAAGCCATCTTTGAAATATTTGTGCTCTCGATTACCTTGTCCAATCCTAAGATATTCTTTGCAAGCACAATTTCTAACTCCAATACTGTCAAAAACTCCATTTTAAGTGCTAAAAGCTACAATAATGGCAATGCTGAATGGATCTGGACTCCAAGTCGACCCTCAAGTTTGGTTAACGCACCCATTTTTCGTTGCAATTTTCCTTGCAATTGGCAATCGCGGCGATGGCTACTCAATTGGACTTGCTTAGTCGTTAGGGATGGGCACATGGCATGGAGAATCTGCACCCTAAGGTGGTCCTCTCCAGACCGGACAAATTTCCCTTGAAAATTGCCACCTCGCTCTATTTATGTACTTTTTTAAAAATGTATTTTATTTTTAATATCGATTATTATATTTCTTTTGTATATTTAGTTTGAATAATGTAGAAAGCAATTAAACATACGACGAGTTATCAATTTCACTTAGGATTTGTCCATTTTAGTTGTATGCTTTCTAATGTTATTTTATGTGAGTGGCTTATGTCAAATTTAGACATTTGCAAGTTCTCGAAAAAAAAAAGAGAGAAACATGTGCACCGGTTCCTTTCAAAAAAAGGCACTAAAATGAAGTGTTTGTTGGGGCTGATACGGTGAAAATTTAGCATCCTAATTTAGTGCAAACGTCGTAATACCACGAGTCAAATCATGGCAATTAAGTCTAAAACAAGGGGAGAGCCTATATAGTTAATGGAAAAGCTTATCATCATCAAATGATTGTTTTGTAGACTAGGCATGTCATTTCATCGTGCTTAAAAAATATCACGTGAAACGGATGACTTGTGCCGTCGGTAATATGTTCTCTTTTCGATTGGGCTGTTGGATAATGTTATTAGACTTTTTTGAGCAGCACCGTATGTGTTACGCAATTTTCTTTTATAATTGATAAACTTGGCATGAGGGACCCAAATTATCAGTGAGGCAAAAATTTGCAGTTCTTATTTGAAGCAATAATTATATAGGAAAAATCATTAAATTTTTCCATGGGCAACGCTTAAATATATTGGTGCTGTGATATAACTGATTTTTTTAATAAAAGACAATTGCACATATGTATATGGGTATTTAGATATGTATCATAATTCTCCTCCCCCAAAAAAAAAAAAAAAAATACACGTAAGCTGGACTTAGATGTATATGCTAATAAGGGGCCAAGTGGACTTAAACTTAGGACCTTGTTCCGGTATTAAGTGAAATTTTGTAAGACCATGATCAATTATATTAAAATCTTAAATTTTTAGATAATTGGGTGATTTAATATATAAATATCCTCACACTCTACATGCTATATTTTCTTTTTAATGTGAACGGGTATTCGGTTAATTCTAAATATGGCTTTAGTTCTTCGAAGTTGATATGGTTTGCGAGACCCAACAAGCAAGATCCTGGTCCTGGTTTGTCTTTCTCATGAGAAGGTCCTTAAGACATACGTTTTACGCATTGGTGACGTATAGAAAGAAGCCAATCACACCAAACTGGCAAAGGGACAGACAACTTCTACCAGATGTTTGGGAAACCGCTCACTTCCGTAGGACCGTCAAAGCTGCAGTGCTCTTTTTAGGAAGTTGCCTCGCTCAGTTTTCAGGTGTTGTAGGTTTAAAACATGTATAGAATCTCGGCCTCTCAAATTCTCAGCGTATAGACACTAGGCCCCTAGTTTTTCTTTTTTGGGGGTCAAAAGTTCCCTAGTTCACTCGTTCAACGTTTTACTTTTATAGGATCTCACTTACCCCTATCTTTTTCAATCAACATTATGTTGCAAATATTGTAATGGGGCCGGCTTCAAATCACAGTAATTAAGCAGACCATTGAATGAATAAACAATCTACCATCGCGATCAGATGCTCCTTCAACATAATTGTGGCCAACTAGGAGCCACATTTTATTCAAGCCGGCATTTGATCCCTTCCTTGTAGTACCAAGTTGTAACAGGCGCACAAACTTTTTTGGAAAAATAAATTGATCGGTCCTAAATCTATTATCCAGATGTCAATATAATCTTAAAAACTTTTTAATTTTGTCGATATAGTTCTAGATTTTACATAAATTTTTATATAGTCATTCCAACTATTTTTCACCTAAAAATTTTGATGTATCAGTTCAATTATCACCTACCGTCATACGTTACATGCTAATAATTTGATGTCGAAGAATTCAAACGAAACATGTGGTTTTGGATACTTTTTTGAATTTTTATTTCTCTCTTTTGTCTTTTTCTTCTCTTTTCTTTAGTATTCATCTTTTTCTTCTAAGCCAGCAATAATGTTCACTCTTAGCCAATTCGATGCGAGTGATCCAACCTCAGCCTCAAGGACACGAGCAACGGCGAGCGCCAAAAGGGCTTCAACCAAATCGACGGCGACGACAAGATCTCCCCTGCCATGCTAAGTACGATTGGGAGCTTGAGGTGTACATAACAAAATTTATGAAACAGAAATCAATTTCTGACCAAAAATTGATTTCTCAATTTCTATTCCATGAATGAATTTCTAAGTAAAGAAACACGTTTGATAACAATTCAAAATTTATATTTCTGAAATAAAAATTCATTTGATAATAAAATAAAAATTTTATTTTTAGGAGCGGCAATGACCATCCTCAGGTGGCCGAAGTCCGACATTTGGTGACCGGCATTCAGCATTCGATGACCGGCAGCGGGCGGCCAAAGTCTGAAGTCCGACACCGGAGTCCGACAACCGACAACCGGGCATCCAACATTCGAAGTTCGACATCTGACGTCCAACATTCGGAGTTCGGCGACAAGAGGTCGACGACGAGTGGCTAGTGGCCGGAGTCCAATGGTGGGTGGCGAGTGGCCAACAAGCGCGACCAGTGGCAGGTAGCGGACGGTCGCTGACGAACATCCAGTGGTTGGTGGTGAGCCTCTGACATCCAATGATTGGCGATGAGTGGCCAACGACCGATGGGCGTCCGGCATCCGATGACTGGTGGTTGGCGACGAGTGGCCGAAGTGCGATGGCTGGCAGCCGATGTCCGGTGGTTGGCGGTTAACGGCGATGGCAAGGGTCGATAGCGGGCGGGCGGGCGGGCGGGCGGCAATCGGCGGCGGGTGTCTAACATCCCACAGTGGCAAGTAGGTGACGAGCAGTGACAAGAGAAAACGATGAGAAAAATTTTGATTTTTCATTTCTGTTCTAGAAATAAAAAAGCTAAAAAATTTAACTTTTGATTTCTACTCCAAATCTATTTATGAAATAGAAATCTGTTCCGGAAATAGAAAAATGAAATTGCGTTCCAAACGAATTTCTATTCCAAACTTATTCGGAGAGCAGAAAAATAGAGAAATAGATAAATTGAAATTTTATCATGCGCGCCCTTAACCTCCACCTCCTTTACAAGTGAAACTGAGGGACTTCATCAAAAAGAAAAAAAAAAAAAATTGAAACTAGGTCCTTCTTGAAACCCTCAGTATCTCCTCTCACTTGAACCCGTCTCTTGGCTTTCAAGTTGACGCTCTTCCTTCTTCTTCTTTTTTTGTCATTTTCAATTTTCTTTTCAACAATAGGATTCATATATTATTTACATTAAATTATTTTTTTCATTTTATTTTTTAAGAAGTTTATTATTTGAAAAAAACTTTTATACCATGAATATAATAAATTATATCTACATTTATCCCA